>JAGDYQ010000019.1:1052089-1119207 GCA_021962125.1 Bulinus truncatus | reverse complement strand
TGATGGCTGCGACTAACAAACGGGTTTTTTGGGGGAGGGGGTGAATTGGGGGGGGGGGTAATCGATATAAATATCAATCGATGTTGTATCTTGTTTAGATCAACCACACACGTTACGTCATAACCCACACCCGACTTAACATTTAGTTTATTTATTTTTTTTTTTTTACAGACAACCCCCTCCCCCCCCCCATCACTACCCGATGATACCGACTTCCCCCCCGCCCCTCCCTCCGTAAACAGTCCGACGACGGGGTAAAATTTATTTCGGTTGAGATGGAGCAGGAGATATATGCTGTTTCCTTATCTCAATGTTGGTGTCGGGGATGGAGGCGGGGGTGGAACCATAGCCCTTTTCCCGGAATCGACCTGTGTGTGTGTGTGTGTTGGGGGGGGGGTCAGGATTAGCTTCATTCTAATGATTGGGTTAGGTCAGCCCAACTTGACCTCAATATTTGACATCGCAGTCAATGCTATAAAGATTTTTTCAAAATGTTTAGCAGCACAGACAAACAATTAGTCTTACAGTACGTGTTTATATATATATATATATATATATATATTATTCTGTTATTCAATGTCATATATAAGTGTGGTGGATAGATCAATAGAATAATAAAAAAAATATCAGATATCATCATTTTAAACTATCATGCAATATCGTCATATTGGCCATTGTTCTTCCAGTCACGTTTCTGTTTATGACCAAAGTCCACTTTCATTAACAGTGTCCACTATAAAGCTGGATTGTTTTTTTTTTTATCTTTTCTGTTTTATAACGCCCACCCTACCTCTCTCCCCTCTCTCTCCCCCCTCTCCCATTCAAACTTTCTACGTCTGTCACGCGTTTAAATTACGTCACACGTACTGGGGCGAACCACAATTACCATATTGATGATTACCTGTTTTGTTCAACGGTCCTGCCACCATAACCTGCAGGTCACCTCGTCATCTCCTGCTAATGTCATGTCCAGATGGGTAAGTGGTGTTGGTTGGAGAGAGAGATAACTGTGTGTGTGTGGGAGGGGGGGGGAGAGAAGTGGGAAGACTCACAAAAAAAAAAAACAGTGCTTTATTTATTTTTCTACTAAGACTACCCCCCCAACCCCAACCCCATCCAACATTTTCAATACATTATTTAATTCCCTCTTTAAAAAAAATCAAAACTGTCCTCTCTGATTATGTCAGAAAAATCAATAAATCAACGTTTTTTTTTTTCTGCTTTTCTTTCCACCTCCCCCCCCCCCCCACCCCACCAACCCAAGCCCTTTCAATTCATCGCTTCCCGCCCCTTTCCACGATTTGGCTTGTCAGTGCTACGGAGTTTTGGAAAGAAGCGCGTTTAAAAAATAGTTTAAAATGATAATGACTCTGGACACAACTGCCCCCCCCCTCCCCGCTGGCTCATATAGCCACCACCCACCACCCCCCCCTCCTTTTGTTTTGTGTTGTTTTCCGTTCTTCTAAAATGTTGCTTGTTATGATTGGAATGACGATGGCGTATATGGAATGTAAAAATAAAATAAAAGAGTAGGGTTGAGGGGTGGGGGCGAACCGTGTGGCAGTATTTTAAATGGCATCTGCCCAAAAAAAAAAACTGCCCATGACCTTGTCTTCAAAATGTGGTTGCTTCATCCGTTTTAAAAAAAAAAAAAATGGGGACAAGAAAATTTGTTTTCCATTCTCGCACATGACGGCCATTTTGAATAATTTTATTCCGTTGAATATTAAAATTAAAAATCAATTCTTAGGTTTTTTAACTGCTTTGTTAAAATTTGAGTCAATATTTAACTTTTTTTTAAATAAATAAATACATAAATAATAGGTTTTTTTTATTGTATAATTCAAAACAAACTTAATTAGACAAGTTGTATGACGTGTTGATGATTTTTCAATTTAAAAAATGTTTGGCATTAAAATTAAAAAAAAAAACTGGCCATTTTCCGATTAATGTTAGAATCGAATCAGTTATTATGACTAGCTGAACTTATATTTTTAATTTTTTTATTTAAAATCTCTTGATTTCGATTTATGGTTTCTAGTATCGGTTGAAATGTACACATACACATCTTTGGTAACACAAAAAAAAAATCAATAATTGGGTTTAGATTCCATTGTTTATCAAGTATCAGACGCTCCTTTAATAGGTTCAATGATATATTAAAAATGAAAAAATCTCATTAGCACTTCACACAATTCGAAGAAAACTGAGCACACAATGTTTAGCGTAATTCAAATATGAAGAAATTTGGATGTATCTCTGTGATAGAGCGCCGTCTTCGCATGTGACACTCACCGGTTTCAACCTATGGCTACTTCATTTCGATATTTTGTAATAATATAAAAACAGTTTTGAGGAATGAATGCCCCCCCCCCAGTCTTCTATAAGTATTTTTTTTTTCTTTTTTGACTCTAACCTTATTCACAACCAAATTTTAAAAGTCTAATCCGGCAGAATTCTAAAACAAAGTGTCAGATTTCAGCGAATAGTACGCAATGCTTCATCAGTAACATGTCATTTTGGTTTCAACTACTTTGGAACACATTTACAGAGCAATGCTTGCATTAAAAAAAATAGATGTATGGATAAATAAAAGAATTTTAGGTTTATTAAATCATTCTAATTACTTTCTATTTAATTGTTTGTTGTTGTGCAAGGGGGACGGATGTTACTTTGATGTAGGGCGCTCGACGATCGCCCCGGGGGTACTGGCTTCGAGCCTCAATAAGAACCTGGCGGATTTTTTCAGGTCATGGTTTGAAGTCCCAAAGTTCACCTGACTTTAAGTTGGTGGGAGTAGCACAAGATCTATGAATATGACGTGGCCACTGAGACAGATTCACTGTACACTTCATTTGCCCCGACGAACCCTTAGGTGCTTTTTAGGGAACTTAACTTCAGGTCACATGTAACTGAGGTTGCGTAGTAGGCTCGACTATCCGGCCTAATGTGTCAAAAGTGCAAGCCGGATAATGCAAGCAGGTAGTAAGCAGGATCTGTCCACACAATTTACGTTTTTATACCGAAAAACCCTTAGTTTTTTTTTTTCGTTTTGCATTATTCAATGATCTCATATTTTAATTTCTAAAGTTGATTGAATGTTGAGGTATCTGGTCAGTCGTGTGCTGGACAGTGGAGAGTCTACTGCAGATTTCCGATAATTAGAACATAAAATTAAAAAAAAACTCTCTCCCCCCTCTCCGCCCCCTTCCCATCTCACTCATGAGCCGCGGGTCAAGCCACTGCCATCGTCATAGTGTAATTCAGTGGGCAGTGGTCAAGCTTGGCCCGTCATAGTGTAATTCAGTGGGCAGTGGTCAAGCTTGGCCCGTCATAGTGTAATTCAGTGTGCAGTGGTCAAGCTTGGCCCATCATAGTGTAATTCAGTGAGAAGTGGTCAAGCTTGGCCCGTCATAGTGTAATTCAGTGAGAAGTGGTCAAGCTTGGCCCGTCATAGTGTAATTCAGTGGGCAGTGGTCAAGCTTGGCCCGTCATAGTGTAATTCAGTGGGCAGTGGTCAAGCTTGGCCCGTCATAGTGTAATTCAGTGGGCAGTGGTCAAGCTTGGCCCGTCATAGTGTAATTCAGTGGGCAGTGGTCAAGCTTGGCCCGTCATAGTGTAATTCAGTGGGCAGTGGTCAAGCTTGGCCCGTCATAGTGTAATTCAGTGGGCAGTGGTCAAGCTTGGCCCGTCATAGTGTAATTCAGTGGGCAGTGGTCAAGCGTGGCCCGTCATAGTGTAATTCAGTGGGCAGTGGTCAAGCTTGGCCCGTCATAGTGTAATTCAGTGAGCAGTGGTCAAGCTTGGCCCGTCATAGTGTAATTCAGTGAGCAGTGGTCAAGCTTGGCCCGTCATAGTGTAATTCAGTGGGCAGTGGTCAAGCTTGGCCCGTCATAGTGTAATTCAGTGGGCATTGGTCAAGCTTGGCCCGTCATAGTGTAATTCAGTGGGAAGTGGTCAAGCTTGGCCCGTCATAGTGTAATTCAGTGGGCAGTGGTCAAGCTTGGCCCGTCATAGTGTAATTCAGTGGGCAGTGGTCAAGCTTGGCCCGTCATGCTGTTTTGATCCTGCCCTTCCCCTGCTCCTCTTTGCACGCCCTATTCCGATGTGTTTACATTTAATTTTACATCAGCTCATATAAACATAGCATGCATCCTCTCTTGGCCCGGCACTCTTGTTAAATTTAAGAACCCATCACGGCCCACGATCTTAAAAAGTGTAAACCCTACCCTGGCCTACTATATTTATTTATTTATTTCTGTGTCCTTGTAACGTTTCACATCATCGAAGAAAACAACAAAGAAAGCAGCAACAGCAAGCCAAATGTATAATTACATTATATAAAGTCACAGAAAAAAATATGAACAGCTTTAAGAAAATGAAAAATAAAAAAAACATCAACGAAAGCTATCGATAATTTAGAACCTAAAACAAACAACTGTAAAAACTGCGATAGATTCATTGGAAATAACAAAAATTACAGCCAATGAAAAACTATGAAATTAAAAAAAACATTCTAAACTCTATAATTGCTCTGAAGATGTTGGAAGAACTAACTGCCTTCTTGCAATTGGGAAGGGGGAAAGAAATAAGAAATTCCACGTCTCGTCTTCAGAAAAAGAAACCCAGTAAATTGCAGTTTCTCTTGGTTTTGTTTACAACCACCGACTCCGCTAATGGCGTCCTGGAGGAAATAAGAGAAAGGGAAAGGGACGAGAGGTGGGATGACAAAAATAAAATTCTCTTCGAAGTTTGGGTGGGTGGGGGGCAGGGGTAAACAGTTGGAGTCGAGGGTGGGGGTAGGGGTGCAATGGGAAAGAGTGGTAGACGCAGCCAAAAAAAAAAAATTGACGATAAAGAGAATAAAATAAGTTGTAAAAAAAAAGAAAAGTTTTTGCTCCCTAAATCCTGCAAAGGCTCTCGTCGCACCCTCCACGTAGCAGCGTATTCCTTCGAGGTATCAGGCAATTTCCTCTGGTAATCTCCCTGTATTAATTCCTCGCGAAGAGGGGGGAAAAAAAGAGTTATAAAAAAAAGAAAACTTTCTATCTAGAAACAGGGGAACCCCCCCCCCCCCCCTTACTTCCTCCTCCCCTCTCTCTCTCATTTTCTCTATATCTCCTTTTCTCTCCATCTCATTTCTTCCCTCCAAACCCCTCCCCCCCACGCCCTTCTTCTTCTTCTTCCTACCAGGCAGACAAATAAGATGGACGCGCTCGTCTCGTAACCCTTCGTCGTGATGGGGGCCATGGTCGTTCGTATGCGTGGAGAGCGGCCAAAGTGTGAGATGCTCTCAGACCGTAAAGCCGGCACGGATTATGACCGAGAGAGACTCTGTTCGTGTGGGGAGGGGGATTTTCCCCCTTTTCCACTAAATCCTTTCTGGTAACATCGATGATTATAATTGAAATTAATGTCATCAAAGGGAAGGAAAGGAGGGGAGAGGGGGGAGGGAGGCGGGAGATGAGGTGCGGTGGTGGTGGGGGTGGGTGTTGGAGGTAGGGGGCGTGGTAAGAATAGGACCTCAACCTCGGAGGTCATCTTCAAAGCTGTTTCCAATCTAACCGAAGATCCCCCCAGATAAGAAATGACCCCGTAGAACTGCATCCACACACCCACACACTGTTTCCCATCAATTTCCCCCAATACTGCCTCCGTGAATCAAGCACATTGTCCTCATTTAATTTCATTCCGGTTGCCTTAAGCGCTATATCCAGATAAATAAATAAGTAAATTAAAAAAAACAAAAATTAATAATAAATAAAAAAAAAACAGTAGTATTTCCTCTCCGAATTTCACCAACTTTTTAATATTTATATGATTTCAACAGAACCCCACCCCCACCACCACCACCACGCCCATGATTCACCGGACAAGCCGTTATGGTTTCTGTATCACCGGCAACAAGTGATGCTATTGCGAACCATCGGTTGTTTTAAAACCTCCACCTCCCTTTCCTCTGTCCATACCATCAAAACGAATCAGATCTTGAAGAAGCTGTTGATTCGGATCAGACACCCACACCCACATAAAAAAAAAACAACCCAATGTAGCAACAAGACTAAGGGAAAAGGATTCTTTTACGGGATTGTTCAGGCTTACCGAATCTTAAAGAGTATCTAAGCTTTAGGGCGACCGTCCGTTTAACACAGTCGTACGACTCCCCGTAATGCTCGCCTCTTGATCCGGTCCGTCATCTGTTACTGAGAATAACTGAAAGGGTGGGGCGGGGGGGGGAAGGGGAGATTGAAGGGTGTGGGGTTTGGGAGTGTATAGTAGTAATAGGTGGGAGTGTGATAAGATGGACGCATTGAACACGACGGCGGTGGGGGGGGGGGGGGGGGGGAAGCGGGGATTAGGTCAAGACGAGGACTTAAAGAGGTTAGGTAGCCGGATACAGTTTGGAATCAGGGTGAGGGAAGGTGTTTGTGATCGCTGTAAGAAATGTTTTGATTTGAACTGAAATGTCTGTATGTCTGTCCGCCTCTCTCTCTCTCTCTCTCTCTCTCTCTCTCTCTCTCTCTCTCTCTCTGTGTGTGTGTGTGTGTGTGCATTTAAAAGAATAACACATGATGCCGAGCCAGGAAAAGAGGGACAGAGACAGAGATAGAGACAGAGACAGAGACAGAGATAGAGACAGAGACAGAGACAGAGATAGAGATAGATACATGCACGGCAAGAGGGGAAAACAAAAGACAAAGCGGTGGATCGATCAATCGAAAGATTGATTGAATGGCATACTGACTGATTGATCGGTTAATTTATTGATGGACTGAATGATTGATCGGTTAATTTATTGATGGACTGAATGATTGATCGGTTAATTTATGGATGGACTGAATGATTGATCGGTTAATTTATTGATGGACTGAATGATTGATCGGTTAATTTATTGATGGACTGAATGATTGATCGGTTAATTTATTGATGGACTGAATGATTGATAAAGAGAGAGAGAGAGGGGGAGGGGGAAGAGATGCACACAAAGAGAGAGAGAGAGAGAGGTAGGGCAAGATAAACACAAAGAGAAGGGGGAACGGATAAACACAACGAGAGAGAGAGAGAGGGGAAGGAATATATAAACACAAAGATAGAGAGAGAAGGGGAGCTGTATTTGACAACGATCCAGTAAATTGCTCTCGGCTGACATAATGCCCGCGTCCACTGTCCCGAAAACTCCACCTTATGAACAATAAAAACTAACACACATTTAACGAATGAATGACTTGATTAACTGTAAAAGTATCACAAGTCAACCACTCAACCCCCCAGCCCTCCCCCCCCCCCCAAATTTCATCTGACCAAGTCTCAAAAGCTGAATTGCTTTTAACATTGCGCTACATCTTCTTTAAAGAGTTTATTATTAGTTTTCATATCTGGAGTTAGCGACAGAACATACATTGCAATTTAAATGGATTTTTCCGACAGCCGCCATATTTGTTTATTATTCTATTGCGTTTCAATATAAAAAAGGTGCTACACAATTTAAAAAGGAAAATAACATGCGTGCCAGCATTATGAGAAGACTTTTAATTAACGATGCACTTTCTGTATAAAATATATTCTGTGTTCTTTCCAGGGACGAGGCGTGAGTGTTGCAGGTCATAACTCTTAGAGAAAAATGTATTGATGTTTTTATACTATTTACAAAGCACAAATGAACAAGATTTATATATTTGTATAAAGTATTGGACTAACAACATATACGATTTATATATAACTGATGTTATATATATATATATATATATATATATATATATATATACTTAAACTTGTAGTCATTTTATTATAAATGATTATGCTAACTATATCAAATAAACACAGGTCCATTTAACATCTATTTAAGGGCACACCTCTTTTTATATCGTCCGGGAAAGGAGCAGGAGGTTCACTGGTAGAAGGGCTATATAACAAAAACATCTTCATTTTATATTACAAGTGGGGCTTTTGTCGACATACCCGGGGGTGAGGGTGTGTGCATATTGCGACAGGGTGGGGGGGGGTAGATCTACTTAATAAGTGAACGGACCTTAACTTCAAATTGTTGAGTGAAATTCTGTTTTTTATCGATTTGTTGAACTTTCAGCTTTTTTGCCAAATTAACGCATTTAGGTGTTGTGTTAAAAATTTTAATCGGAAATTTTTTTTGACGCGTTAATCGCAAATTAACGCAGTTTAATCAGCAGCCCTAATTAAAACATAACAAATGAACAACTTTCAGAAAAAATATACTTATTCACATATTAATGATAAATTAAGTCAGTTTTGTATTAAAAAAAACGCTAGCTCTAAAAATAGATCCGTTAGCAGTACATAACAGCACGTTAGACTGCCAAGACCTCCACCACCAAGATCTCCCCCCCCATCGGGCAAGTGTCCACTAAACTGACCAGTGAGTCAACAAGACGGAGGGAAGATCAAAGGCACGCGGAGGAACGAAGATTTTTTTTGTATTTATTTTAAAAAAACCTCTTTCACTTCATCAGACGTCTAGTGAATTATTTGTGCAGGATGTGGTAATAGGTGGTGCTACACGTGTGGAGAATGGTGTGGCGAGTGGAAATACTGCAGGTAGTACGATTGTTTTTAGCCTTGTGGGAAAACTTGATACTGCAGGTAATAGGATTGTTTTGAACCACGTGGCAACTGATTGCACTGCCGGTAATAAGATTGTTTTGAACCACTGCCGGTAATAGGATTGTTTTGAACCATGTGGCAACTGATTGCACTGCTGGTAATAGGATTGTTTTGAACCATGTGGCAACTGATTGCACTGCCTGTAATAGGATTGTATTGAACCATGTGGCAACTGATTGCACTGCCGGTAATAGGATTGTATTGAACCATGTGGCAACTGATTGCACTGCCGGTAATAGGATTGTTTTGAACCACGTGGCAAATGATGGTACTTCCGGTAATAGGATTGTTTTGAACCATGTGGCAACTGATTGCACTGCCGGTTATTACAAAAAGTGCGTTAAGCTGACGGTTATGGTGTATATTGTGGTGCTGTGCATCTGACTGTGTGACGGAACAGCCTTCCCTTGGTCTGATTGTGATTGTGATCTCTGATTGTGAACATTGTGGTCAACTCCGTCATTGTCAAACAATTCGCACATATTAGCAAAAATATGTACTTATAATGGTGCTAAAAAAACATTTTGATTATCCTCTTGGACTGGATTACGTTTAGGCCAAGATTATTGTATAGCATCGGATGTGTTTTAATCAAATTTTTTTAAGGGAAAAAAATATTTTTTTTTTTCTGAAATAAAACTTGAATTTCTCCCGATATCAAAAGCCAACAATGTACGACCTCTTTCTTTTAAGAGTCTTTATATTTTTTTTAACTCTTGACCGATGTGGTCATTAGGGGGTAACGAATAGACACAGATCTGTTGTTTACTCTTTCATTCGTCCTTTCTGTGGCCTTATAGACTTGGTAGCGCCCATCTCCTATAAAAGACAGCGGCGATTACTCTAGGCTTTATCAGAGATCGAACCCTGTACCTTTTTGCACATGACTCGAGTTCACTTATCGACTGAGCTATCCAGCCGAGTCTTGGTGATTTAAGCAAAAAAAAAAAATCGCGACAGAGAAAATTATCCGAAAAAAAAAGAGGAGGTAACTGTGTGAAGAGAGTTATGTGGCTTTGTTGGCGGGAATTCCATGCCCTCACTTTGATTCAACTCATGTGTTTCTATCCACCACAAGTTAAATAGCTTTCTCCATTATTGGCTCTTATATACAGAAAAAAAGTCACTTTTGGTGATTGTTAAACAAGGCAGCTATTGTACCTGAAAATAGTTTTACAACCAGCTGATAACTTGTATTCCATAACGGATGCATGAGATAATGACCAATCGCCCTCGATTATCCACGTGTCTTCTAAAATTATGATGTGTTCTTTTTTTGGTTAGCTGCAACCAGATTAACCTGATTTTAACTTGAAGACGCGTGGGGGGTGGGTGTTAAGGAAGGTTGGTGACCTGATCGTATCGTGAAGATCAGTGGTTCGAGACGCACTAATACCACTTACCTATCACGCTCGTGGTGTCGTCACTTCCCTCCCTCCCCCCCGCCATCCCCACCCCTAGAAGACCATAACATACTCGGCTATTGTGCAGAAGCGCCACTGTGAAAACTGTCCGAATATCGGTGATCTATGAGATAAACATTTCACTTTTGTACAACCATCTCACTCTGTTACAAATGTATCATTCCGTCATAAATATCTCAATCTTACATGAATATCTCAATCTTACATGAATATCTCAATCTTAAATGAATATCTCAATCTTACATGAATATCTCAATCTTACATGAATATCTCAATCTTAAATGAATATCTCAATCTTACATGAATATCTCAATCTTACATGAATATCTCAATCTTACATAAATATCTCAATCTTACATAAATATTTTATGTAAACATTCTATTCTTACATAAACATTCTTATTCTTGCAAAATCATTTCACTGTTTTAGAAAAAAAAGTCATAAAACCTAGCCATGGCGAAACACGATTGATTAACAAAAACATTTAACTATTATCATTATAAAACATAATTTTCAGCCACTAAATGTTGTATATTGAAAAACAACAAAATATAGTTTCATTTTTTATCATTCATTGGTCATTACTTGACGTGACGTGAGCGCAGAGCAATGAGAAGAATGACCAGACCGTCCCACGGCCAACAACTAGGTACCGAGTTATCGGGGACAGTGACCAGATTATTTGCACGGAGAGAGAGAGAGAGACATGCCGTCTCTCACAGAATGTGACGGGGGAAGGCCGCAAAATATTTCTGGAATCCTTTTCTCCTTTTACACCGGTTATTTAAAAAGAGGGATAGGGGAAAAAAAGCGGGATGTGAAGGAAAAATGAGATTGTTTTTGGGAGGGGGGAGGGGAGGGGGAAAAATAAAAAAAAGAAAGAACAGAAATTCTTTCTAAGTTAGTCTGTCTATTTTGTCTTCAGCTCTTCATCTCTCCAGCAGTGTCTGTTTAGGATTTATTCATCAAGTGGTGATTTGGCGATCAAAGAGAAAGCGGCGGACAGCGATTTAACCTTTTGGTGGACGAGCCAGATTAAGCGGGCCCCTCTTTACGGGCCATAGCTGAGATGCCTGTCGACTTCGCCACGTCCGATGATGTCACTCTGTAATTTTTTTTGTTTTGTTGTTATTATTATTATTATTATTATTATTATATTTCACTATCTCATTCGAGAGGTGGATCCGTCTGAACTCATGAACACATGGGGCACTGGTCAAGGCTCTCCCCCCCCCCCACACACACACAAAATGGTGGATGGGAGCAATGCCGATCAACTGTTTGTATTTCATACATGTAAGTGGGTCGTAAAACTAACTGCCTTTGCTAGGGATGGAAGCTTAGAAAGTATAATAACAATTAGGCCTTTATCGGTAGATACAAATATAAATAATAGCTGTGTGGGTTCTGCGTAAAATCGAAAGTAAAGAATTAATACAACAGTATACCAGTTTAAAATACAATCATGAAAAAATCGGATCTGCCCGAAACCAAAAAATAACCTAGCCTACCGATCAAAGCCTAAGGGGATATAACTCTATGCAAAGGTTTTTTGCAGGGTACAGCTAGTATATATTATTACTCGCTATGATAATCGGACGATTCTTAGAATCGATATTAGCAGTGGTGACCATTCACGCATAGAGTAAACGAGTACACCAATTCTATGGTGTACATTGTAAAAAAAAATGCCTCGAAGAGTCGCACCATATTCAACTTGACAAGATTTAGGGATTCAAAACTAATACAAATATCCAGTGTTTAGAGGGCACGCTAAACTAAAAGAAGAGCAGCATATGTCTCCAGGAGCCTTTATCGGGGAAGCCATTGTTCTAAACTTCCTGCTCTCAAACTTGTGCGCTACTATAACATGTATTACCGACTATCTAAGAGAACTGTTCACTTTTCTCGACCAGTCATAGAAGAATGGGGGGGGGGGGGAATAATACAAGAAAGAAAGAAATGACTGCATTCATTGTCTATATAGCAATTTTAGTTTATTGCGGGCAACATCAAATTGGCTCGCAGGCCACCTCTGGATTGAAACCGATACTATGAGAGTCACTGTTCTATACCGTTCACCTATTTAGAATGCTATAAACTTTGTGGAGGTGAGGGGGCGGGGAAGACACACACACACACACACACACATAAAATAAAGTAACCGATATTACGAAATAATAGGAGGATCAAATTGAAACACAAAATTCCCTACAGATTTCAGTATTTTATCTAAGTACAACTGAAAACTGAACAAATTGTATTGATACATTTTAATTCATTTATCAAAATTATAATTGAAAAAAAAAAGTACATTTTTTTAAAAACATGAACTTTCTTTCTTATAAAAATTTTGGTTTTGTTTTAAGATTTTTTTTTCCATTTTTTATTTTTTTTTATTTTTCACTTTCTCTTACTAATACATCAGTGACAAAATATTTACAATTGAGATTACAATTTTGTATTTGACGCTGACCCACTTATGAGCCCCCCTCCCCCCATTATGAAGATAAAGGATGACGTTATTCAAGGACAATTATCAAAGGTCGCCGCCTCCCACCTTGGACTGCCGGACCCACCCCCCTCCTCCCAACCCTTCCACTCCTTGTTATAAATACAATATTCGTCACGTCCCCGTTCCAGATTGCCAGGGGTTTAATTTAACACCTACCTTTAAGACCGGACGAGTGTCAAGAGATTAGAAGATGAATGGACAAAACCCGGAAGACTAAATTTTCTCTTCGCGCAGACGTTCCTCTGCAATTTCCGGTTCCGCCGCAGGCGCCAATCCGCCATGTTGAAGGATGCAAAGAAATCTTCTCGTGGAGCCCGTCCAAAGATGTGGCGACATTAGAAGGGCGACTAACGAGGATTTATTCCAGAGAGGGCCTCCCCCCCCCCCATCTACACATTAGGCTTCTACCTCTCCTTCCCCAAACCTCCCTTCAGTGGGCCAGGAGCACTAGAGTGAACCTAAATCAAAATGGACGGGCACAGGAATGAGGTTAATGGCTACTGTCGCGCTGAGCGACCCTCACATCTCCAACCTGGGGAGTTGCTTTAGCTCCGGTCAGTTAATTCCTGCTTTATTAACTCATAGACGATATTTTGGGGCGGTGGGGGAAGGGGGTGGAGTGAGCCGGGGTGGGGGCCAGTGAGTGGGAAGGTCTTGAGGGGGGTGGGGGAGGGGTGGGTTTGAGACAACATCACAGTAAAAAAAAAAGAAATAAAAAAGTATGGTACCTCTAGTTGCTGTTTAGTTGTCAGTGTGTTTATGTGTTTGCGTTTTTGTGTGTTTGTGTGTCAGTAAGATTGAGTGACTGTCTGTCTGTCTGTCTGCCTGTCTGCATGTCTGGCTGTCTGCCTGTCTGGCTGTCTGCCTGTCTATCTATCTATCTATCTATCTATCTATCTATCTATCTATCTATCTATCTATCTATCTATCTATCTATCTATCTATCTATCTATCTATCTATCTATCTATCTATCTATCTATCTATCTATCTATCTATCTATCTATCTATCTATCTATCTATCTATCTATCTATCTATCTATCTATCTATCTATCTATCTATCTATTTATCTATCTATCTATCTATCTATCTATCTATCTATCTATCTATCTATCTATCTGTCTGTCTGTCTGTCTGTCTGTCTGTCTGTCTGTCTGTCTGTCTGTCTGTCTGTCTGTCTGTCTATCTATCTATCTATCTATCTATCTATCTATCTACCTAACTACCTATACACATATGTGTGTATGTATATATGTGTGTGTATAGCTTATACGTAAATCTTGCTCTAAGTGTATGGTCTTTGACAGAGATCTCAGTCACATTAGCCCACGGCTTGTTGAAAGTAGCATGTATTATAGTAGAACAGAAAAACACGATACGACTAGAAACAAAACAAAAATTTAGCTTTTCTCAGTTATTATTAAAATGGATTTCATATGTGGAAATAAAATATGAAAAAAAAATAAGTAGTACTGATAGTACTCACAGTACTGGGAGTACTGATCGTGCTGGTAATACTGATAGTACTGGTAGTACTGATCGTACTGGTAGTACTGATCGTACTTGTAGTATTGATCGTACTTGTAGTACTGATCGTACTGGTAGTATTGCAGTACTGGTAGTAGGCTACTGGTAGTACTGATGGTGCCGATATTACTATTGCCTCCATTCGATGTAAGAAGAGCGTAGAAACATTCCAGTCTTCCAAGGGGAGACTACTCGATATCCAGCACCATACAGTAATACAAATCAATTGGATAAAGTATAACTTATTTCTGCTCGTTTCCAACCTATGTCTCTAACGGTTCATTCCCCCCACACCACCCTCCACCCCCAGCCTCCCCCCTCCCACCCTCACCTCCCAGAGTTTATGTTTTGTTTTTTACTTCGTTCATAACTTTTGGTTGCCCCGAATTCAAATTCACACAAATTTCAAACAACAGAAATTAAAAAAAAAAACAAAAAAAGTTGCCTTGACGGAATGTCCTGGGGGCCATTGTTTGTTGCATTACTGACTGACGTCCCTTGATCTCGCGGTCAGTCAGAGCGGCCATTGTGTTGAATAATCGGTCCCGGTTGCTCACTTTCACCAAAAAATGTCCACTGGTCATCTCTGTTGAATCATATTTCTTTTTTAAAAAGTAACGTCATGTGGCCTGCAAATTCAAGTGTGGGCGGAGGGAGGGAGGGAGGGGGAAGGACGGGCTGCTATTATGAAGAGAACTGATTAACAGTGGCCAACAAACAAAAAATCAATCTCGGACATCACTTCCGCTTTTAATTCCTCCTCCAATTTTAACATTTTCATCCCAAACACTACCGGGTATTTATAATAATAATAATAACAAAGTCTTTGACGTTTTCAAGTGGTCAGCTTTAAAAGGCGTGCGGTGCACAACTCTCTTCTCCTGACCTCGAAGTTCACATCTCTTGGCGATGATCCACTTCAGCGAAAATCTGGCGCCTCCGTCAAACCAGTCGAGTGGAACCGATTCGGCCTCACTATGGGTGGTACACAAACATGAAAAAAGTAAAAACTGACAGCATCGTTCCATAATGTTTACCTAATTCCCCTCCCTGCTTTTTTTTTGGATCTTCGCCATTGATAAGCAAAGCACAACACGTCAATAATTACGTCACGAGTGTGTGCGTAGTTGAGTCCGATGCTGAACTGTGGTGAGTCTTTCACAGAGAACGTTCAGAGGGCCAGACCAGTGATTGTTAGACTCCACTGGTCACTATGTACTCCGAATCTGGTTAACTAGGCAATCTATCTATCTATCTATCTATCTATCTATCTATCTATCTATCTATCTATCTATCTATCTATCTATCTATCTATCTATCTATCTATCTATCTATCTATCTATCTATCTATCTATCTATCTATCTATCTATCTATCTATCTATCTATCTATCTATCTATCTATCTATCTATCTATCTATCTATCTATCTCTCTCTCTCTCTCTCTCTCTATATATATATATATATATATATATATATATATATCAAAGCTACCTATAACAAACTTGTCATATGTACTTATGTATGTGACAGTATTTACTTTCTAAAATCCCACATCCCACATTGAATCCTTTACATTTAAAACCAAATTGATTGCTCAAATGTACCTTAAAAACAAGCTCCAAATTTTGCGCGCCATGTCAACCAGTGTGCTTTCAAATTTAACAATCAAAATTTTAATTATGATTAACTTAGAAACAAAACAAAAAACAACGAGTGTAAATTTTAAAAAAAAAATGAACCGAAATTTTAGTTTTAAAATCCAAAATAATTAACAAAAAATACAACTGTTACAGTGAACATGATATGATGGTTGTCATTGAAAGAATTTGACTGTGTCGTCTGCTAGAAATGATATATGGAATGGACAGCGTACGGTGAGATATTTGCAAACATCCAAAACACAAACAAAAAGACACTCATAGGACGACTAGAGTAGACGATTTTTTTAAAGGGGGGGGGGGTGGTTACGCTTGATAGAACATGGCCAGACGGGAAGACAATAAGAAAATACAAAAGAAAAAAAAAGCAGACGAGAGTGTCGTCAGTGAAAGAAAGAAGTGAAAAAAAAAGAGAGTGTGTGTTTGTGTTTGTGTGTGTGTGGGGGGGGTTCGTTTAATGAAGGGAGGCTATGCTAATGATGTCACCGAGTGAGCAGTGAACTTCAACTTGTCATAGCAGAATGAATGAGTTCTATACAAGATGTCGCGCGCACTCTCCCCCCCCCCGGGGTCCCATTCCCTCCCTCCCTGTTTTAAAACAAGAAGTTATAAAGCCTATTTTACCAGTTCTCAAGCCAAGCGAGACAGGATAGAAGGAAGGAAAGAAACAAAAACAACTATAGGAAAAAAGAAATGACGTAATTCGTTCCAAGCTCAATTCGTCCTTCATGCACCACCACCCCCTCACATCCCCACCCCTTGACTTCTACGCCCTCCCCCCTCCCCCCACCCTTGCACTCACAGAAGTCGTTTCGGTACTGTTGGTTACGGCAGGTCAACAATTATGTCACGTGAACAGATGCGCGCTTCTAATTGTCAGTCACGTGACGGACACATTATTATTGGCCAGTTCATTTACGTGCTAAAGATAAACACCACGTGATTCATTCAACACGACCCCCCCCCCTTGTCTTCAGCCATGCCGACCAGGGCTACCATCTCCCCTTCACCAACCAACCAACAAAAAAATGTCAGCCTGCACAGTCTACATATTAATGGAAATGTCCACAAAGAGTCAGAGGCGAACCTAGCTCAATTTAAGGCACCGGGTGCTGAGGAAATTATTAGGGCCCCCTAAAGTGTGACTAACAGAGTAAAAAAGTTTATACATAGTTTTTTTTATTGTTGGGGAGGGAGGGTGGGGCCGTTTTGTGGGGATGGGCCCCGCAAGTTGGAGCGAGCACCCTTCGTTATGTCCGCCTCTGCAAATTGTCCTGCTATAATAATAGTTTTAAAATATGCATCCCTACAACTTTAGAACCACTGTTTAGTTTGGGAAATTTCAAGTAATTAGTACAGTTTTAAAGTTCAGACGGCCAAGGATCACATTTATATATTTAGCTCAAATTAAACGTTCGAGGTTAAATCTTTGTTGGTACAGAAAGGTGAACAGTCAGATTCTATATTTTATAGTGATCCAAGTCGAAAAGCAGTTTTGTAAGTTAACGAGATGTAAGTTAAGGCTAGAGAGAGAGACAAAATGACCAGAGACGGAATAGATAGTTAGGGAGTAGTGGTCGGGGGGAGGGTGGGGGGGGTCAGTTGAGAAGTCGAGTCGAGAGGAGAACAGTAGAGTATGAGGTCGGGAACAGTCTGTAAGAAATAGAAGTCAGGTATTGTGACTTGAAGCATAGACAAAGACGTGTATTATTATGCAAATGTGTTTGGATATGCATCACTTGATTAGTCTACACATCTTTCGGGATGTAGTGTAGAACCAGTTAGATTTGATTTATTGTGTCAATGATTTATCTTTGTGTGAAGTCAAAATAAAGAATTTGAATCGTGATTAACTCGGCTACATTAATCGATTGATTGAATGGGAAAGAATGTGACACGCAGTAAACGCCTCCAGAGAACACCTCAAATCAAGACCTAAAAATAGAAACACTGCGTGACGTTTCTGTACAAGACATAAGTAAAGTCAGTTTAAAAACCCTAACGTTACACTATAACCTTACACCTACTACCATCGACCTATTAAGAGGCTTCTTTTCTCTCTCTCTCTCTCTCTCTCTCTCTCTCTCTCTCTCTCTCTCCCTCAAAACTAAGTCTGTACCAACAGCTGGTCTTTTATTTCACCAATTCCCCTCTCCGAATAATCAAAGAGAAAAATTCTTTGTATTTTCTTTGGACCATTATCTTTTCCCGAGATTGTTTCAATAGGCAATCTCTGATACATTCCTGTTTAATTACACAACTGAATGTGAGGCAGCAACATTCCCCCGCCCATCCCAACCCACCCCCCTTCCGCCGACTCGAGCGCCTCATCCATTACACTCACGGCAATAACGCTAACTGCTCTGCCATCTTGTCTCTCCGCGGATCTCCTTGAACAAATGTTTTCTGAGCTGGCCTCCGCCATTTTATCAGCCCATTGCATCAATTTCTAGCATCGCATCATTTTTTTTTTTAATTCACGGACGCGCAGTCGCGTGCATAATTGTGCAAGTTTCATGCGAGCAGTTGACCTCACCGGGAGTCAGCGTCCCCACCCACAAAATCCCCACTCTGTGACCGTCATTTAGATTTGGAGGGGGGGGGAGGGGAGGGACTATTTAGCGTGGAGGGTGGGGAATGGGTGTGGAATAAACACATTTTGCGGTGAGCTGTTAGAATCCACCCGTTAGATTTCAAGTGTTTCGCAAACACCCCCGGAGTCGGGCAGTTGATATGGTACACGATAATCCTAAGAAGATTAATTAGTAGTGTTAGGTGTCAATAGTGCAATGACGCCCCCCCCCACCCTTACACATACACACACGCCCAATTCATGAATAAAGGGGGGTGGGGGTGGGTGTGGACGTTTAGGTCTGGTGAAGGGTGTGTCTAGTGTTTGGTCTAGAATCCTACAGTGTGAGAACCTCAGTTGGTTCTAAGATGTCCATAAAAGTTTGGTCGTTAAGATTGACGAGCCTCTCCCCCCCCCCCCCCGCGCCACGGACGGAGAGTTTGACCCACGACTTGACAAGGGCAGCTACAAACATACATGGGCCACATGCTGCATAAAATGATGGGGCACCGAGTTGACTTTAATTGGGGGGGGGGGGCACCAGTATTTGGGGGAGGAGTCCATACCAAACGACTATCAATATCTCCTTCTATATAGAGTATACATGTCTTGGGTGTTCCTATACTGTGTACATTTCTCTTTCGGAGGTCTCAGATGTTTTTTGAGAGGGGAAGGGGGGCTAAGTTATGTTACGATGTCTACACCGCCCGACACCCTGACAACAGATGGGGTATCAGGTTTTCCCAAACCTTAATGATAGTTTGAAACATTTAATGTATATCACCATGATTGAAATGTCACGCATGGAAAAAAACGCTTTCATTAAATAAAATACACTTGTATTTTTGTGTATTCTAATCAGGTCAATCAACAAGCGAACACGTTGATGACCGATTCTGAGCGATGTCACAAATTGATTACCGATTCTGAGCGATGTCACAAACTGATGACCGATTCTGAACGTTGTCACACATTGATGACCGATTCTGAGCGATGTCACAAACTGATGACCGATTCTGAGCGGTGTCACACATTGATGATTCTGAGCTTACCACGCACAATTATAGCGAAAAAGACTAAGAAAGAATGAAACAAATATTTATAAAAGAAAACTTCAGAAAATTAAGCGTTCATTTCATCATCTAATCCTTTAACTGATGTGGTCGTAGAGGGAACGACGCATTAACACTTCAACAGACATATCCTTAAATACCTAATCGTCTAACCCGTGTGTCGCTTTCAGGCGGTGTATGCGTTGTAACCGTGTGTCTCCCTCGCATGTAGTTTTCATATCGTATTGTGTTCATGGCAAAAAAAAAAGCCAAAAGCTTTTTTCTATTGCAGTATTTCGTATATTTCTTTGTTATCCCTTCTGTCGGATTTCGTTCAGCCAGCTTCAGCAGGCTTTTTTCCACTAGTTTCTCCATAGTTGCCTATCCGTTTATTTAGAATGTGATAAATCTGAATTTGATACAAAAATATATATAGATATTAGAATTGCAACCAAAAAATTAAGCGTGGGTGCCAATCTTGAATACAAAACTGCATTCCTTTTGTCAGAAAAGTTTTAGATCAAGGACTTTTATAAGGAGTATTACTTTGTTAGTATACTTCTGTTCAATTTCTCAATGAATTAAGTTTGGAGACACACTTTTTGTCTTGAATATTTTTGAAGTTTACATTTGGTCGTGTCATGAATTACAGTTTTCTAACTAACTCCCCTTGCTCATATATATTTATATACTGGCATACCCAAAGTTAGGAGTATACACAATATAATAGTTATAAAATATTGTGTTTATAAATTCAATTTCATTTTCATTAAAAAAAAACTGAAATAAAAGTAAAAATTCCCTGATGTATTTTAAATGTCAGTTTATTAAACAAAAATTTAATCTACATTTTATGACGTCATTGATTATTGCGTTCCTAAGACAAGATATCCTCAAAGATGTGACATCATTCACAGCTAGTTTTTTTTTTAATCCGCTAAACGCAGGCAACGCTCAAATCATTACATGAGTTTAAACAAATCGAAAAATCCACATCACCCTTCACATGGTGAGTACTCGAAACCGGATTAGACCATTAGGCTTACGAGGCTGTGGGCCAGAGGCGGCCTCAGCAGTACGCGGGGCTTAGAGTGACTGTCCTTTGCGGAGCTTAGAGCGACTACCATTGTGTGGGGGCCTTATGTGAATGCCGTATGTTAGGTAATGAACGAACGTTAATGGTTTGTTACATCTAGTAAACAAAAAAACTCCGAGCAAGGGGTTCAAAAGAGTAGCAGGGCCGTGAGGCACTCGCCCTAAGCCTGGGGCACTCGGCCTAGGTCTGAGGCACTCGCCCTAGGTGCACTCCCCTAATGCCGCCACTGCTATATAGGCTTAGGTCCTGAAAAAAATCGACCCTCGTTTATCATATTATAAGGATTTCTCTTTGATTTATCACCAATAACTATATACAAGAAAACAGAAGAATGGACATATATTATTACTAGAGTGAGAAATGTGGATGGACACAATACATTTAAAAGCTGAAACGTTTAGCTATGTTGTTCGCTAAATTTAGCTCTTTATGGTTTAAAGCCTTAGGAACTCAGCACCTCTAATGTTTGTTGTTATTTTTTTTTTATTTTTTTCATTACAAAAAAGAAAAAAAAAGAAATATTTCCAGAATACAAAATAGAAAGACGATGAATACACTGTGACTCAGAGATGTATTGACCAATCCGATTCTACAATTACAGAAGTATATGACAGTACAATTACAAAAGTAGATGACAGAACAATTATAACAGTAGATGGCAGTAGAACTACAGAAGTAGATGACAGTACAATATCAGAAGTGGATGACAGTACAATTACAGAAGTAGATGACAGTACAATTACAGAAGTAGATGACAGCAATGTTCCCTCTAAGGTGTGGTATGAAGTGAGCAAGAAATTTTGTCTCTGAGCGACATTTTTGTTTGAGGCCAAAATTTGTGAGCGATTTAAGCGATGTCGTCCGTCGTATGAGCGACACTCTGAATACGTGTGAGCGATCGCTCACGCGCTCAGCTTAGAGGGAACATTGGATGACAGTAGAATTACAGAAGTGGATGACAGAACAATTATAAAAGTAGATGGCAGTAGAACTACAGAAGGAGATGACAGTACAATTACAGAAGTGGATGACAGTAGAATTACAGAAGTACATGGCTCCACCTACCTGGGCTGTGTAAAAAAGACTCCTGTTTCACCACAAGAAAACCCCTGCGACTCATGTCTGGCCACAATGTCCGTGAGAAGTGAGACCAAAAATAATAACAACACACAGAGTTTTAAACTTAGTCTGTTAATTAATTATGATATTTGGTTCTTTTTTCAACTTTCAGATGTACAATTTTTTTTTAAATGAATCAGACATTTGTTATTAGTAAAATAACGAATTTTAAAAAAAAATATAAAATGAATCTGTATTAATAATTTGTATTATTATTATTATTATTATTATTATTATTATTATTATTATTATTATTATTATTATTATTATTATTACTCCAGATTTATTTCGCCTTCAGCACAAGAAAAAAAAAGTTGACATTTCGACTCTTAGACGCAAAACGTTTTTTTTACGACTGTCTCAATAACAAGCTATCATCAAGACATGACCGAACAGTTCTAATGGACCGTTGTATTTATACAGCCTGTTTAAAAAAAAAACAAACAAACATATAACTAATGGTGGGCCACACTGTCCGCAGTCTACTGTTTCACATTCTTCCCGCTTGACGGCGATGTTTTAAAATTCACCATGCGCGGTTCGGTAGATGCGTCCACCGACCCCATCCCCCCCCTCCCACAGGGCCACCACCACAACCCCCCCCCCCTTTCCAAATGAAAGATAAACCGCCCATAATAAAAGTCAAGCCTCTGTCCCGGGCGTCAATTGGGGGGACGGGGGGGGCGGGGACGGGGGTGGAAGAGAAAAAGCAACAAAGTCAATTGCATTCAAAACAAAACTCACCAAAAAATAAAACAACAACAACAAAAAAGGGTCTTCACAATTAAGTCTCTTGATATCTATTTAAGCACCGGTCGCTCGTGGGGATGGAGGGTTGGGGGGGGGGGAGAAGGAAAGCATTGTAGGATTTTTTTGTTTTTGTTTGGCGGAGGGAGGGGAAATCGAAGAAAGGGAAGAAGCAAATACCTCTTTCGCTCTAACGAAACTCTCCTTACCGGGCCTATCTATCTGCCCCCAATCTGATCGACTTAACTCCCCCACGGCTTTCATCGGGAAAAGTCCTCCGTTGATTATTGTAGATTTGTTTCTAATACAGTGTTCCTGGGCCAGGGTGGAGTTATAATTATATTACCCATGCGAACTGCTGGGATTTCTTGGGGGAAAGAATAAACAAAAAGAGCCCAACCGTTATAGGAGCAGGCCAGCGGAGGAAAAAAAAGGGGGGGGGGAGTCTAAGGAAAGACCTTTCTTGTCCCTCTAAGCCTAGACGGGATGTGGGGGGGGGGATAGAGAGAGAGAGAGGGGTTAAGGAGTAGTGGAGGGGAGGGTTGATACGAGAGTCTGACACGGTTGTTGCTGCCAGAGCTGGTTGTTTTTTTGTTTTCTTTTTTTTTTGTTTTATGCTTCTACCGCAAAGAATATTCGAACAGTGAGCGAGCAGCGGTACGCCAACATATTCCCCCCGCTTCCCCCCCCCCCCCCCCCACCCACGGGGCTCTCTGTGACATCGAATTACTCCGGGTTAATCAAATGCTTGCTCGCTCGGAAAATCGCGCAATTAGAAGTTCACTTTATGGGAGGCCGGGACTGTTTCTCCTCCATCTTTTTATTTTATTTTTACTTCTCCTAGAACTGTTTCCCCACCCCTTCCCCCACCCCTCAATTGATCCTGCTATCTGGACACGACGTGGACAGTTGGATGATGACGCTTTGGGAAGGAGGGGGGGGCTGGCGGAGGCCCGGGGGGGGGGGAGAGAATTTATTCCGATGACCAGTAGAAAAATGACTAGTGTGTGCAGTTATTTGGAAACGATCACCAAGATTATGGAAGTTCTTTCTTTAATGTCTTTAAATTCTTTAGGAAGCTGTGGTACCATCTTTTGGTGATAGTTGTTGGAGGTTGGAGGCATTGTTTATCAAACGTGTTTAGCTGACACAATTTTAAAACGAACGACCGCGATTACTTAATCTAGACAGGTCTCTCTGGTGCTGAAATGTAATTTTGTGCTAAAACTAATTAGTACAAATAGGAAGTGTCCAAACGCGTAAACTGATTCTCACTTACTAAACGTCACATAGTTTCATTTTACTTAGCACCCAAAGATCTCCATCTTATAAGGCGACACTTAGCTCCTTCTTACAACAGTGCAACTTAACTCCCTCTTGCAATACGCCTCTATTTCCTTCTTATACAGCACCCTCTACTTCCTTCTTACTAATCGCCCCTTTATTTCCTCTTATTAAGCGCCCCCTAGTTCCCTCTTATTAAGCGCCCCTTAGCTCCCTGTTATTAAGCACGTCTTAGCTCCCTCTTACTAGCGCTCCTAGATCCCCCTTACTAGCACCCTCTAGCTCCCTCTTACTAGCGCCACCAAGCTCCCTCTTACTAGCGCCCCTAGATCCCTCTTACTAGCACCCTCTTACTAGCACCCTCTAGCTCCCTCTTACTAGCTCCCTCTTACTAGCACCTTCTAGCTTCCTCTTACTAAGCACTACCTAGCTCCCTCTTACTAAGCACTCCCTAGCTCCCTCTTACTAAGCACTCCCTAGCTCCCTCTTACTAAGCACTACCTAGCTCCCTCTTACTAAGCACTACCTAGCTCCCTCTTACTAAGCACTACCTAGCTCCCTCTTACTAAGCACTCCCTAGCTCCCTCTTACTAAGCACTCCCTAGCTCCCTCTTACTAAGCACTCCCTAGCTCCCTCTTACTAAGCACTACCTAGCTCCCTCTTACTAAGCACTACCTAGCTCCCTCTTACTAAGCACTACCTAGCTCCCTCTTACTAAGCACTACCTAGCTCCCTCTTACTAGCGCCCCCCTCACTTAGCTCTCCTTTAGATAGGACCTCCTACAAGTAAGTGGACTCATTCAATATGTGTATCGTATGTTCTTTAATAAGGCTCCTTCGTTCTGTTCCTCTGATAATAAATAAAACTGTATTCCTGTTCTTTTCGTTCTTTTTGTTCTTTTTATTCTTTCATCATTCCGTCTCCTTTCTTTCCCAGCTCCTATCACAACTATGACAGTGGGAGGACAGAAGACATGACTTCAGATGTAGAGAGGAGTAAGATAACAGCTGTATAATCAAAGAAATATTGTGGAGGGGGTTGGGGGTGGGTCCACAAGTAGTACTCTCTAGACCGATTCCATCTCTATGTGTGTAGTTATGTATTTTTTTTGTACCCCCACTAATGGAAATTGGAGGGGGGGGTTGAGATTGGATGACCCGTCTCATTAACTATTCTGACATTCGGCGAAAGAGAGAGAGACAGAGAATGAAATAGAGAAAAAAGAGATAGAAAGAAAAAAAAAACCAGTTATGGGCATAACACGATATCTTTATGGTATCTGCTTCTCCGGGCTTGATTTTTGTCTCTCTATCTGAATATAAAAAAAAAAAACTTCTAAATATGACAGATTTTATTTTATCTCTTGTTTTAAGTTCTTCTCGTCGTCGAAACCCTGACAATAACATTTCTAACAAACTTTCTATCCTTCACATGTTTAGTCCAGCAACCTACGAATCCCAAAAAATCTCAAAACATTTTTCAAGTTAAACAAAAAGCTTTGTGCAAAAATTTTGCATCATAGAATCGAAAACTTGCTTCAGCATTCAGATAATTTAATTATAAATATTAATGACAACAAGAATAGATGGTTGTCATCTCTACCATTCTGTGTGAGATCCGTTCTTAAGTTTTTATTTTATAGTGTGGGAGGGGGAATGTCATAGGTAGAGATTTCAAGAGATGTTCGAGAAGGGCGGGTGGGGGGGGAGTACCTCGAGACAATTGTACTCTTAGCATGAGATTAAATATGATCACAATATTTAAAGGGGGCCCATTTTTTACAGTACGGGGCCCTAGTCGATCGCTAAGGTAGCTTATCCATAAGAACGGGGGGACCCATTCTGTGTTCAGCCATCTCCAAATGTTTAGCTGCGTAATTGAAAGTGATCCAGGGATAGGGTGGGGGGGGCGTGAGGGGGGGTGTCGAAGCAGACTTAAGTGTACTATCTCCTAATTAACTGGGTTGATTCATCTTCGCTTGGCCTTACTGATATAAATGATACTGTTGTTGTTCATTTTGATTAAACTGAGCAGAAAATAACAATAACAATCATCAACAACAACAACAACAACAAAAATTATTTAGTACTTTCACTATACATTTTAAAGACAAATAATAAGTGTTACAAACCAAATACATTAATTAATATTCAAGACTTAAGTTCCCTCCCTATTAAGAAAATAATATGAACTATAACAAAGACTGTTATTCTAGTAAAATGGGTAACACAGATAACGAGATGTGTATCTAGGAATAACGGTGAAGGCCGTAAGAGATGGAGAGAGAGAGACAAAAGGTTGGACACAGATATTTCTCTCTGGGCTACTTGATGGAATCGCTGAGTCGAAATAAAAAGGCCAAAGGTCAGATGATGACGATATACCAGTGTGCGCAGGCAGGCGGATACTTTGTGTGGTCAGTGCGGGGATATTATACTAGTTAACCCGCGGGTCAAATTGTGCTATTAGAGGGGCGAAAAAAAAAAGAAAAGATAAAGAAAGAAGAAATGTAACAGATAAAAATTTCATATTGTTACACTTTTTGCCCGTGACGAAAATTAAAGGAACAAGTGGCTGACCATCTCTTTTTATTGGTTTATTTTGTTTACGAAAGACTTTTATGAAAGATTTTTATGAAAGAGTTTTATAAAAGAGTTTTATGAAAGAGTTTTGTGAAAGAGTTTTGTGAAAGAGTTTTGTGAAAGAGTTTTATGAAATAGTTATGTGAAAGAGTTTTATGAAAGAGTTTAGTGAAAGTTTTATGAAAGAGTTTTATAAAAGAGTTTTACATAAGAGTTCACGAAATAGTTTTATGAAAGAGTTTAGTGAAAACAGTTTTATGAAATATTTTATGAAAGAGTTTTATAAATGAGTTTTATAAAAGAGTTCACGAAATAGTTTTATGAAAGAGTTTAGTGAAAGAGTTTTATGAAAGAGTTTTATGAAAACGTTTCTTTGACTTGAGAACACAAATGTTGTTGTGTTTCTGTGTTATATCTATAGCTTAAAAAGAAAGTTTTATTTGTCTTGTGACTGCCAGGTGACGAGCCCTATGAAAGTATCTATCTATCTATCTATCTATCTATCTATCTATCTATCTATCTATCTATCTATCTATCTATCTATCTATCTATCTATCTATCTATCTATCTATCTATCTATCTATCTATCTATCTATCTATCTATCTATCTATCTATCTATCTATCTATCTATCTATCTATATATATATATATATATATATATATTTATACATATATATATATATATATATATATATATATATATATATCCGTCTGTATGTCTGTCTATTTATCTATCAAAATGTCTTCTAACTAAATCAATCAATCAATTATATATACATCTAAATGTCTGTCTATCAATAAATCAATCAATCTATCTGTCTATATATTTATTTATTTATCTATGCATGTGATGTATTTATTAATCAATGTATATATCAATTTATCCCCCATTCTCACCTGTCCATCTCTGTTTCTTTCTGTCTAAATGTCTACCGATACTATTGTAAGTCTGATATTAAATTATTATTATGAGTTTGCAAACACATATTGCCCCCTTCCCTTCCCCACCAAATTTACATTTTTTTTTAAATTTACTTAATCACGAAAACTCGCTGTTTTATAACGCATGGAAAATAATTGGTTAAATTATTACAGCAAATAACGTCTTGTGGAAACGGCCATTACTCTATGGTCGCGGCCATTTTGAATTGTTTATCACTTGCTCTCATGTCGCGTCGTTTCGAAAAAATATTTAAATCCGAAAAAAAAAAAAAGAAAGGCACATTTTTAATATGAGATCTTAGCCCTATCCGGCTTCTACAGTATCCTGCTGCTGTTGGCGACACATTTGGCCGGATAGGCGAGAGTCTACCGTACTTCATTTAAAATTAATTAGCAATACCAACGAGCAGTGTGACGTAAAAAAGAAAAACCCTTTCAACTGACGGGGGACATCAAACGAGCTTTTGTCGTGACGTTGCAGAAAGCAACTAGCACTGCCATCTGGAGTGCTGACTGTCCGTTAGCGAGGGTTAGGGAAAAGGGGTTAGGAGGGATGGACTGCCACGACAACCCCCAAGAGATTTAAAAAAAAACAACTTTCAAAACATAGATAGATTCAAGCAAATACATCGCCAATAACGAAACAAAGCAAAGCTGAACAATACAAATCAAAGATTGTTATTGATAGCGAGGCTAGCTGTATACAAAGGTTTACAGCGACCTGATTCTTCCCCTGGTCTAATTAAATTGGGAAACCATTATTATCTTATTTCTAGGAATTTATTTGATCCGGGATATAACATTCACTGCCCTGAATAACTTAACGAGTTCGTTTACACTAACGCTCTCTCTCTCTCTCTCTTTATTTCTCTCTCTCTCTCCCCTTCCCTATTCACCGCCTTACCCCCCACCCTTCTCTTTATGTCAGACATCCTTCATTAAAGACGAATTACAACCCAAAAGTTCAGCCGGTGCATAATTCCGAGCTAAATGAACAGTGGACCGGCAATTCCCGATTCTCCCAATTTTTTTTTTTGACCCTACAGATTTCATCGTATCAGTTCCAGCCACCAATATGAAAGACTCATTGGCAGACTAGAGCCTTCTGGGAGATTTTTAATTATTCCCGTCCAGCCCCACCCCCTTAAAGAAGAACAAAATGTAGGGGGTGGGGGAATAAAGGTTCTGTATTAAAGATAGTAAAGACAGAGACTGAAATAAGGAGGGAGAAAGGATTGATATATAGGGAAAGGGAATTGGGATAGAGAGAATGGGGAAGTGTGCTAAAGAGAAAAGGAATAGGGATGGATAGAAAGAAAGGGAAGTGGTGTCTGCCTGGGAAGAAGGGGGGGGGGGCTCTGGTAGAGTGCCGGATCTTCATGCTGCAACTCGACCAACTTTCTGTGGGTAAAGGGTTCGATTTCCATCTCATCCCAGTCATTCACATATATGACAGATGGATAGTGAGATATAATCAGAGGTTAGGAGAGGGGGGAGAGGTGGGACGTGATTTAGACATAGGGGTAGAGGCTGTGGCAGAGAGCGGACAGAGAGAGAGAGAGAGAGACGGACAGACAGACAGACAAAGAAAGACTAAAGCATAGACAGATGAATAATGATTATAGTTGAATCGATGCAGTTAGGTTAAGAGAGACAGAGAGAGAGAGAGAGAGAGAGAGAGAGAGAGAGAGAGAGATTGAGAGAGAGAAATAGAAATTGAGAGAGAGAAAGAGAGAGAGAGAGAGAGAAAGAAGATTGAGAAAAAGAGATTGAGAGAGAGAAAGAGAGATTGAGAGAGAGAGATAAAGAGAGATTGAGAGAGAGAGATTGAGAGAGAGAGAAAGAGAGATTGAGAGAGAGAGAGAAAGAAGATTGAGAAAAAGAGATTGAGAGAGAGAAAGAGAGATTGAGAGAGAGAGATAAAGAGAGATTGAGAGAGAGAGAGATTGAGAGAGACAGAAAGAGATTGAGAGAGAGGAAGAAGATTGAGAAAAAGAGATTGAGAGAGAGAAAGAGAGATTGAGAGAGAGAGATAAAGAGAGATTGAGAGAGAGAGATTGAGAGAGAGAGAAAGAGAGATTGAGAGAGAGAGAGAGAAAGAAGATTGAGAAAAAGAGATTGAGAGAGAGAAAGAGAGATTGAGAGAGAGAGATAAAGAGAGATTGAGAGAGAGAGAGATTGAGAGAGAGAGAAAGAGATTGAGAGAGAGAGAGAGAGAAAGAAGATTGAGAAAAAGAGATTGAGAGAGAGAAAGAGAGATTGAGAGAGAGATAAAGAGAGATTGAGAGAGAGAGATTGAGAGAGAGAGAGAGAAAGAGATTGAGAGAGAGAGAGAGAAAGAAGATTGAGAAAAAGAGATTGAGAGAGAGAAAGAGAGATTGAGAGAGAGAGATAAAGAGAGATTGAGAGAGAGATTGAGAGAGAGAAAGAGAGATTGAGAGAGAGAGAGAAAGATAAAAAAATGTTCATTACCAATTTCTAATTTTCATGATCGTCCACTGTGTAACCCTCAGATCCCCCCCCCCCCCCAATCACACACACCTTTTCAAACTTTCACAACTTAGTTATCCATCTTGTGTGGGTGAAGTGAAGAAACGGAATGAATGGGAAAGGGGGGTGGAGGGGATCAGCAAACGAGAAGATGAGACCATCGACAATAGTTGCACTTTCTTCATTTCACGTCTTGTCCCTTGCGTATGTTTCTGTCTCGCCCCCTCCTCCTCACCCCCCCCCCCACCCACGGGACACACATCTCGGTACTTCATTACCACCTCAGACATCTCTACTACCCCCTTTTCCTCATTCTCCACCCCCACCCCCTATTCCTTCCCGCTGAAGTTTCAGGCGTGTAATGCCCATCTAAATACGGTTCCAATCGCCAATTGATGGCCGGTCTGGGGCCGGTCCAGAGACAAATGGTCCAACCCCCACCCACCCCACACCCCCCTACCCCTCGCTTTTGATTTATGTGCCGGACTAATCCGACCCGTCTGCCCGTCCGTGTGGCCAGATCGTCACCCAGTGAGAAATGATGCTGCGCCTCCCCCCCTCCCCCTACATACCTTCCCCCCCCCCACCACCACCACCACCCCTCACCACCACTGCTTTAGCTTTGCTTGTGTTTGTGACAATTGCCTCACCGCTGATGTTCGTTGCTGTGACAAATCTCATCTCTGCAGTTGTCACAATCGTCACATTTGTGACAATGAGGGGGGGGGGGAAGATACTCTCTTGAAACTTCCCTTTAAGTGGACACCAGCGATTCATAAAAATTTAAATTTTTACACAAAAGAAACAAAAAACAACATTCTAATCTCTTTAAGAAGCAAATTCCCGCTTTTTTTTATATTTTTCTATTTTTTTTCTATTTTTTTGCTTGCTTCGTTTCGTTTTGTTAACGTTTTTTTTTTTTTAAATGTCGGGGCATCAAATGGATAAGTGCCTTCTAAAGGAGCTGGACAGGCGTGGTGTTTCTGGCACTGGGTGTGTCAATCTCCAATGAGCTAATTTCGGATAATGTCATTCATACTGGACATATTATCAACCGACGACACTGCCAAAGATAACAAGATGGAGGCAATGTTTGTTTTGGGAAGTTTAATGGACAATAGAATAGAGTAGTGCTTCTCAGACTATGATTCGTGACCCACTAAGAAGCTTTTTCATTTTTTTTTAATTGGGATCCACCTGTAAATAAAGATTTAAAAAAAGAAAGGAAAGATAATCAAACTTTGATCGTATATACGTTCTATTCATTTATCATTTGAAAAAAAAAGGTTTTGGCGACCCACTTCAAATCAACTCGCTACCCATCAGTGGCTTGCGGGCCACACTTCTAAGAACCACTGGAATAGATCGCCATCGTCATATTTCTCTAGTCGGTTCACTCTGGTGGATAGATTTCCATTTTTTGTCATAGTTCATTGCCCGGGTATTACATACTTTCCATTCTTCTGAACCAGCGAAGTTAATGTTCCGTCTTATTAACATGGGACGGATGATATGGCCGGAGTGGTGTAGATACTTGACTGTCGACCTCAGAGTCCCGGGTTCGATCCTCGGTGAGGCCCATGGAATTTTCCAGGTGAAATTGGGTGCAAAGATCATCCCACAAGTCCACCCAGCTTTAAATGGTACCTGACTTAAGTTGGGGAAGTGAAGGCGGCTGGGCGTTGTGCTAACCACACAATTCCTTCATATGGCGTACAATTACTAGCATGGCCGTCCTAAAATAAAAAAGAACGGTTAAAAAAAATATGACAAGAATATTTTCAAAATTCGCCTTGGCTTTGGAAAATTATGTTTCATATGGAGGGCGTCTCTGTCATCGGGCGCCATAAATCTTCCCTGTTGTTTCCCTAATGGTTGATAATTAAATGTAAATTGAACGCCGAGTTTTGTCGTTAGCATTAGTTCTCAAAATATGATTCGCCAATATGTTGTGGATCGCCAATGCGTTAACTACCAATTAATAGAGAATATATATATATAATTTTAGCTTATGTTTTTTGTTTTTCTATTATACTTTTATTTACTGGTGGGTTGTGAAAACAGTAACGGTTTCTACGTGAGTTTCGAACCCCATGGCAGGGTATAGGCCACCAACAACAGATCTCCAGAGTCCTCTGTCCTTAGCCATCTTCTCCAGCTGGTTCCAGTTGTGTCCCATCTTGATGGTGTCCGCTTTCAGGTCTCGACGCCAGATATTTCTTGGGCGACCTCTCTTCCGTTTAACTTTGGGGTTCCACCTCAGTGCCTACCTTGTGATACTGGCTGCTGCTTTGCGTAAGGTGTGTCCTATCCAACCCCATCGCCTCTTTCTCATCTCTTCTTCAGCTGAGAGTTGGCAGGTCTTTTCCAAAAGGCTGACATTGCTGATGGTGTCTGGCCAGCGAATTTGGAGGATTCTTCTGAGGCAGCATGTTTGTAAATGTTTGAACTTTCCTTAATGTGGTCTTAGACATCTTCTACGTTTCCGCTCCATACAGCAGGACTGATTTGACGTTGGTGTTATAGAGTCGAATCTTGATGTCTAAGGACAACTCTCTGGAGGACCAGACATTCTTTAGCTGCATGAAGGCGTCTCGGGCTTTACCAATTCTCGATTTGACATCTGCCTCTGTTTCACTCTGCTGATCTCCCTAAGTAAACGAAGGACTGCACCTCTTCCAGCTGTCTTCCTTGTAGGGTCACGAAAAGATATGTATATTAAGATTAAAAAACATGCGATTTGCAGCCTCAGCACCAAACTATGCCCCCTCCCCCTTCCCTACCCCCTTCAATCTGATGCCTACACCAGCGGCTCTCAACCTTTTGTTTCGCGACTGTACCCTAAGTGTACACCAAAGTATGTCGTAGTGTACACCATACACGTCCAAAGTATGTCGCGGTGTACACGTAAGCTCGCGAAAGTGTTTACCTTTCAAATGCGATACTGTGGCACGTGGTGTTGGTGATGAGTCACGCAGATAGCTGGAGACCTTTTTTTTTTTTTCAAACCCTTGGTTCTTTTAAAACGAAATGTAAGTGTCCCTGCGTACCCTTACTTAACCTTTCCCGTACCCCTTAGGGCAGGGGTTGGCTACCTGCGGCTCGCGGCTCTTTCGATGTCAAATTGCGGCCTAATCAAATACCATAATATTGAAGCAACAATTTTAGTGGCTCTTTAAAAATTGAGAAAATTGTAAATTATATCTTTTTGGCTATTCCGTCTCAAAAGGTTGCCGACACCTGCCTTAGGGGTACGCATACCACGGGTTGCGAAACGCAGTCCTACACGGTCTAAGTTGTAGGGTATGTAAATAGACCACATTTATAATATACCATCTTATTTATCTATGTACTGTACCAGGGATGGGGAAAATGCAGCTCTGCTCTTCTTTAAGTTTAGTGCGTCTCTCAATGTGACAGTTTTTTTTGTTTTTGGGGAATTTTTAGTCAAATATTTAAATACCCTTGTTGGCAAAATTGTAATAAAAAATATATAAAAAATTTACTATTTTTAGTATTTTTTGCCATTTAAAAACAAACCCGTACTGCGATAGTACCCGAACTATCGACCTAATGCGTACCCCCCTCCGCCCCACCCCAACCCTGTACTATACAATCATTTTAGTATATTATCAAGTTATACTTGTCTGTAAATTAACTTCAAAGAAAAGATAGAAGACTGCAACGATCGATGTCTTGTGGTTTGTAGTTGACATCTTAAAAGATGAATTCATTTTAAAAAAAAAATCTCCGTGAAAGAAAATTGTAAATCAAACCAAGTGACGTGTATTCAAACCCTAAACCTGCTTGTAGATAGCATCTCTCACTTCTTAACAAAAATGTTTCTTCTTTACAACAAACCATATTTTTTTCAGATATTTGTTTTATTTCTACGTTCATCAACTTAATTTTCCCCCGCAGGGGCATTCATCATCGGCTAACCAGATCTCGGACACAGACAAAATGCACCACCACAAGACCAAACCAAAATCAACCAAGGATTCCTCCCTTGTCTCCATTTCTGAAAAAAATTTTCTGCCCGCATAGTTTTTTTCTCCAGCCCTAAACTTAAGTGGGTTGGGGAGGGGCGGGGGTGGGGGTGGGGGGTGGGGAGAACCTGTGTGTGTCTCGATAAATTAAATTAAGTATAATTGTCCAGAAGCCACGGAACACCGAAGGAAAACGGAGCTTGAAGATGTAAAGACAGCAAAACGTTGTTGACATGGCAAGGGCATCAACTCGGGCTGATCGGATTTGAAGGGAGAAATTTGTTCAACTAGTTTTAACATAGGCAGGGTACATGCTGTTGAATAGTGGTGGGGAGGAGGGGGATAAAAAAAAAAACTTGTTTAATTCCAGATTTAAGACCAAAACAAAACAAAAACGTGAATCATCGTACAACTTGAAGCTTTGATTCGATTTTTTTATATGAACAGGAATATGTATTTTAATATACCTTACAATGATTGATAGGACGTTAGAGTGGAATCGAAAGAATCAATACTTTTAGCAGGGATCGGAATCGAAATATTGTAAAATTTAGAATTAAGACTCCAAAATTTGATTCCTGGCGTCATTTCTACACACGGTGGTACACATGTACACAGATCACCTGTTCGCATATTAGTGAAACGTGTAGGGGGAGGGGGGGGCATTTTTTTTTCAAAAGGACGGATCTTCATGCACTCGACTGTTGACATGAGGGTCCCTGGTTCGATCTCCGGTGATGATCAACGAATATTTCAGGTCATGGTTAAAGTCTCCGCTATATTTGAATGGCCATTGAACTATCAGCTATGGTGCGAGGTGAAAGAAGAGCACTGCGAAATCCGTCCCATTAGTGATTTTTAGGATTTAAGAGATTCTTATCTCACCCTCACAGGAACTTTACACACCTGTGCCCATTAACGTGTGCAATCATCATTACATTCTCTAGAATGGTATGATATCCATACATCATAAAGTACCGTTTTAATTTTAATGAGGAAAAAAATGGCATGGATGGCACAGCTTGTCACCAAACAGTACAAGATCGCTTCGTCGCATTAAACGAGCAGAGATGCAAATTGCTTTTAGCTAACGACACACCCCCATGGTGTGGGGTGATCAGCCCTTACCAATCTTATGCATGTACACATGTGGTGTTTTGTCACGTAGCATCCTTATGACGTCATCTGTTTTATCGGTGAAGCCTATGATGTCATTTGGTGCGTAGAATAACCTCAAACGGAATACGATTTCTAAATAAAAGCTAGGGCGCCAGAAATAAATGAAATAATTCATACGTATTGAATCACGTTTTTGTGTAATTTCTACAAAAATGTTTATAATCTAACTCAAAGGAAATTTTTTTTTTCTTTTTGGTACATTTTAATACAAATCTTCTTTTAAAAAGTTCTTTTTAATTTTTTTTTAATATTTCACTATTGCGAGCTATTTTAAATATTTTATCTAAAATTAACAAACAAAAGTGAGTGCCAGATTTTTATCTCTTGTAATTATGAAAGGACAAAATTATATGGGCAATTTGTCTGTCAATTCTATTCACTGTTAAATTTAACAATAAAATTAATTTATCATAGCCACATTCATAGATAATTTTCAAGTTAAATAGTGAACTCACTACTATCAAAAATATGTTTTAAATATGTACAACAAGGCAACATATTAAATGAGAGTTTTACAGAGACCCCTTAATTAAAAAAGAAGAAAACTGTTATTTACTAATATAAGAATTAATTCTATTTAAAACATTTTATGTATTAAAAAAAGACAATGTCTAATCCAAACCATGTGTGTAACCTCAGTGTTGGGTGTAACCTCAGTGTTGGGTGTAACCTCAGTGTTGGGTGTAAATCTTGGAAGGTTGATTCCAATCCACTATTTTCTCCCCCGGTTACCCTATAAAAGCCTCCCGTTTTCACTTCCCCCCTCTCCCCTTACCCTCAATTCCGTTCTCTCTCTCTCTCTCTCTCTCTCTCTTAGATTCTATCCATTCAGTAATTAACTAAAGAGATGGTAGAATAACAGAATGTGGACCGGAATTCATTGAGTTTTATTTGTAAAAATCCTCCCGTAATGCTCCCAGGGCAGTGGGGGGGTGGGTGGGTGGGTGGGGGGTGTTTCCACAAAACCTCACGTTCCGTGGGCCAGGGCCGAACCTGACGTTCAGACGAGAGCAGGATCGTCAGACTTAAGACATCTTAACTGATTATTAGAGAGCTACAGATGGATACAGACGATCGAAGGCGGAGAGTCGTATGGGGGGGGGGGGGAAGATACAGTTGAGGAGATGGGGTGCGGGATGAAAAAAAGAAAATATAAAAGAAGAGGCGGAGGTAAGGAGGTTAGATTACACCATGAAAGGGAATGACGCACTTTTCTTAAGAGAGAGAGAGAGAGAGAGAGAGAGAGAGAGAAAGAGAGAGTCCTAGGAGACGGGAGGACATAAGGGAAACGGATGGAAAGAGAATCCCGCTAAATCTTAAATTTTTACTCACACGATGGTTATTATGCCAACGTGAGCTGCCAACAGTCTGAACGCTTTCTGCAGTGCTCGTTCATAATGGACTTAATTAAGTGGATTGGTTACTGTGTCCTTCTCTCAAATAATAGCATGAAAAAAAATAAAAAAAACTTCCTTTTCTATGATGATAAAAGATTGCAGGTTGGAGGTTGGGGGTTTGAAAGGAAGGAGGAGTGTGTATTGTTATATTTAGAATTACAACATAAACAAATGACGTCATATTATCAGTCGGTGCATTGTTGGGGGGGGGGGACGACGTAAACTCTAGTCAGGGTCCATTATTAAATATTAAGTACTATAAATCGATATCGACTAATTAGTCGAAAAACTTTATTGAAACAAGGGCGGCGATCCGAAAAAGGGAGATAAGAAAAAAGACTTCCAGGAAATGGTGACTCCTTCTATCGTCATGATCAGAGATTTTACATTATTCCAGAAGAATTGTCACCCCCTAACCCCCGCCCCAACTTTACTTCATCCACCCACCCCACCCCTCCATCCCCATGCCCCCCTCCCCCATTCTACAGGATGCCAGATGGTCACTGAAACGGTAAACGGCCAATATCTGACCAAAGCGGATTTCTCTTTCGATGGGGACATTTGCATAAGGATGAATGGAAGATTCAAATTTCTCTTCTGTAGTTTACTGGGGGGAGGTGGGATGGGGTGGTGGGGGGGGGGGTTAGGGGACATAATTGCTTAGACAGTTGGTATTAGGGAGTAAAATACACTTTAAAACAAGTGAGGGGATTGTTCAATGTGAAGATAGCGGTTTTTGTTTTAGTTTAATAAATGGAAGGGAGAGGGGGAAAAGTTGTTTTTGGGTAGGGGAAAGGGGGGTGGGGCCAAAGATCATAACAAATATGTTAGAGGGTTTGATCAGATGTTTGAAATGGACTCAGCAGTCTGGCCGCAGAAATGATGGGCGGGGCAGTAGCAGACGACTTAGTGCCGTGTAGTTAATTCACCCGCGCTCATTGTCTGAATGTAACAATGTTCATTGCATGTTGTTACTGACCAGGAGGTAAAGGTTAACCGAGGCCAAAGTTTAACTTACGTAAGTCCAGTACAGTGTATCGCCACATGATGTTGAAAATGCAGATTTATATATATATATATATATATATATATATATATATATATATATATATATATATATATATTGCTGGTGCACAGAGGCGTAGCGAGGGGGGCAAGGCAACTTGCGCCCGGGGCATTTTTCCTTTTTAATACCTTTTTAGCGCCCCCCCCCCATTCGAAAACCATATAATATTATATGTGAAATATACCATTTGGTGCCCTTGAACCTCGGCGCCCGGTGACGTATGTACCCCCCGCCCTCCCCCCAGCTACGCCTCTGTTGGTGCATTGGCATTTCTCGGTAGTGGCCATCATTGAAGTAATTTTTTATTAGGATTTTATTTTTCAGAAGTTTCTTTTTGCACACAGTTGTAATCTAACAATCTGACCAGATTTTTTAGTAAATAACACTGGTAGGCAATCTGCCAAACTTTGTTAGTAAGCCTACATTAAGTTCACTTACAAATAATAATAAATATAATCGGTCTCTGACTAACTATATTTCTATATTAATTCAATTATTATCAGCGGAGGTTTGAAACTAAAATTTGTGGTGGTGCTGCTTCCAGACCATATTACGCCTTTATTTTAAATCTTTATCAAAGGTATCAAACATGTATTGAACTTTTTTTTTTTAGAAATCTGATACAATCCTAAAAGAACGAAACCAAAAATGTTTTACTTATTATAACGTTACTATAATTTACTATACTTACTATAACTTATAATAACTCACTATCACTTACTATTACTTATTATAAACTGAATTGTTACAGCTTAAGTTAATATATTTTTTTTATAAATATTGGTCGCGTGCTGGTGCGTTAGTTGTAAACATGCACACAGAAGCCAAACACCAGCTCTCTGGAACTGTGAAACATGCAGTTCCATACATATATTTTTTTTTATATTTCTTTTTTATAAACTGGAGGATAGTTAACACAGTGATTCACAAAGTGTCGATTGCGATCGTCTCACTGGTTCTTGTCGTGGACTAATGTCACGAGGGTCACAACATGATTTAAATTTAAAATTAAACTTTGGACAATGTACGCATAATTACAAAACTTATGTTCTCTATATGTAACAAGATTAAAAATGTGTCACTTTGCAAAGTAAAAGGTGAAATCTCTCTCTTTCTCTCTCTCTCTCTTTCTCTCTCACTCTTTCTCTCTCTCTCTCTCTTTCTCTCTCTCTCTCTCTTTCTCTCTCTTTCTCTCTCGCTCTTTTTTCTCTCTCGCTCTTTTCTCTCTCTCGCTCTCTCTTTCTCTCTCTTTCTCTCTCGCTCTTTTTCTCTCTATCTCGTTATCTCTCTCTCTCTCTCTCTTGCTCTTTTTCTCTCATCCTCTCGCTCTTTCTCTCTCTCTGTCTCTCGCTCTTTCTCTCTCTCGCTCTCTCTTTCTTTCTCTCTCGCTCTTTTTCTCTCTATCTCGTTATCTCTCTCTCTCTCTTGCTCTTTTTCTCTCTCTCTCTTTTTTTCTCTCTCTCTCTCTTTCTTTCTCTCTCTTTCTCTCGCTCTCTTCTCTCTCTCTCTCTCGTTATCTCTCTCTCTTGTTCTTTTTCTCTCATTCTCTCTCGCTCTTTCTCTCTCTCGCTCTTTCTCTCTCTTTCTTTCTCTCTCTCTCACTCCCCCTCTCTCTTTCTCTCTCGCTCTTTTCTCTCTCTCACTCCCCCTCTCTCTTTCTCTCTCTCTTTCTCTCTCGCTCATTTCTCTCTCGCTCTCTCTTTCTTTCTCTCTCGCTCTTTTTCTCTCTATCTCGTTATCTCTCTCTCTCTTGCTCTTTTTCCCTCTCTCTCTCTCTCTCTCGCCCTTTCTTTCTCTCTCTCTCTCTCTTTCTCTCTCTCTTTCTCTCACTCTCTCTCGCTCTTTCTCTCTCGCTCTCTCTTTCTCTCGCTCTTTCTCTCTCGCTCTCTCTTTCTCTCGCTCTTTCTCTCTCTCTCTCTCTCTCTCTTTATATATATTTATATACAATGATGCTTTTATTCTTTCTTATATCTCAGTTTATTTTTGCAGGTTGGTTGTGTAAAAAAACAATAACAAGAGTTTCCTATGGTTAGTCGCGCAAAGACAAAATTGTAGCTGTAATGGGCCGCGAGACGTGAAAGTCAATCTGATGCAAAGAGGTGTTCTCAACAGGTTTTTTTGCCCCAAACTTCTCTGAAAGTATCCGCCAAGGGTCCCTAAACATCTCATAAAGTATCTGTCATGCCCCCCCCCCTCAAACATCTCTAAAAGTATCTGTTAAGGACTCCAGATACATACAAACGGACACAACTAAAACATTGTATTACTGGGTAGAGCTAAAGACAATTCCGACATGATGGGAGATGCAGATGACATGCAGTTGACGTAAAAAACATATGAGTTCCGTAGCGGAATGATGGATGGAAATTCAATGCGCATCATCTCTCTCTCTCTGCATTGATATGTCATTGTTTAAAATTTATCACGCGAGTTACTCGTGAGACTTTGCCGCAGCAAGTTGGGGAGAGGGAATCGGGGGGGGGGGGGTTTGCACCCATACACTTGTCTCGTCTAGGGCTTCAAGCAGCCCCGTCGCTTTAGACAATTATTCTTATTTATTTACTTTGTCGCAAAATTTGGTTTCGGATGCGGCAGTCCATAGGGGACCCATGCTGCTCTAGCTTGTCACGGGCCCAGGAATTACTTTATGCAACATAGGATGGGGACATGGGGGTGGAGGTTGGGGGCTCTAAATTTGATCCCTGCGTGTGCTTATCCGCAGGGATATCACGCAAGGACCTACAGAGATATCGTCACATATATACGGCAATAACAAAAGACACATGACATATAGTCCAGCACATAGTTATGAGTGGCAGTGCATAAATATGTAAATTACTAGTTTAATGATTTGTTTTATTATATTACCCATATTAACCAAACAGAGCGCGCGACTCATTGTAATTAGACTTAGACGAACTTAGGCGTATACTTTGAGTGGGTGTGTATTTGTTACCAGTGGCGCTGAGAGCCAACACAGGCCCCAGGGCAGGACATCATTGCGGGCCCCTTAGTAAACAATAAGTCGTGAAAAAATTGACATGGTCGGGGCGACCGGGCTTCCATAAAGATGCGGGCCCCCTGGCAATGACCCCCCCCGCCCACCCCCCCCTCTCGCCGTGCCTGTTTGTTACTTCGGGATTTCTTTTTTAGCAGACGATAACTGGTCTGTATTTTTTCTTTTTAGCAGACGATATCTGGTCTTTGTTTTTTTTTAGCAGACAATATCTGGTCCGTGTTTTTTTTTTCTTTCTGTGTGACATTTTATACATGTCTGATTAAATTCTCGTTTTTGTTAGTGTGTGTGTGTGTGTGTGTTTAAATTCGAGGATGTTGGCGACTACAGTTACGTTGCGAGGACCTCTGAGTTCACATCCTCGTGTTTGCTAACGATAATTGTCCCATCATTGGCGTTGTTTCCTTGTAGTGTTTGTCGTGAGTGGTCCGCGCGCGTGTATCAGCTCACCATCAGAGATTTCTTGTTTTCAGATATTTTTTTTTTCAGGAAGGCTGGGCAGAGTGTGACGAAAAAAGGAGAAGTCTCTGGGGTAGGGATGGTTAATATAATGTTGTCAAAGTGCCAAAATAAGGGGAAAAAATTAAAAAAGTTATAAATGTTTTGCGAGTAACAGCACCTACTGTATGTTGTATAAAGAATGTATCTACTGTTTTTAAATTGTTTGCCTGTCCTCACTGTATGTATGATTTCTGCTCGAGAGTGTCGGGATGGGATTCTCCACGTATGTGTATATAAGCTTATATGTGTGTGTGTGTATGTGTGTTTGTCATGTATGCAAGATTTTACAAAGCAATATACCGATATTAAATACACTCCCACATACTCCCATAGACTCCCACAACTCCCACACACACCCATAGTCTCCCACAATTCCCACATATTCCCATAGACTCCCACATATTCCCATATACTTGAACAACTCCTATATACTCCCAAAGACTCCCTCAACTCCCATATACTCCCAAAGACTCCCTCAACTCCCATATACTCCAAAAGACTCTCTCAACTCCCATATACTCCCAAAGACTCCCTCAACTCCCATATACTCCCAAAGACTCCCTCAACTCCCATATACTCCCAAAGACTCCCTCAACTCCCATATACTCCCACAACTCCCATATACTCTCATAGACTCTCACAACTTCCATATACTCCCATATACTCCCATATACTCCCACAACTCTCATATACTCCCACATACTCCCATATACTCCCACATACTCCCATAGACTCCCACAACTCCCATATACTCCCATAGACTTCCACATACTCCCATAGACTTCCACATACTCCCATAGACTTCCACATACTCCCATAGACTTCCACATACTCCCATAGACTTCCACATACTCCCATAGACTTCCACATACTCCCATAGACTTCCACATACTCCCATAGACTTCCACATACTCCCATAGACTTCCACATACTCCCACAGACTTCCACATACTCCCAGAGACTTCCACATACTCCCATAGACTCCCACATACTCCCATATACTCCCAAAACTCCCATATACTCCCATAGACTTCCACATACTCCCATATACTCCCACAACTCCCATATACTCCCATTGACTCCAACATACTCCCATAGACTCCCACAACTCCCACATACTCCCATATACTCCCACAACTCCCATATACTCCCATAGACTCCCACATACTCCCATATACTCCCATAGACTCCCACATACTCCCACATTCTCCCATAGACTCCCACATACTCACATAGACTCCCACATACTCCCATAGACTCCCACATACTCCCATATACTCCCATAGACTCCCACATTCTCCCATAGACTCCCACATACTCCCATAGACTTCCACATCTCCAACATACTCCCATAGACTCCCACATACTCACATAGACTCCCACATACTCACATAGACTCCAACATACTCACATAGACTCCCACATACTCCCATAGACTTCCACATCTCCAACATACTCCCATAGACTCCCACATACTCACATAGACTCCCACATACTCACATAGACTCTCACATACTCACATAGACTCTCACATACTCCCATAGACTCTCACATACTCACATAGACTCTCACATACTCACATAGACTCTCACATACTCCCATAGACGCCCACATACTCCCACATACTCCCATAGACGCCCACATACTCCCACATACTCCCATAGACTCCCACATACTCACATAGACTCCCACATACTCCCATAGACTCCCACATCTTCCACATACTCCCATAGACTCTCACATACTCACATAGACTCCAACATACTCCAATAGACTCCTACATCTCCCACATCTCCCACATACTCCCATAGACTCACAAATGCTCCTACATACTCCCATAGAATCACACAACTCACATGCTCTCCCATATAACCAGACTAACTACACAATGCACCGATATTATCTACACAATGCACCAATATTATCTACACAATGCACCGATATTAAATACAGAAGGCACCGATATTAAATTCTTTTTTTTTATTAAATCTTGTATTAACTAATGAGCTAATTGTAACATTTATCTGAATATGTATATTCGAAGCTACAGAAGACACCAGTGCAGTGGATCTCAACTTTTTATTCGGGACCGTACCACCAAAAGTTGAGAAAGTATGTCCTCGGGCTACCTCGGGTTACCCCTCACAGTCAAGTTCGCGAATATATATATCTTCATTATGCTTATTATGATTCTCGGGCATGGGGTTTCGGTGATGAGTCTTTGCAGCTAACTGGCGACCTTCTTCAGACTCTTGGTTTTTTTTTTAAAATAAAATTATATGTCGCTGCGTACCCCTGCATAACCTTTCCCCGGGGACCACTTGGGGTACGCGTACCACTGGTTGAGAGCCGCGGCCGTAGTGCACACGACAATAAGAAAAACAAATCAAGTATGCCTAATTACACCCTAAATAGCTCGCGTGTGTGTGTGACTTAATAAAAAGTAAAATGTCTACACCACACATTAGATATAATTTCAAAACCGACGATGCTGCCAGAAGCCCTAGACTAATCTTCGGGATGCTGTTTTTATTTGTTTTTTTAATAAATTATATAAAAATAACATTTAACGAAAACGTTTTTATTAGTCTGATATTACTTCAGAAAATAAATCGGATATCCTGTGGCGTATCGAGCTGTACTCGCGCCCCTTTCGAAAACCATATAACATTATATGTAAAATATACCATTTGGCAGGAAGCCCCCCTTGTCCCTCCCGTTGCTACGCCACTGCGGATATCTGTTATGTGATTGTGGTTGATAATGCATTTCGGGATTCTACTTTGTCTATAAGCCATTTTACCCATTTGACGTATATTTTGTCAATTTCCTCCTTTAAAAAAAAAATCACAGGTATCTAATTTTTTTCTCATACAACTATAAAAGAAAAAAAATGTTTTTATATGCATAAATTCATTGCAACGTCTAATTCAAGGAAATTATATCAATGTGGATATGATTTTAAAAAATACATGAAATTTTAATTTTAAAAAAATCTAGCGAAATCTGGCATGGTTAACTACCAAACTGCTGGTCACTACGCACGAATTAAATCACAAAAATGTATTTATCATTAGTCTTATTGCTAATTTCAGTAAAAACGGGTGAGGTTAATTTACAATTTAGCATCAATGCTCAAAGCGAAATGTTTTAAGTCTTTTTTTTTTTTTAAATTTAAATTAGTAAAAAATGAAGATGATGTTACTTATTAAACATGTAAATTTGTAAGTTGTAATGCATGTTTACATCCTGAGTCCGATAATCTTCCATTCGAGTAATTGAATTACTGAAAAAAGAAAAGCTTTTTAAGTTTTGAGATTATATACACCATATAAATAGCTTTCAAAATTTTAATCGTTTAATTATATTTACAAACGAAATTCAATTTGTATTAATATGCGAATAATAGTTATGCATTTATTATTTTTTTCTGTGACTGCTAAAATAATCTAAATCTTTATCAAAATAATAAGTAAAGAAAAATCCAGAATTTTTAATTCCTAATTTGTAATTATGCTTTCACTATTAGTTCTAAATGTACGAAATCTGGAATACTTTGAGACACTTAATTATATTCTTGAAACCTCAAGAGTGAAGAGGAATTTGGATGGTCAAGAATTGATAAAGGAATTGAAATTTACAGCATTTCAAAGGTGAAGGTATTATCTTTCACCACATTTTATGCATATATATCTTTCTCTACCTCACAGTTTTCCTATCAGGAAATCTTTCATTTCTAAGAGCACTTTTCCTGACATACATTGACCATTTACAACTGCAACTACATTCATGGCCTTGTATTTTAAATAACCTTTACTAGAATTATATCAACTTCCATTTTTTAAAATAAGTGTATTTGTAAGAAAATGAGCTTACATTGAATTGTTGCAAATGTATTTGAAATCAAGATTTTAGCAATGAAATTTCAGACTTTCAACATTTATAGTTAAAAAAACACTGTTAGTACCAACCAAAATGCGATGCCAGTATAATCTAGAATCTAATTCTGAACATTGTATTAAAATTTCTTACTTCAATAATCAGAAATAAAAAGTTATGATGAAATTCTATAGTCAGATAGGCATTGGTCTAATAATTTCTTTATATGGAATAAAATGTCAGTACAATAACACTTGTATACTATTAATATAACCCTTTTGCTTGAATGTTATTTTTAGAACTAGATTCACTGATCCATATGTTCTAGTTATAAAAACTAGTTAAAAAAATAAATGTGAGATTTGACATTTATTTCTAAGAAGATAGGAGTCATTGAGAGTAAAATGTGGTGTGCATTCCAATAAAATAAAAAATGAAGTCACATTTTGCTTCTCAGGATAAGGAAAGACTTAATATATATACCCTTAATTAATTCTTGAAACCACTATACTTGCTTGTTTGCAATGAAGCAGTAATGTATTTTGAAAATGTTAATACTTAATAAAATAATTATTTCAGTCTCTGTATTTTTTAATCTCTTTTATTAACATGAATACTTCGTAAGTTATAAAATATAACATTATTTTTTCTTGTGTTTAGAAATTTCCACTTGACTTTGAAATCTGGGACAGATGTTTTAGCTAATAATTTTCATGCCCACCTTGTAGAAAGTGATGGGAGTATAACACCTTTTTACATTGACCACAGCCTCTTATATTCTGGATATTTAGCAGGTACATTACAGCCTTATATCTTTTTAAAAAAATTTAAAATTACATTTTAAGTTTATTACTAATCCAATACTTTTTTTATCTAATCAAACTGATATGCTGACAATATATTTAAAAAAAAAACTATTTATGTTGATTAATTGTAAAAATGCTATTGATTTAAATTTTCGGATATCAATTATTTTTGTAACATTCATGGCAATATTTATTATTGAAATTTTTTATACTGTAATGCAAATGTCACTTGTTTGATCATTTAGACAATGTGTCTGTCACTGTGAGTGCACATATTGAAGACAGGCTTTGGTCCATTCAAATATATGACCATAACGATACCTATGTCCTAGAGGTGGGTAGCTTTTTGTTTAATTTATTTTATAAATAGTTTTTGCTCATCTTTATCTCAAACATTTTTTTTTTAAATATAATTAATTGTCAAGTATTAAAACACTTGTTTTACATTTATATCTGTCCTCTGAGCTGATCAATAGACAAACAAGGCTACCACATAGAGGTCCAACACTACCAGTCTGACTCCAAGTAAATCTCGTGCTATCAGGGCCATGTCAGATTCTAGATCTCTTATCTTTATACCATTAAAAGTCTTTAAAAGTTCCAGAATACTTAAGAATAGCTATGCTAGACTTCTTTTTTTTTTTACCCATCGAATGTATAAACACCTTTACTTGCTCATCAAATCTAATGCAGTGGATAGAATTTCAATGCTGGTCTCATTGGGTTAACCATCAGTACTGCTATCATAGATCTATAAAGGGTTTTAGTTTAGTGAAAAATAATAATTCTGTGCTGATGGTAATTTCACCCACAAAACAGTGTTTCATTTTCATATTTTTTTTTAATACAATTAATTGTCAAATATTAAAACACTTGTTTTCCATTTTCATAAAAAAAACTTTTATTTTATCACAGCCTGCTAGAAACTTGCTTAAAGAATCTGAAAATGTTCTAAATGACACTTTCATTGCATACAGATCTTCGGACTTAATCAATAATACCTGGAAATGGTAAATTTTCTGTATAATTCTGTTTAAAGGTCGTTAACTCATGAAATACAAACGATAGATTTATTTTCCGTCAGATTATTTCCCTTGCTAAGACGGTTTCTCACATTCTTAAGGCAATGTTAAAAAAAAAGCTATCAATTTTTTATTTTACCCACATCATGCTTAAATTAAAATGTTAGTGGTAGGGCAATTAAAATGAAATTACCAAGTTTGAAAACTTCCTTTATAAAATAGATATTTCGATATTAAATGAAAAAAAAAATTCATAACACTGTTTTGATTTGGTGCTGCACTGTACAGACATGTACCGGGTTACTATCATTTTAGAAATTTTACTCGTAAATAACTTTCAAGAAAATAAACAAAATATAAATAAAAACTCTCACTTGTCATATTTAAAATTTATTTTTAAAGTAGCTACTCTTTTTAGTAGAAGAGTATAATTTAACTTTTCATTTTACTTTTAAAAAAACATTATCATGTTAATCCTACTTTGATGCGGAATGGGTTAGGTAGTCAAAAAAAAAAAAAAATAATTTTTTTTAATTTTTAAAAAAAAAATAACAAAAAAAATAAAAAAAAACAAACCCAACCCCCCTAACAAACCCCAAGGCCGCCCGATCAGCATGCAAACTGGCAACTAAAAATTTGCATCCCATGGTTAGAAAAAAAAATATTTAAAGTTTTTCAACTTTGTTCATAACATAGAATAATTATAATAATATAATTACAAAGGTCATTTTGTGATGAACTCGACAAGTTAAATAATTTCTTACTATTGTTAAGTGCATTAATTTTTTGCATAGCTAGTTTTCATTACAAGGCAAAAATTTTGTTAGTGATTGCTGTTTTTTTTTTTTTTTTAGATCAGTGCTTCTCTCGTCTAGAGAGCTTCAATAAATTACTGTTGTTACTCCTTGTTACTGTTGTTACTCCTTGTTATTTTCAGGCAGTGGTCACAGACCGGAGTATTCTGGCAGGAAGTTCCAGACTCTGGGAAGCATTGATCTAAATTAAAAGTTAAAAAAAATTAGTAAGTCTCTTTTTCTGTGTTCTCCATTTTAAATTATGGCAAGAGATAAAACTTCTTGGTTATCGCACTTCTCTTATCAAGCGATGCCAATAAAAAAACAGTGAGAAGTTTCAGCTCAAACACTTATATACTAGGTTAACTGTTCTTAACTTTTCTTATTTTTTTCTAAAGCAATTCACATCAAAGGCAGTAGAATTTAGTTTAGATTGGGAAATGTGTTGAGCAGTAAACCTATCCTTGTTTATTGTTTTGTTCAGTGCTTTTTTTTTTTTTTTGTAAAAAAAAATAGGTGCCGGTACTCAGTGAGGAATTGCCTAACTTTTCACTACTAGTTCACACCTTGATGCACAACTGCAAAGATACTATTTTAGAATAATTCAATTTTAACAAATTGATAATAAAATAAATTAATAATAAACGTTAAAATACAAGAAAAGTAATAATTTTTTCCCCCACATTGAAAAAGGTGCCGGTACGCCGTACCAGCACAAAAAAAGCACTGGTTTTGTTTTGACACAATAATCAACAGGGTTATTTTGTTTTTCTTGCGCCGTAAAATATTTTCTCTGTATCAGTAAAATTAGTACGTCACTTTTTTTTTTAAAAATTTTAATTAATTTCTTCCAGTGGTACACATCATCATTCAAAGTCGTTAGGAGATTTGAAGTTGAAATTACATGACGGCCTCATGAGTAACTTGACCAACTGGGAAAGTAAGCTTGCTGTGTCAACGTTGGCTTTGATAATATTTTAAACTCTACATGCATTTCACCTGAGGGATTTTATTTTTTTAAAACATTATTTGCAAAAGAATTTCTCTTCTATTTGCTAGAGTTGAAAGACATGACGTCTTAAACATAAATGCTTAACTTAACAGCTTGCACCCATTTGGCCAAATGTATGTAGTGCATAACGATTAGAAAAATCTAGGTCAGTAAGTGATGTGTGAATAAGTCATTTGAGTGACACGCACACATGGATATGATAGCATAACTGTATAGCTGTTATTAAGATTTACTCAGGGATTGATGTAAACTACATTATATAAAGAAAAGCCCAATGGTTTTTACTTAATATTCTGCGCTAGATGGCTGGTTAATTTCATCTGTAGGAGTAATTTAATAATTTGTAACTTCTCTTATATCATGGTCTGTAGATAGAGCGGGGAGAGATACCAGGAGGAAGAAACACTATCTCAATACGTGCGTGATGAGCATCATTGGAGATTATGATCTGTTCTCAAGGAAATGTCACTTCAACTATTTGACATGTTCGGCTATGATGGTGAGTTGGTTGACAAACTAATTTTAAGTTTCCAAAACCGGTTCCTTATTATTACGTACATTAACTAAATCCATCAATTTATTGATCCTTTCAAATTCAAGACCATGTTGCATCTTACCGATCATAATGAAAGTGTATTGAGCCCTTTTATAATTCTGCAATATACACAATCGTTACAAATGTTTAAAAAATAAAGAATGAAGATTCGTATACATTTCTCTCACATAAATCTACTTACAATATTTTGGTATTTACGTCAGTTTTTTTTTTTCCTTCTTGCCAGATCAGTTTAGTTGAAAATGGAGACAGAATATTTAGATCAACTATATTTGTTGATAAAAATAATAAACCCTATACAGGTATCGGACTACAGATTGGATATGTAAGTATTTCTGTTTAGTGTTTCATTCAACTGATTATAGAAACTTTATAACATCATGTGTGTCATGTGAGAACTTGTAGATGTTCTGTTTGACGGGTTCTATTTTAATATACAAAGGAACTGGATACTGACAGGTGATGAGTCAATATATATTTACCAATATAGTAAAGAACATGACATGACCACAGTAGACTCAGGATGTGTACATCTAACGTATGCCCTCTAACAAGTCTTAAGCGCAACTCAAAACATAATTGTTTATAGCCGTCTGCTTTCGTTGGAGCCCCAGGCTCAACTGCATCTATGGTCCTTTCTGTTGGCTGGTAATTTGGTAACACATCATATCCCCCAAATTTACATGCATGTCTTATGCCAGCATGATGTGTACATCAAACAACTACATTTACTACCTCACGTAAACCTAAACAATTTAGTCATCATTTTTCTTCTCTTTGTTTTGTGATATATAATACAGTCCATCCTTTATTGTATGTACAAATATATGAAATATATTTCATAGAGATGATCTTTATGAACAGCAAACATTGTCTCTTTAAGAGTGCTTCTTGACTAAACCAGCTTGATTACCGTATTTCCCATGTATAAGCCACCCCTTTTTTCCAAAATTTTCAAGCCCAAAAAGACAGTGATGATGAGTGTATGAGTGATTAATATGAATCTTGAATTTTGTTTTTGTAAATTTTCTTTATCTCTATAACTTATTTCTCTAATAAAATATTTTTTTTTGAAAACTTCACAGTCCAAAAATTGAGGGGTGGATTATACAAAGGGGGCGCTTATACATGGGGAAATATGCATAATTTTTTGTTTTATTATGCGTTAAATGTATCTATCGCACCCCCCCCCCCCTTTTATTTGTCCAACTTTATTAGGCGTGGGCAGACCCCAAAAAAATTAATAAAGAATAACTGCCGTGCATGCGCACATCTTGACTCTTATTTTTAGACATATATCCTGACAACTTAAAGGATACATTCTAAAAAAAAAAAACAATAAAAAAAAATGTCTCTCAGAGGAATCGAACCTCTGGATATAGTCAGCATAAAAATGAGTCACGGCCAAACGTTTAAACCACTCTGCTAGCGCGCTACACAAACTAAGCATCAATTTTAATGTACTATTGAAATAAAATGTGCTTGGTTATGTTTTCACTTTATTTTGACCTAGTTTTAGGCCTATATTCTCATTTTGTAATTTTAAATAATTCAAAGCCTTATTTATTTAAAAAAATAAATATTATAAAAGCTGAGAACTTAATTTGTATAGAAATTAGCAGAATTTCTTTTTTTTTCAGCATTATATCACTAAAAATATGGAGTCCCGAAAGTCGCGCATGCGCACATATATGGATGGTACCTGGACAAAAATAATACGGCTTCTGTCAGGGACAGAACCGTAGCCACTGCGTGATCAGAATAGCAGGGTTAACAAATGTATCTTGTTTTGAGAGAAGTTGTTTAAAATTAAAATTTAATTTTACTGGCTAATACTCATGAAGCTGATAAATGTTTTTGATTTTCAAACTCACCCTGTTCAGTTTATCCCGAATAGGTCATTAATTTTTTATATAAATATTGACAATGTATTAAAAAAAGTTCTTTTGTAAATAAACATGGACATTTTTTTTTAACAGCTGATTTTGTACACCACACCAACTTTCTCTTCTGATTCCAATATGCCTCACTTCAATGCTAAAGGAATCAAGTGGACCGCTCACACCAAACTGAATGTGGGTTGTTGTTTTTATCCCTCATTTATAGTTGCCTAATTTTAGCTGAAAAATTAGTGCGTATCACCAAAGTTAATTCTTTTCAGACTAAGTACACGTATTTAAGATGAGCACAATGCTGGGGTGTTATTAATTTGTGAATTTTTGGTGATTGGTAGTGAATTATATTGAATAATTTTGTTGCATTTGATAGCCTGTATCATATAGTCACAGTGAGACGAGGTGAAACATATTTATGGAGCAATATAACACTGGGTTTTTTGTCTGGGGTGAAAATTATAAGATAATAATAATTATCATTAGGTGGTGCATGTAATTAAAAGATGAGATCAAGACAATCATCATTAAGTTGTTATCATAAAATGAGAAAATTAAAGTATGCGAAGGAATTGGATTTAAAAGCCCCATAACCTGAGAAAGTTAAGTGTGAACACTTGTGATATCATCACGTGAATGATCTATGTCCTCCGCATTAATTTTGTTTCACCTTTTTTTTCTGACATTTTGTATGCATTCTATTTTTGAATGTTAGTCCTTGGAATATTTCATGAGCTTCAGCAAGCGCCACTTTTGTCTGACTCACCTGATGACATCCTATCCACTGCCAGATAGAATTCTAGGAATTGCAGATACCAGGGGGATATGCATAGGTAGGTTTCCAGTGACCGCAGTTGCAGGTTGCTTCAGAGTAACATTCCCCCCACTCCCGACTCTCACGGCTATTGTATGGCTATTTAAATTTGTATAACTTCTGAATCAATTGACTTGGAAAAATTTTTCAAATTTATAGTACTAACTTGCACCCCCCCCTCCCTATCCTTCCTATGGTCACAGTATTTTTGATTGAATGTAGAGTGCAGAAATTTTTACACCAAATAACTAGCTTACATTTATTCGCCCAAAATGTCTCCTATATATTAAGTAGATTAACACTTGTTTCTGTTTCACACATAAAACTCATTGATATTCTTATTAGGCTTAACATTTCCAGAAAATAAAAAAATGAAAGTTTTTTTAGGATGTGACTCAATTGATGTTAACTTTATTGTTTTTTTGTTTTTTTTTAATTTTGCGATAATTATAGTCACGAACAATATTTTTGTCTTCTCATTTAATAAACCAACAAAGTTTTCTTTCATTAAAATAAATTAGCAAAGAGCAATTTGGCATTTAATTGAATACATTTATTTTTGGCTTCCTAAGCTTCAAAGAAGGGAACTTATGTAAAAAGCTGTGCCTTGACGTCGACTATTGATTCTTTTTTTGGCCCACTCACAACCTATCAGATGAAACAAGTGTTTGTTCATGGTAAGTACAGCCAGCAATCATGAATATAAAGTAAAATGGGAAATTATTTTAAATTGTGACTAGGAAAAAATGTTCTCTCTTAATGAGTAGAATCTAAAATGTGTGCATTATTTATTACAAGGAACCTCACATACCTTGTTCATATATATATAATATTATTTCCCACTTGCTTCTTGTTTCATAAAGGTTTCTGTTTTGGCACATGCATAATTTTTCCCTGAATGGCCATCATGGAAGATGACATGTAGAATTCATCTGTTTCTGTTACCTTTGCAACTATATTTAGGTACCCCTTTAAAGCTGGGTGAACTTGAGGGACATTTAAACAACGCAGTGGCTATGGTTCGTCGCGACCGAAACCGTATTTTTTTTCTTCGGGTACCAGCCATAGATATTGCTCCACACCCTAACCCTATCCCTAACCCTAATCCTGAAAAAAAAAAATAATTTAAACATGCCATGTTCCTTATACCCTAATATAATGGTTTTGGCTGGTGCCAGAGCCACTGCATTTAAACAATTTCCACCTGGACCTGGAGAAAATTCCTTTGGTTCTTACCAAAAATTGAACATGGGACTCTTTTTAAGTCGACATTCGAGAGCTCTACATATTTTATCGGCCACATTTTTAGCTGATTTTTATTATTTCTAAAAGAGTGAAACTATTCTTCATGTTTTTTTGTTTCAGAAGTTGGTATGTATGCTACATTTTTTATTTTATTTTTTTCTTTGATTGTTTAATTGTTTGCTAATTAGTTTGCTCAATGCTTTGTTGTGAGGTTATCATGTTCAAAGGTTGTGTCATCATTTCTGTTTGATAACCAACGAAAGAGGCTCCACACATGTCGCATGCACTTGCCGACAGCTAACAAATAGAAATGGAATCCTTTTCAATCAGTTCCTTATTTGAATATTTAAAAAAATGATCCCAAATTCATCTCCAGATGCAAGAATCACAATCAATCTGGATATGTTATATGTATTAGTTTTAAATTTGCCTATTGTTTTGCTAAAAAGAAAGTAGCAGCCATCATGAATGAAGATGACAGAAAGTGACGATAAGATAGCATTTGACATTTTCAATGTATTTAATTTGTACAATTGAACCTTTTATTCATACATGAAGGTTAGGATTGACTTAACTGATTGAAGGCTATTAAACTGTTAAACAGTGAAAAGTAATAAATCTGAACTCATGAGATAATGGTTTGTTTTAATTTCAAACTTATCCTCAAATCCTCCATGACCATCACATATGGTTTATAGGATCTATTGGATTAACATCTTATCCTTACATGGGCTTCACAGATAGGACACAATAGGTTATAAATATATGCATACGATTTGCTTAAAAAATGTAGAAATTTGGCAAATCGAAGAAATAAATATTGAAAATTAAGACACACTTTATTCACTAAAATAATCAAACAGGTACTTTGAAATAAAATAAATAATATTATAAAAATAATAACAACATGTTAACTTTGTATATTGTAAATTATTTTAATTGTTATTATTTTTATATACCTATTGAAAAAATATTTATCACCGGAAAGTATATTTAATGTCTTAGAAAGATGTATTGTGTGTGCATAATTGTTAGTTTGTGTATTATTCAGCATGATACACTTAAATGACGACCGAACAAACTGTGTGGAGTCATTCTTGGGAAACCAACAGGAAGTGGCAAATAACTTTTGTACGTTGTTGATCTGAACATTTTTTTATATGGTGTCAATTTTTGTTCAAATAAAATACAAAATTAAGGAATGTAATAAAAAAAAACTCCTTATGACATTTATGTAAACATCTGGAATGTAGTGTAATTAATATTTTAATTAAATTTGTTTTAATAATTGAAGATTAATTAACCAACTAGAATGAATTTACTAATAAAACTTTTAAAACCCATCTTTTGATCCACCTGCCCATTTTCACATAAAAAAATTATTCTTTGTTGAATGCTAAATAAATTATTAGTTCTCAGAGATGAAAATTAGTTCTCGATGAATACATTCATTTGCTCTAAATTGTGTAAGCTGTGTGGCTTTAATGAGTCAAGTAACTAAATATTGCTGCAGCTATATCAAGTGTGAAATGAAAACAGTTTTCAAAGCAGAGAAAATATTTTTACCATGTTTATAGTTTAAGAATACAGAGGAAAATAGATTGCATTCTTTACCCAGTCTACTGAAATGGACAAATTTGTATTCTTTGTAGAGAGTGAAACTGTAAGAGTTTTTGTGCGTTTTTTGTCAAGCATTTGGTGCTTTACTTCACAGGTCATAATTTTGGCAGTGAGCATGACTCCAGGATCCCTGAATGTTCTCATATCGAGCAAGAGGGCGGAAGCTTCATCATGTGGGACAAAATCGGGCCAGGTACTCAACCAAATAATAAGGTAATTTTATACCTTTCTGGCTTTGGATTCACTGCCTTTTATTCTTCTTTTGCTCAGATGGATGATGAAGTATTTTTATTGATAGATTTTTTCAGTTTGTTCTCGTAGAAGTATTGGAGCCCATCTACCTTACATCTATTGCTTGCACCGTAAGTTTTTCAAGTCTCTGTTATATCAGTCTCTGGTATATTAGATAACGGAATGAAGAGTTTCTCAGAGTCTGATTTTTAAATGTCACTGTCTGTTTCAGCGAGACATTTATATTCTAAGTTCTGCGGAAATGGGATCGTGGACCCAGGGGAAGAGTGTGATGCAGGAGCTGCCGGTCTACTGGGTGCTGATATTTGTTGCACCAAGGAGTGTAAACTGGAAGATAGAGCAATGTGCTGGTGAGTTGACTGAACTTGTTATTTTAAATCACAAAAGAGCTACCATCACAGATTTTAATACAACCTATCAGGGTTTTCTCTCCCAGGACAGCAGGATCAGGGGCGAGAATTTTTCGGTCATTAAATACTTCCCGGGGAAATTTAATTATAATAATGAAAGCTAAAACCTGTTTTATAGATAGCAGAAAAAAATCAACAAGGCTTAGACAAAAAAAAATGAGAATGTTTCTTGTTTTATTGTATATCATCTCGGCTAATTCAACAATTAGTGTTATAATTATTGCTAAAAACAAACAAAGAAATAAGTTCTTTCCCTTGTTTCTAGTGATGATTTTATTTAGTTAAAGAATTTTTTGTTAATCACTGAAACCAATATTTGAATCATTAACCCTATTTTTATTTTTAAAATAGTCTTGCAGTTACACTTTCGACATCACCATCTTAGCTAAGGCCATAGATGCCATAGAGAACATAAGCAAATCTTGATGCTGGGATTCAAACTCTCAGTCTACACCCCCCACCAAACAGGGCTTATGCTTCTGCCACCTTATCACTGAGTCATTATCTTGGAATGTTAAAAGAGCCTTCTTACATCTAGTTATTAATATTGTAATCAATATCATGTTTGTTACAGTGACATGAACAGCCAGTGCTGCTCCAACTGCTACATAGCCGCCCGTGGAACTGTTTGTTATGATCACAGCGTTGTTGCCTGCAAGGGAAGAAGTTACTGCACGTATCCTTTACTTTTTAGATTATTAGACTCCATTTCTGCAAAGTCTTTTATAAAATCAAAACAATGAAGATGCTTTGTATTTAAGAAGAATTTTACACGATTTTTTGTGTGCATTTTACATTATGGGCAATGGTAGTAGTCACTGAGTAGGAAACTCTAATAGTACTAGAAAAATAAAATAAAATCTTAGGTTAGTGTAATATTGAGTGATACAAATGCAATCAGTACCTTCTTTATTTTCTCTGCTGTAACCTATTAAAAGATGATCTTTTCTCTGTTAGCTCATAATTACATTTCTGCGTTAGATTTTACTAAGTGACTAACAGAGTCAAAACTATGCTAATACAAATATGCATCTAGTCAATCACATAAGTAATACACAGGTTTTTACTTTAAGTTTGGGATACTGTGGCTGTTATTCTAGATTTACTTGAGACCTATTGTTAATAAATTACTTAAAAATAATACATACCGCAATTGATGCTTGGTTAACTATGACTACTTACAGCAATTGATTGATGCTATGTTAACTATGGCTACTTACAGCAATTGATGCTTGGCTAACTATACATGTATATTTCCTTAAGCTTTTGACCAGTGGCAAGAGTTACGCTTGTCAAGTTGCTGAAAACTTGCCAGATTGGACACCATGTCTAGATGGGTAATGTAATGTATAAAATGTTTTACTCCACATGTTAGCCTATTTGTATGTTCATGTATTTGTTTAACATATTTTAATTAACCAATGCGTTGTTGTTTTTTGTCTTTTTAATTAATTTTTAGACAAAAGAAATTTTTAGGCCAATAGGTTGTCATCTTTATTTTTACTGTGGTTTTTACACTCATTACATTTGAATGAATGGAAGAAATCCGGGAAAAAAAATTTTTTGTGTACTTGTAAAGAAACTACTGGAGTTAAGGGACGTAGAGCTTATCAATATCCGTTGCCACGGCAACCTACGGTATTGTGAGGCTAATATAATATACAGCTGCCTTTACTGGCCATACATTTTTTCGCTATCTATTTTTAAGATAGGCGGTGGACATAGTGATATTGATCAGACACAAGAAATTTCCTCACGCACACAGAGGCTGAAACTCAGGACCTTCTAATTGAAAGCCCTAATGTACTAGTTGAGCTGGAACTAAAAAATAAACATTGACATTTTGTTTTTCTTGTTTGACAGAGGATTGTGTCACAATGGCACATGTAAAGGGTTTTGTGAAGTGAAATCTTTGAGAGAAAACGTGTCATTGAAGGCCTGCATGTGTCGATCCACAGGTGAGTAAATTGTCCTATATGTACCAGGCCTGTAACATGCTGCTAGTGTCAACTTAGCAAAGGCTATTTCTGTACAATTTCTTTTTTTTATTTGCTTTTGAACTGTTTTATTTTGGTTTTGGTCACATTAATATTGCCATTTCTTAATCAGGGGTGGACAGACCACAGAGTGGTTAATGGTGGCCATGAAAAAAAGAAAATATAAATTTTTCATAAATATAAAACATATATAAAAGCGATTTGGGCTCTGCGTTAAATCGAAAGTAAAGAATTAATACAACAGTATTCCAGTTTAAAATACAATCATGAAAAAAAATTGGATGTGCCCTAAATCAAAAAAATAACCTAGCCTACCAATCAAGCATAAGGGGATATAACTCTATGGAAAGATTTTGCAGGGTACAGCTAGTATCGATAAAAAATCATTCTGGCAGCCATCTTAACCAGAACACAGTGGTCAGTGCTGGTGTCAGGGATGAAAGGGTTCTGCAACCCTGGTATAAGTCATTTATTGTACGAACGTTGTCAAAACAATTTTATTTAAAAAAAACAAAACAACATCATTCACCGTCGGTTATTTTTTTTGTGTCATTGATTTTGCGAGGGACTGACTGAAGGTCATAGACATCGACGTGGAATATGGTTTTATTTCTCATTTTTTCCACCCTCAAATTGTCAACATTTTAACAGGTGATGAGAGGACATTGACGTTTTTTCAGACTCTGCTCTGTTAGAGTTCCCTATACGTACTAGAGTTCCCTATACGTACTAGAGTTCCCTATACGTACTTCTCTAAACTTCATGTTCCAATGTGATTCTTTGTTCTGATAAATAAAACTAAAAGAAAAGGCAAGAATTGGAAAAAAAAAATCAAAATGTATTAAGTATAATTTTTTTTTGCACAAGAATTTTTACTGTAAAATAAATTCCACATTTATATCCTTTAAACATTGTTTGAACTTAGACAGTGACTTAACAGATTGTCAGTAATTAAAGTTGTTCTTTTATAAAGAAATGTTTTTGAATAGGTTATAGGTTAAAAAATGTTCAAATTCTAATCTAAGATTTCTGATTGTCTCCTCGGTACTTGATGATCTTTGATCATCTCCTTTTATTGTAGTTTCGTATTTTATTTTCTTAAGTCACATTATAAAACTATACAAACTAATCTGCTTGTGCATTTTTTTTCCAAAAATTTGAAATAGCGTGGATAGTTCATACATGTACAATTGTTAAATGAAAAAATGAAGATGTGTTTGAGATCAAGCAACATTTTTTTTTTTTTTTGTAAATGTTTGAGTTGATGAACATGTAAAATATGTACTAGAAAAATGAATGGAAACTTTTTGTTCTGGCTGCTTCAGATGAAGATGCATGCAGGTGGTGTTGCTATGACGACAGGGATCCTCAACACCCTGGACCTTGTGTGCCCCACTCCAGTCAGGCTCTGAGAGATGGACAGACGTGTTACCATGGTTACTGTGAGGTACCGTAAGCATGACACTAGTCCTTTTGTTCCCAAAATATGTGGCTGCATCCATGGGGATTCTGTGTCAGAGTATAACGCCAAAGCTTTTTCAATGAACAGAGCATATACATGTACGAAATTTGTCAGTAGTCTATCAGACTGGTACAGTGCCTACAAAATATTTACACCCTTCCAAAGTTGCAAACAGTAAATATCTTTTACTGCATTCAGCCTTTGAATCAATAGACTGAACATTGCTGGAGCCTCAAAAATGTTTGAAATGGAAGATCCTGGCCTCAAGATAACATCACAATTATTGTATTACACTATCGGGGGGGGGGTAAACACAGTGTTAAGGAATGGTAAAAAAGTGTAAAGCCAGGGGTTGGAATGGGCGGGGGGGGGGGAGAATTAATCATTACTTTTTGCTTTGTTCTATTTTGTCACCGTATCTGTCTCATGTACTTATACTCTATTTCGTCATTACGTTGCTTTGCTTTACCACGCTAATCATCCAATGTTTAACAGTGCGTTGAATTTTTTTATAGACCAATAATATTTGTTGAACAATAAGGTTTATCAGTATATTATCTGAATACAGTGATAAAGGTTACTGAGTTATGTTGATCAGAATAATAATGTTTTGTTTTTTCATCAGGATGGCCTTTGTAAAAGTAAAATTACCTCCAGAATCAGAAGAATATCATCTTACATACAATCAGTACCTCGTATTGGATACGGTAAGTTCTTATTTATTTACATACTTCACAAGTCTTAAGTTATTTTCCTTGTAAAGATTTTTTTGATAATTGTTTTATTAGTTTTTCTCAGTTTAAATACAGATATTAGGCTTTTTTTTTTTGGTAATTCAGTTTGCAGATTGTGATTCTTTTCCTTATCAAACTATTTTATTTTTTTGCAGTAACGTTTATGAAGTCGAACATTGTGCTGTTGGTGGTGTGTTTAAGTTTAACCCTGTGGTACATCCAAGTCTTGTTTGTGAGACATTACGTAAGTCACCTGGGCAGCGAGCACCTTGAGATTTTTCTTTTCAAAATATAATTAAATGTTACTGGACATTAAGTACCAGGATAATATTGAGCTCATGTAAGGTCTGGTCCTACTTTACAAAGCCAATATTTGGGATAGTTTTGGAGTGCCCTTTCCACATTACCACCTAGAGATGTATTCTGCTGGCTCTATGTTTAGAGTGACACATTTTTGTGAAGCTCATAAAGAAAGGAGATGAGGTTGGCCCAAAGTGAAGAAAAAAAAAAGCATTTCAATGGGAGTTTCTTTTTTCAAACAGCTCATGAGGGCTTGTACGGTTGGGTTTCTGTTAAGTAGCCACAGCATTATCTACGGTTTGCGAGGCTAGCACAATGCCCAGCAGCCTTTACTTCACCAAGTATTGTCAATTATCCATTTTAAGTTGGGTGAACTTGGGACCTGAAAAAAATTCATGGGTTCTCACAGGCGATCAAACCCAGGACCCAGAGGCCGACAGTTGAGTGCTCTGCACCATGCGCCTTCTTTCAATCAAAAAGCATGTTCCACCACTCTATAAACTTAAGAAATATTGCTCTGTTGTCACAAAAAAGGCTGTTACATGTCAAGACATTGCCAGCTGCCCAGAATGATCATGCTTTCTTGTGTGCTGTCTTTTGCACCCCTCAAGGCATTGCTTCTCAGCCTTCATCACTGTTGAAGTTAACAATGGATTCTTTCCGCTTGTCAGTCTGCCAAAAGCAGTATGCGCATGATGGTGAGCAATGTCCTAAGATCAATTGGGATTTGCCCATATGCAGGCTACAGATAATGGGAATCACAGATAAGTGCTGTGTAACAAGTGGAGGGACCAAAGGTGATAAAACTGCCCTACGTAGAGCTCAGCAAACCTCCCACCCTAGGTGTCACGCTTTTATAGACCATCCAATCCACCTTCCTCCCCTACCCGAGTTCTTCATATCTCCATTAGATTCAACCCGCAATGGGCGTAGAAGTACCTTGGTGGGGTGGGGTGACTTAACCACAGCCATCCATGAGTTGAGTGCAAGATGGCCGAAAGTAGTTTGCTGGGATTTGAACTAGTGGCCAGCACAGCACTAGTCAGGCTCGCAACCCAAATCAAACATGCTACATTTGGTTTAATTTATTTAAATTGTTGTGCTGTTTCATAGTAGGTCAAATTGTTTTCATTGGTGTATCCCACAGCCTGTGTTGAGGGAGAAATGGTCCCAATGGTATCTGTTTGAGAATCCATCAATATTCAAGACAAACGGTGGGTGACACCATCATGTTCAGAAACTAGGACTCACCTGTTATAAGAACAATATTTCTTTATTATGTGTGGTAGAAGAATACTTATTGGTAATGGATTTAAGTGTAGTTTTCAATTGTTAGTTCATTTAAGTGACCTGTGCTAATTTGAAAACTATTAGGGCAGCTATTATATTCAATTGGAATGAATTCATATATTCTTTAGAAATTGATGACTAAAGTGAGATTATTTTTTTTAAAAGTTGTATTAAAAGAAACAAACTTTTCATTTTGTGACTAATTGTAGAAGGTCAAGGTTTCATTCAGCACAGTTTCTTTTTTGAACCAATTTTCTAGTTATGTAATTCAAAAAAAAAAAGTAAATTATAATATTATTGCTACTTTCAGCACGGAGTATGAGCTCTAATGAAGTAAGCGCAAATTACGGAACCTCGGTCACCAAATTATCGGCCTGGAGCAGTAAAACATTCACCACGGCCACAAGCGGGTAACCTCAGATGCGACTTACAGAATGTTCAGACTGACTCACTGTTAGATAGTAACACGTACATTTTTCTTTTTATTTAATTGAAACAGGTCAACGCCAACTGCTAAGAGTGCTTCTTACTGAGCTAAATTCCCATGAAGTTGTTCCACATCCCAGGTCCAGAATATTAACACGAATAGTCAGGCACAGAAGACTCGGAGATAACTTAGGATAATTTCATGATCAAATTATTCTTTCATGGAGCTTTGTAATGAAGATTTTTATCAAGTTAGCTGATATGGAACAAGTAGAATTTACTTCATCAGTTGAGAGTATTGTTCCTGATATTAACATCAGGAGTTCCATGTTAATCTCATTATTAATGAAATTTATTATTCATTTTGTAATGAATTTCATCATCATTTAGGACTTTGCATATTTTCCGATGAAGCATAATAATTTGGCTAAACCATTTATTTGAAGAATAGCATGCCCTCAGTCATTGATCCACAGCCTAATTGCACCTGTCTGTCATGATAGACAAGATCAGGGTTAATAAAAAGAGAGGGCGGGATTGGAATGATTAATGACCGCTGCATTCTTACTTTTTCTATAGAATAAAATACTTTTAAGAATATCCAATTTAATAAGAATTAGTGCATAAAATCAATGGATGTCAAATGCAGATGCATGGAGAGTAAATAAATTGGACTGCAGTGAACTAAATTTTCTGTTAAGTAAATATGGGGTGATGACATCATGGGAGTTGGTATACTAGCAATTAAACATTGTGATTACTCATCCTCTGATTCTTGTAGTATTAAAACAAAAACTATTCATCTAAATAATTACATGGTAGTATTTCTGTCGATTTACTTTTTCCTGATTTCTCATGAAATGTACAAAATTACCTTGTAAATTTTACTAGTTAAATTTTAAATATGTATCTGTTTTATTCCCCAACAAGCCATTTGAATTTGTTTATTCAGTTTGTTACTCCCATAATCTATGTCGAGATGTTTTAAAATAATTTTTGGAATATTATTGTTTAATAAAGAAATACACATTTCTAAAATGTTGTTTATTATTTTGAAATATGAATGTCCTATCTTTGTCAAGCTGGTCTGTTTACAAGGCATCAGCCAGATAAGGCCATCATCCTTCACACCTAAATTAGCTTTCCTTTCAGTTCCCCCCCATTGGGGCGGATGATGTGTAGAAATCATCAGTCATGAAAAGGAGATAAATGGCTAGCATAATGCCCAGCTGCCTTTACTTCCCCAAATAATGTCAGGTTCCTATTTTTAATCTAGACTTGAAAAAAAGTATGGTCTCTTAGTTGGGGATCAAACCTGGGACCTTGAAATCTTCATCGCTGACCAACAGCTCCCCCCCGCACCTAAATTAGGCAACAATCAGAACCTTCAGCACATTAATATTCTTATAGTTTGCAAAGTCTTCAGTTGAATGGTATGCAGCCTTAATTAATATAAGGCTGATACGTTTGGCTAATTTAATGCTATATAGGTAAACAAGAATAATTAAAGCTTCTGTAGGCTGGAGCTTCATAATACTTACATCTTTTCAAATTAGCTCAAGACGTCCTTGATGAGTGTTTACCTACCTTTTATGTGATACAATTAAAAAAAAAAAAGTTTAGGTTGAGCAGTAAGACCCTTTTACCATCATGTAACATAAATGCACCAAAATGAAGTTTATTCCTGAATTGTCCCCAATAAGAATCTAATTATCCCACTTGTAGGTGTGGGCCCCATGTTGTGAAACACTTTCCTGGTTATTAAAAAAAAAACCTTGGTGCCCTTAGGATTTATAAGTGATGGACTCAGAAAATTGTATTAAATATATATATATATTTATCACCTTTTTGGAGAAAATTTCACATGTTTCATAAACATTGTCCGATGTTCTACAAAGGATTTCGGCTTCACATCTCTTAGCTTTTTTTTTTTGGTGGGGGGGGGGGGGACATGACTATTATGATTCAATACCCCGTTGCATGCATAATAGGGGACACAATCATATTAAATGTAAATTGAAGTAAAAAATGAAATTTGAAATTGAGTTGTAGAACATGGAAGTTAGAATATCGAGATGTTTATTGAATTTAACTCAACATACAATTCACTATTGACTTTTAGTCTTATGCAGTCAGTGATTTTTGCCAGCCTATAAGAATCTGAATTGAAAAGTTGTATGTTAGTATTGTGCTTGTTAAAATAGACATACCCCGCCCCCCCCCGCACCCCCTCTTGTTAAGCAATACCCAGGGAGAACACCCCACCCCTACTGCCCCAGCTAATACAGTGTCCACACAGCATAACAACAATATTAATATATGTAAAATATATTCAAATAAGTACATTATTTTTAAACAACCGAAGTTTACATTTAATTATACAATTATATAATAAATCATCACCTAATTATTATGATACAATGTCAAATAGTAAATAATTTTTACCTACATATAATACAATGTCAAACACCACAAAAGCCATGACCTATATATAATACAATGTCAAATATAAAAAAAGCCATGGTCTACATATTATAAAACAATCTAGAAAATTAAATAACTTAGACCAGGTTGAGGAAAACGAAAGCCATGCACATAAAATTAACAAATCACACAGATGATTAACAACTCGATTAACACCCCACACTAAAGTTTAGTCAAAGAAACAAAGGGAGAAATAATGCATGCACTTTTACATTATTTACCTACTCAGCATAAATACACATACATGTACATTCATTACATACTCAACATAAATATGTTAACAATTCAAATGATTTTATTTTTAAGAAAACAAAAAAAAACTCACAAATGTTTGAACACTTCGAACACTAAACTCGCAATATGGTTGTAATAATACGTCTCAAATATCACTCTGAAAATGTTCCATTACTTTCTCAGCCCTATTAGTCTTCCAGTAGTAATAGGTATTGATCACAATCCTAAGTTTTGTAAAAGAAATTTGTTCTTATTTTTATAACATTTACTGTGAAGTATATATGAAGCCTTTCTTTAAAGTGTTGTATTTTTTTAAAATTATTGTTGAATTATGAATTAAAAAAAAATGTTATTTATATATTCAAGTTGGTTCCAAGACCACATTTTACATGTGGATTGAAAATTAATTTTTTAGACTACAGTTAACTGGAGTGTGGGACTACTTTTTACTTGTGGTTTGAGTTTTGATTCCAGGACTCCCATTTTACTTGTGGATTGCAGTTTGATTACTGGTGGATAAAGTCAGTATCCGGTCAGTTACGGCAGATGATGTCGTGTTTCCAGGTTTTGTCTGTACAAGGTGTGTGTACAGAGTTAATACTCTCTTGTTACAGATGAATGACATAAATATACCCACACCCTGGAGACCGTTCAACACAATCGATATAAACCTGGAAGAAAAAAAGACAAAATAAATGTTAAGGCTCGTGTATGAAAAAATCGGATCTACCCGAAACCAAAAATAACCCAGCCTACTGATCAAGTCTATATATATATATATATATATATATATATATATATATATATATATATATATATATATATATATATAAATCTATGCAAAGGTTTTCCAGGGTACAGCTAGTTAATTATAACTTCTAAATGACGACGAAGGCGCTGAGTTATGTAACTCACAGTTTTAAATATCTTCTTAAAATATATAGGCCTACGTCTGGCTGTGAGATTTTCCAAAGCTTTTAAAAAATAATCTCCAAACAGAAGTCTTTGTTTCCGAGAGTTTCATTTAATTTTCTTATTTAGGTTGTTCTTTCATTTAATAACAACTGCTGCCGATTATGAATATCGCAACTGAAAAACAAAAAGGTTGTCTGAACTATTTCTCGTACAGTGTTTTGTCTAAGACAGATTGCACACATTCATCACAATATCTTCCGTTTTTCTAACGTCTCCGGCAGTTACGGCACCGAAAGTTGAAAGTGGGTCAATAATATATGCATCTAGGTATTAATGAACATCGAAATTTGACTTTTTTTTTCTTTGTCTGTTTCAATTAATTACACTGGGTAACAGCCAAAAAATCGTCAGGGGTTTCTCAACTGATTTAGACTAATTTTAGTGTTCTGAGTCCGAATATCACATTGATTTCGCTCGGTCAGGTCAACTTCTTGAGATACAGCCATAGACCTACCTGACGAGCTACACGTATTCTAATATCAGGGGGTTTTAAGTTCAATCATTTCTCTAAATTAGCCGCATAAAAATTAGCAGCAAAATAATCACAATTATAAAAACAGAGATAATTATATTTTATTTATAAATCATCAATCTGGATTTTCACTTGATTTTATCAGTCAATAGTATGAAAACCTATAATGATCAATGGGGTACGCCTCGCTTCGCTACTTTCGTCTCCATTGACACACGAAGGATAATACAAACAAAACTAATCTCAACACAACGCTTTTGTGTATAAATTTCAGTACGCAATGAACAGAGTTACACATAGGCTAACTAGTCGTCGCTGATAGTATTGACATCGAACTTACTTGAGACATGGCATGTTAAGGTTAGCACAACATATTCTTTATTGACGAGTTACGCTTAAATTAAGAAATTTAAATAGATGAAATTATCGAAAATCCCGGTTTTCCTAAAATCCAATAGCGGTTTTTTCAACTATCAGATGATGGGTCCTGTTTTCCAGTATTTTCGAACTTACATAGTAAATTGTTTATCTGTTTATCATGATAAAATGCCTTGAAGTATCTGTCACATGCACGCTTGTCTAGCGGTTTAGAAATAAAACATAAACCCTGTACATGACAATCAACAATAGCTCCAACTCGATATATAATACAAAAGTCTTTATTCACACGCTTGAATTAAATAATACAACCACAGATATCTCGTATAGCAATGATTCGCCCTTCCCCCACAAGGGACATACATTAACTGCGTCCACAATAACTGGACATCAACTGCTTGTACACATGTTCACTCGTTTACTACCCACGCACCCACGCACGCACGTGTTCTCATTCTGTCACCAGTCAACCACTGATTCTCTCCCCTGACCATTCATACTATTAAGCAGCCGCGCATACACAACAATACCATACATCCATGCCCGTACTCACCCATACACACTCACACACACACAGCCACTCTATGACAGTATCGAAGACTTACCTCAGAATAGTATTGTCCAGCACAGCTGCAAGAATAGCCACAATCCAGAAAGCTCCAGTCACTGATGACAGTTTCACGTAGACGTGCCAGTTGAAAAGTTGGTCATTTGGTCTGAAGTTAGACTGTAGCTGGCGTACTTTGTGAATCTGGTAGACCGTGATGAGGAAAAATGTCAAGTTGGCAACTGTTGTGACTGCCATTGGACCAACCAATGTCACGGCTGAAATGGTAATAAAAAAGTACTAATGCTGAAGTTTGTTTAAAAAAAAAACCACGGGGATAAACTAGCCGCTACCTACTGCACTCACCAATAAGTGCTGAAGAGTTCAAATAACAACTTAAAAGTCCATAGCCGAGTTCTGTCCCATGAGACGTGAAGTGACTGTACACAATGGTTGCCATGACAATCAGAGTCGGACAAGCTAATGATGACAATATTTTTCCCCACAGTCTAGCAGTAGAGTTTGTTAGTGACGACCTGACTGTGTTGGAGGTAAAAGTTCTAAACATGTGGTAGCTACAGATCAAACTCCAGGTGAACATCCACAGCCACATGAAGTGAGCAGTTATACCAAGTACAGTACACTCAATGTTTGGTCTGTACCTGAATTATGAAAGAAGCAGCAGTAGGCAATATATTTATTTATACAGTGAGAGAGAGA
>JAGDYQ010000019.1:1039727-1051589 GCA_021962125.1 Bulinus truncatus | reverse complement strand
TGGATGAAGGATATACTGGAGCTGGATTGATGGCTTTGAGCCTGAATTGGTTGGATATACTGGAGCTGGATTGGGTGGGTTTGAGCCTCCTGAATAGGTTGGATATACTGGAGCTGGATTGGATTGTTTTGAACCTGAATAGGTTGGATATACTGGAGCTGTATTGGATGGGGTTTGAGCCTCCTGAATAGGTTGGATATACTGGAGCTGGGATTGTATGGGTTTGAAGGTATCCTGAAGTAGCTTGGATATACTGGAGTCTGGATTGGGTGGGATTGGGCCTCCTGAATAGTTTGGATATACTGGAGCTGGATTGGGTGGGTTTGAGCCTCCTGAATAGGTTGGATATACTGGAGCTGGATTGGGTGGGTTTTGAGCCCCCTGAATAGGTTGGATATACTGGAGCTGGATTGTATGGGTTTGATCCTGAATTGGTTGGATATACTGGAGCTGGATTGGATGGGTTTGATCCTCCTGAATTGGTTGGATCTATACTGGAGCTGGATTTGGTGGGTTTTGAGCCTCCTGAACAGGTTGGGATATACTGGAGCTGGGATTGGATGGGTTTTGAGCCTCCTGAATGGCTTGGATATACTGGAGCTGGGTTGGATGGATTTGAGCTTCCTGAATAGGTTGGATATACAGGAACATTGTTAGTGGAGTAGTTTTGACTGGGATATGAAGGAGAAGAAGGGTATCCGGAGCTTAGGTTATTCGGATAAGCGGGAACGCTGGGGGTAGGATTAGGGGGATATGCTGGACTGGAAGGTAAAGCTGGGCTTGGAGTCGATTGGTACGAAAGGATAACTTGGGGGAGTTTTCGGATATTTAGGAGTGTAGTATTGATATTAGGATAGTATGGACTAGCGACCGGGGGATTAGTTGGATCATTTGTACTTGGATTTGATGGGATAGTGGGATAACTTGGATTTGTGTTTGGTGGACTAGTCGGATAGCTTAAAATAGGATTTGGTTGGTTATTAGGATAGTTAATGTTAGAATTAGATGGATTGACTGGATAGTAAGGACTTGCAGTTGGTGGAACATTTGGATATTGGGTATCAGGGTTGAGATGGATAATTAGGATAGTTTGTATTAGAATTAGACGGATATACGGGATAATTTGGACCAGCCGTATTTGAGGCAGTGGGAGACTTTGTTGTAGGATTTGATGGATAATTAGGATAGTCAGTAAAGAATTAGACGGATTAACGGGATAGTACGAATTTGCAGTTGGTGGAACATTTGGATATTGAGTAGTGGGGGTTAGATGGATAATTAGGATAGTTTGTATTAGAATTAGATGGATAGACGGGATAATATGAACCAGTCGTATTTGGGGCAGTTGGAGATTTCGTAGTTGGATAGTTATCAATGGGCATAGCTGTAGTGATGGGATTGTTAGGATTGTTAGTGGTAGGTTGTGATGGATTAACGGATAAGATCGTATATTGATATGGAGCCTTGGTTGTGATTGGAGACTTGGTTGTGATTGGAGCCTTGGCTGGTGTAGTCAGTTTAGGATCATTTGTTGTAATGAAAATAGGTAGCATCACCCGGTCCAACATTTTGCTGATTCTGTCCAACTGCCAAAAAAAAAAATATTCATTTACGTTTTAAATTTCGTTTTTCTAATTTGTTAAAATGACAAATGAAATATTTATCCAAAGTGTTTATGTAGTGTAATGAAAAGATAATTTATTAACACCTGTTAAGCGTTAATGATGAAATTATCTCATTTAAATTCAGAATACTAATCACAAATCCAACCCACTGTCCCTACCAGGTAAAATGATGATGTATGGTCTCTATCATGGGTCTACTGGTGCCTTACCTATTGGTGGTTCTTAGTCAACTGGTAGGAAGCAGTCTGTAAATTTAGTGGTATTGCCAGATGTTTTAAACAAAAAAAAAGCCCATTTCAATTATACAACCCGTTCAAAACCCGTTCAAAACCCGTTCAAAACCCATTCAAAACCCGTTCAAAATCTATTATTCAAAACCCTTACAAAACCCATTCAGAACCCGTTCAAAACCCGTTCAAAAATCTCTAGTTTTGTAAGATGGATAAGAAATGTAAAAATCTACTCTCATTGTTTATCATTTATGCTTTTTTGTGTTTCTACGTAAATCAACCTAATTGGTTTATAGTTAGAGAGCTGTACGTTTATTATTAAGCGTGTGTGTGTGGGGGGGGGGGGCGAAGATCGTGTGCGGTCAATGGTATATGTATAGGTTGAAGGAATGTTTAATTAACAAAAATACTATTATGTATCGTAGTTTCAATATCTTTATAACATCGTGAATAAATTTTCCAATTCTACTTATCTTATAACTAATCTTATGACAGAATGAATTTCTTAATTTAACTTTAATAGATTTCATCTTTCATAAGGTGACTAGATAAGAAACGTAAATCTCTGGCAACTGGCTAACCAAGGCCCGATAGACCTACACATATCAAGAATGAAATGGAGATGGAATGGCCACTCAAGCAGAAGACATTGAAATAGTTGTCTGCCGTGGAATCTTCCAAGACCAGAGAAAGGTTGGCCGCCCAGTGACCACTTGGAGAAGGTCTTGCGAACAAGAGATGAAAAGTTTCAACCAAACATTGAGTGAACTGGAAAACCTCCCAGAGAGTGCATTGCAGATGTCCTTTGCCCCGCCAGGAATTCCTTTCAGTTTTGAAAATCAGTAAAAATTTTCATCTTACCTTGTCCAGGTTGAAGTGAATTTTTTCTTGCGCCATCGAAGCTGAAATCGAAGGAAAAATACGACAGAAATAGTCCAGTTGTTGATTTAGTCATTATTTGAACTAACTGTACCTGCAAAACCTTTGCATAGAGTTACAATTCCTAAACAGGCAAGGTTATTTTGGTTTCGGACATATCTTGATTTTATACAGATGCAATATGCTGTAGAAATAAAAACAAATAAATATTTAAATGGAATGATTTCAATATTTTGGCCTTTGGGTTTCATTATTTTAAAACCACATAAGCTATTAAAACTGTAGAATTTAAAAAAAAAAAAATAAAAAATTATCGAATCGAGACGCGGGCAACACGCCATTTTGAATTCTTGATTTCTACTTTCGATATTACAGACGTGAGACCGCTATTATTTATACCGATACTTACGGCTGGGGAAGAATCCATTTAGTCAAGTATTGTCAAATAGTTACCAGTTATTATGTTTTAAACGCGGAACCTGATTTAACGATAATGTAAATCGATCTGAGAATGGTCTTCTTAGTATTTTGACCACTGGTTACCACTTAAGAACCATCACAGTCAACAATGTGACGTTGTAAACATGATTTCTTAACATCAATGAAGTGTAACTTTGTCTTACCTGCATTCACTGGATGAATAACTGACGCAAAACACCCAGGGCGCCGTCGTAGAGAGTACTCACCGGACATGGCATCGGGCTGAACACACCGCCCGAGCACATGACGAACGTGTCACATCTGTTACAGTGCAAGAACTGGCCATTTCCATAGCCCTGACATGACTTGATACAGAATGAATTGACTGGGAAAGGAACACCAAAAGACGTTCATTAAAATCTTGCTAAGGCAGTCAGCCAAAATAAAATTAAATAAATAAACTACAATAAACTATAATATAGGTCATTTAAAAATTATAGTTTACATGTGTAAGAATTACTTATTCCCAAAACTCTCATAAATCCACAAAAGAAATATTTTACTATAAAGGACTTTGATGATGTTAATACATTTTCAAAATTTAAACTTTAAAAATTTTAATTTTAAAAATAAGTAAACAATATATTTGATTTTTTCGTGATTTTTCATCTCATATCAAAATGTCTTTCAGAATAACAAACACTTAAGGGAGAGTTTTTCACTGTGTCAACGTGTGTCAGTCAGCCCAACTTGTGTCAGTCAGCCCGACTTGTGTCAGTCAGCAGAACGTATGTCAGTCAGCCCAACGTATGTCAGTCAGTCAGACATGTATCGCTCAGCCCAACATGTGTCAGTCAGCCCAACATGTGTCAGTCAGCCCAACATGTGCCAGTTAGCCCAACAAGTGTCTGTCAGCCCAACATGTGTCAGTTAGCCCAACAAGTGTCTGTCAGCCCAACTTTTGTCATTCAGTCAGACTTGTGTCAGTCAGCCCAACGACGGTCAGCCCAACATTTGTCTGTCAGCCCAACTTTTGTCAGTCAGCCCAACGTCGGTCAGTCCAACATTTGTCTGTCAGCCCTACATGTGCCTGTCAACCCAACTTTTGTCATTCAGTCAGACTTGTGTCAGGTCAGCCCAACGTCAAAGTCAGCCCAACATGTGTCAGTCAGCCCAACTTTTGTCCAGTCAGCCCAACATCGTGTCAGTCAATCCAACATGTGTCAGTCAGCCCAACATGTGTCAGTCAGCCCAGCATGTGTCAGTCAGCCCAGCATGTGTCAGTCAGCCCAAACTTTGTTAGCCCAACTTGTGTCAGTCATCCCAACATGTGTCAGACAGCTCAAGTGTTGTAGCTTCTCCGGTATTTTAATTGCCAAGTGCTATTTATGAAAAATCATAAGACGAGAAAAGAGTTTTACATTACTATGTATCTTATTTTTTTAAATCATAAAATGTTTAGTTCTCATACCAAAAAGGTCTTTGAGCATGGGCTGCTGTGATGGCAGCTACCGTAAACTTACTGTGAACATTATCTGCCCACATCTCAGACTAGAATATAACAACAGGCTGTGAAATACAAAACAAAAACAAAAATCAAAATAAAAAAGAAACTACTTTCTGTTCAGTTCATATAAAAAAGTTCATTACAATGATTTAAATCATATGTTGACTAACAGATGAAATACCAGTTCCCTTTTTTTTCCCAGAATTACATGTTTAAAAAAATACACAGTTTTTGTATGTTAGTCAAAAAGGAAAGTAAATAAAACTCATTGTTGTCTTTGTGACATTAATACAGCGTTTATAGCAAAAAAATCTCTTTGGCAGATCCTCAGAACAACAATTAAAAAAAGATGTAAAATAAACAGTAAGCAGACAGAAAGCTTACAGAAACATTTGAAATCTTTTTCGTCTAATAATTTGTTTGTACTCTTTGTTCACCTCAACACATTTCATGCCCGATTTTGTTAAACAGTAAGGACTTTCTTAGCTTACGATGGTTCTGTAAGGTTGACAATTTCATCTCCTGTCTCATCTCTCAGTCCTGACCTTATCTGAGGCTGCAGAAGGTAGAGGAACAGCCACAGGGGCACAGGTAACTGGACTATTTTGGTTGTGTACCCTTAAATCTTGATTGGGATCACAGGTAAAGAGAAACCAGGTCACTAGCTTGGATGAAACAGGTATGGGTGCTTAAGCTTAAATTAAGTTAGACGCTAGCTAAGGGAGAGTGTGTGTGCTCTTTATGATTACGCACAGCTCAGTTCAATCGGACTGTATTGCAGTGCCTACTAAATAGGAGGGTATATTTGACAAGCACAACATCATAATATATATATATATATATATATATATATATATATATATATATATAAGCGATTTGGGTTCTGCGTTAAATCGAAAGTAAAGAATGAATGGAACAGTGTGGCAGTTTAAAATACAATCATGAAAAAATCGGATCTGCTTGAAACCATACAAATAACCTAGCCTACCGATCAAGCCTAAGGGGATATAACTCTATGAAAAGGTTTTGCAAGGTACATCTAGTATGTTATAATTCTATGCGAAACTAGGCTATATCATTATCGAAAGGCCATATAATCAGGTCTTCTTAAGTCAATGCCGTGAAATTCATTTAAGGATGTAAAAAAAAAGTAAAGTTCCACTTAATCCGACTGGGTCATCGGGGCATATGAAGTGTAGAATTCTTCTGTTTATTCAATCTCGACAAATAAAGGGATTTTGTGGTTAGCACAACGACCAACTTAAACCAACTTTCACCAGGACCTGGGAAAATTTACTTTGGCTCTCACCGAGGATGGAACTCAGGGCTCTCAAGTCAACAGGCGAGCATCTACACCACTCGGCCATCCTTCCCACTATTTAAGGATGCCCACAACCAAGACTTATTTTTTAAGCTGCATCAGCCATTTCTGATACAAGCAACCAACAAAGATAATAGAAAAACTAAATAGAAGAACTAAACCACATTAAAATAAATATGTCGCTATTTCGTGTAATTAAAAAAAAATTGTTGTTTTGTTTTGTGACATATTTTCTCAATTGAGTTATTTCGAAAAGATTTCTTTAATAAGAAAAAAATATTTGGCAGACACTTGAGACATTATTAAAATTGAGAAAAACGTTACAGAGGATAAATGAGACAGATATTTATTGAAAATTAACCAACAAATAAATTAGAATCAACAGAATTTGCCATCAAAATATGGGCAATATGGGTGAATTGCTTATGCCTAGTAAACAGTCTAACAAATATGTACACAGCCCCCAACCCCCATATTTTTCTATGAGAATATGTTATTTTTGAAAAATCTAAACTTGGATCCGATTCTTGTGTATAAGAAAGAAAGGTAGCGGACCATCTTAAGTGTCGGTTACAGGATAAAGAATGAAATAAACAAATAGACATTATCTGATCCGTTATTGAGTGTGATTTTTTGTTTTCCTTGGTTGTCCTAGGCAAAGGTCCATCTAGAAACCCCTATACAATGTTAATTTGGGGGCTTTAACCGAAGTAATTGGGAGATCTCTAGGCAAAGGTTATTAAAAGCCAAAGTCTATGGCTCTTCAGGTCGCCGCTTACAAGCTTTGAGCCCCTAAATATATTTGAAAACTGGAGCCTCTCTTACAGGTCCGTAGCGTGCGGGGGGGCAGGGGGGTCGGGCTCCACCTGCGATTTGTCTGCCCCCTGCTAATTTGTTCTACTTAGTAAAATGTATTGCCTGGCCCCCTGCTATTGCCTGGCCCCTGCAGTAGAATGCCTGGCCCCTCCGGTAGGATTTTCACGCTACGGGGCTGCTCTTTGACGGCCAACAACTTTTAAGTCATTATAGACCGGGGCCCCTGACAATGGCAATAGTTGCCTTTCCTTGCTGCTGGCAAAATAATCGTACTGATAGGTAACTCCCTTAGTTAATGGCGTCCTAGGCAACCACCTAGTTTGCCTATCAAGGGAAAGCACTCCGCTCCTATGATTGGGTGCATGTTTACTGTAAGCTCAAGACGATAACGCTGCTCCTTTATTATGTATCATAGGACAGAGAAATCTCTCTTTGTCTAGCTCATGTAGATGGTTTTTCCTCACCCACGCTGCCTTCTCCCATGACCCATTTGGACTCATTTAAATACATCACCCTTCAGATCAAAATCCTGTGTCAAAGTGACATTAATAGAAATGTAAAAAAAAAAAAATAAAAAATAAAAATCTTTGAATCTTGCCGTAAATAGCTCTACAAACGGAACAAACTGTTAACATTTATTTTAACAATTCAAAATATCTGATCCAGTTTGTGGTATGACAGGCGCGCACCTTGAGTGCATTGGCTATATCAATAAATCGGGAGACAGAAGACAGGCCCATTAATCTATCAACGATCTGTGGTGAAATGTCTCTAAGTATCAAATAGATAAAATCTAAAAATGACACAAACTGCCCCATCCTGTGTTTCATACTTTGAATATGTATCTTTCTAAATTCATAAACGGTGGATTTACTTCAATAAATCTTTTGATTTTTTTTTTAATGGAGCATCGAAGGTTTACACTTTACAGGATAATACAGGTGGAACACAAATTGGTTTTTTTTTAGAATAAATATGAAATTATTTGATTAAAAGTACACAACCTATTACTTTTGCATATTAAATGTACATTCAATATTTAAAAAACTGTGCTCATTAGATAAAATATTTAATACTTATTTAGATTTGTATTATGGACCTCACCTTGCTACTGGTTGAAATGTTTCATGAGACCTGATGTAAACTTGCAGTTTTGTACAGTTTATGGAAAGACGCAGTTAGACTTAACACTAATGTGTGGATATGTCACTAGTACAGTGCATATGTCACTAGTGTGTGATATGTCACTAGTGCAGTAGATCATAAAGTGTTAATGGTAACCCATTGGGGGGGGGGGAAATGATGCAGCGAGCTGATTTGAAGAGTTGGTCACCAAAATGTTTTTAAATGTATCAATTGACATTATTTGTAATTAATTTTAAGTTTTCCTTTCTTTTGTCCTTCCTTTACCAGCAGTTCGCGAAAACATTCTCTGAGTTGGCTGGAAACATTCTCTGAGTTGGCTGGAAACATTCTCTGAGTTGGCTGGAAACATTCTCTGAGTTGGCTGGAAACATTCTCTGAGTGGGCTGGAACAATTCTCTGAGTTGGCTGGAAACATTCTCTTATTACGTTGGGAATAGCACACGTTTGGGTTTAAGAACTACTGCACTAGAGAAGTTGTATGTGTGTGTGTGTGTGTGTGTGTGCATGATTACAATTTTTGTAATACATTGCCAGAAATATAACATCATTAAATAAGTAATTATTTATGTTTTGTTTTTAATTACTACTTCAATGTATCCGATTATAAATGAAGACGATCAAATATTACAGAACGATACTCCACTGCTTAATTCTGGTTTAACCACAATGGAGATGACAATGTCAAGGTTAGTTAACTAATGTCTTCAGCTTTCAAATGTCACAACTAATTGTATATATAGACTACTGTGTAAACACCTGGCACTAATAGACCACTCTTAAATAATTCTTATTTGATTAAGTTTGCATAATGTCAGTAAAGGTTGTAAGTCACAAGTTTCACTTTAATATCGTGATAAATGACTTAAATATTTTATATAAAGTAAAATAAAACAAAGTATATTGAGTGAAAATGATTTTTTTTTCCTTTTTCAACATCTCAATAACGAGTTGGGTATTTCAGAACAATATCAATAATGAGTTGGCTATATCAGAACAATCTCAATAAGCCAAGTTGGCTGTATCCAGAACATCTTGGTGATAAGTTGTTATTGTCAGGATAATCTCAATGTGAGTTAGCTATACAGAACAATCTCATTATTGTTGGCATATCAGAACAATCTCAATAATAAGTTGAGTATATCAGAACAATCTCAATAATGAGTTGGCTATATCAGAACAATCTCAATAATGAGTTGGCTATATCAGAACAATCTCAATAATGAGTTGGCTATATCAGAACAATCTCAATAATGAGTTGGCTATATCAGATCAATCTCAATAATAAGTTGGGTATATCAGAACAATCTCAATAATGAGTTGGCTATAACAGAATAATCTCAATAATTTTGGCGATATCAGAACAATCTCAATAATGAGTTGGCTATAGACCTTTCTCATAAAGTAGTCCCCTTACTGAATTGTTTGTTTAGAAGGGCTAGTTACACTTCCGGTACCAATTAATGTACTTGAATTTGCGAATAATAAATTTCTGTTACCTGCTATTCTTTTAATTTTAATCATGAAAATCAAATAATCAAAATTTAATATATTTTTCAGAGTGATTATTTATTATTATCTTAAAAGTTAAAACTATAACAATGTTTTTCTGATTTTTAATACTATACGATATATTTTTTATAATTAAAGACCACTGCTAACACTAGTGTATGCTCTCGACATTTTAATCTTAATATTTTAATGGACTGTCTGTAAACAGTTAAACATGTGTTTAATGCAAACAACTTCAACTCAGTAAAAAAAGTACAATTGTATACCAATGTATAAAGTTGACATTTTGATTATGACTCATTGTAGTCAAACTTTCTTCAGCCAAAAGGCTATGTTTTTTTGTTAATTTGTCATTTTTCAAACATTTGTATCTGGCTGTACAGATATAAATTCCCTTCTCGCACCAAAATATCACCAGATATTTTCATTTTAAAAATATTAAATAAGTAACATATTTTATTATAATATCATATATTTTTCCTTTTACCTGTAAATTATGAGGTTCGTGATTTTTTCTCTAGCTTCTATAGCATCTAGCTGATAGTTTGACTACATTTCTAGTGTAGAGCTAAGTTAGTGTAGAGCTGTAATTGTTTATTTAAGAAAAATAACATTGATTATCACCTCATCATAATGAGCAGTGGCGCAACCGCCCCCCCCCCCCCCCCCCCTACATATTTTACTATATAAAGTTACTAAAAAAGACTGTCAAACTGTCTTTTTTCAATATGTGAGCCCCCCCCCAGCACTTTTTGCTAGTTTGCGCCACTGAATATGAGGTAGTAGTTTCAAACCTTTTACTGCCGATTTTTAATTACTATCTATCGCACAATATATGCTAACCAAAAATATACTGTTTTAACAATCATGGTTGAATAATATAATTTAAATGGGTGTTTGTACTAGGGTTTCGGTTAGATAATGGTAATGTAAAATTAAGTTAATGTTGGTGTTACTGTTAAAACGTGCCAAGGTTAGGAATGTGTCCAGGTAGAAAATTATGACTTATGTGATTTAAGATAGGTCTAATTCTCAACGTTTGCTGAGGACTGAGAGCTTTTTACCTTTTAAATTACCAACAAATTAAATAAACCTAACGTTAACTCACCCTATCTATCCCTAAACAGGTAACCAGCCCCGTACCGTGAAAATTCTACGGGGGCCAGGCATTTTACAGCAGGGGCCAGGCAATAGCAGGGGGCAAGTAATACATTTTACTAAGTAGAGCAAATAAGCACGATACGGGCCTGCTGGTAACCCTAATCGTCAATTAAAACAACTTTAAACAACAATTTTAGTGTAAAATGTAACTTTTCATGTCATGGACATACTTCTCAGAGAAGTATTTGTAACCCTTTGTAACTTCTCTCTCTGATATCGGGACATTTTGTGACTTTAAAAACTTGTCAACATCACAAACATTAAATTTCGGTAATAAATTTAAAAGTCATTTTATCATATATTAGACAAAAAAGTAGGAAAAATAATCGAGCTAAGTATTAATCAAGTATAAACAAAGCGACCGGAAGCCCATTATGACCCTTTCACCAAAGACAGCTGACGCGCAGGAATACAAGTGAGAAAGTTCAATATCAGAACAATCTAATGAGTTGGATATATCAGAACAATCTTAATAATAAGTTGGGTATATCAGAACAATCTCAATAATGAGTTGGCTATATCAGAACAATCTCAATAATGAGTTGGCTATATCCAGAACAATCTCAATAATGAGTTGGCTATATCAGAACAATCTCAGTAATGAGTTGGCTATATCAGAACAATCTCAATAATGAGTTGGCTATATCAGAACAATCTCAATAATGAGTTGTATATCAGAACAATCTCAATATTAGAGTTGGCTGTATCAGAACAATCTCAATAATGAGTTGGCTATATCAGAACAATATCAATAATGAGTTGGCTATCAGAACAATCTCAATAATGTTGGCTATATCAGAACAATCTCAAGAGCTCGCTGTACAAAGTAGAATCAGCAAAGTCCATTAAAAAAACTCATTTATCAGTTTCGGTTTCAAGTTATGCATTTCGACTAAGACCGGAAATACTTCTCTTAGATAGATAGAAATAGTGCATAATGATAAAACATTAAAAATGATATTTGGACAGGTGAATGCTTTCTTAGATTCGCACCGCAGTTTGAAGTAGATATTTAAAATGAACTGCATACAGTCTGGATTCTGAGCCGTTAAAGCTTTTCAAATTAGTTTTTTCAATACTCAAAATTTCAAACCCTTAGAAATCAGGATAAAAAAATATCCGTTGCAATTTTCAGAGAAAAAAAATCATCGTTTCGTTTAGTTTGTACGTCGTGATGGAATTTGCTCAAGGATGATATTTTCATCTTTTAGATCATATAAACTACTATTGTGCGGTTTTCGCAGAGCC
>JAGDYQ010000019.1:762270-1039227 GCA_021962125.1 Bulinus truncatus | reverse complement strand
TAAATAATTTGTCCCATACATTGTAACTCGTAACAAAACTTTATTTAGAAGAAAACAAAAATACCACATAGACATCAAATTTTATATTTTGATGAACATGATAAAATGTTATCATACGTATAAATTAAAAACAAAATTAGCTGACATAAACTTACATGTGTGAAATGACAAGTAAAGAAATTTGTGCCAAGAGAAGACTACCGCTGAGAAACATGTTGTTTATACCCGCATCATTTCTCAATACAGGGAACAGGAAGTACGTCAGCTGGGTCAATACAATACAAATCAGTGACACTAAACAGCAGACGACAGATACAATATATTCAGCCAGATGTAAACCTTCAAGTTTCGTTACGTCTTTCAGTCTCTGTTCTGTGAACTTCAATTTGCTGTCCAACAAATGTCTACAAACGACTAGTCCTCCATCACTATCAATATCCACCATGCTGAGGTCACTGTTCTCTGTTATGTTTATCTCGGTCACATTCAAATTGATTGTTATGACAACATCTGGTGGTAAAACTGTATAGTCCACAATCATCTGGTAACTGGATGGGTTAAATCTAACATGTGGACACACTAACGTTTGGGTCAAGTTGAGAAATTCTCGATCGTCCAATGTAGCCCAAAAAGGTTGTTTATAATTCCTAGACGTAACTATCAAGACGCTGCTATTCAAGTAGCTCTGCATAATTTCTTTCTGCCTTCCTGTGATGTGAAATATGTTAAACATTTTAAAATTTAGAGGAATTTCATTTAAGTATTTTAACGTGAAATGTTTTTCTTTAAATTTGCTTAAAATCTCGGTTTCAAAAACAGTTCTCGAGAGATCTTCGTTAGATGCTATTTTACTGGTTATCATGTACATTGGAGAAGTTTTAAGTATATCGTTGGTTCCGTCCTGAAAAGTTTGGGTTTGAATGATATACTGAAGGCTTAAACCGTTCAAAATAGATTTCATCTGAAAGAAAAAAAATAAAGCATCTATATAGATAATAGTGGCGTGGGTTCTGCGTTTAATCGAAAGTAGAGATAAATAAACTAACCCCACCCCAGTTCGCTTCACCTATTAATACGTTAAGTAGCTGACAATGGGAATATGACAATCAGTTGTTGAATATTTATTTATTTTTTTTTGTATGAAAAAAAAAACAACAAAAGGAACATTTGAGCCTATTTAAGTTGTGCTATGTTATATTGTTCATTATGTGTTTTATCCAACCCTTTTTTTTGTTCAATTCAAAGTAATATAAAATGCTTTTTTTAATAAAATATATACATTTTCATTAAATCTCATCATGCCTGCATGAAATGTACACGTTACCTGAGCGATTAATTTCTCCGATACATCACTGACATATATAGAAGACATGTTGGTGTCGATCATGTTGTTAATCTCTGCGTTGATTGGCTCCAACCAAAGGTTAAGGCAATAAAAGAGACCCTTGATCTCTCCTCTAAACTCCATGCATTGATCGTTGAGAAGTTTCTTACCCTGCGTGCAGGTCAACTCCAGACAGTGACCCTAATAAACAAACAATAGTTTGCTCCATTGATTTACGGGTTAAGACCTTAGCGCCTAGGTTACCAGGTTAAATGTTCCCGCCGATGCGCGACAAGGCACAAATATGCTGCCAAAAAAAAAAATCACATTCCTAACTGTACTTTACTTTGAATTATACTAATGTATGCATTCCATAATTTTCTAAATTAGCTTCAAATAAACATTTTAACACTGCCTATGTTTTTCTACAGCTAGCTAACGCAGCGCTGTCAGGGGAGGGGGGGGGGAAGCTTCTTTACAGTCGTGCCATGTAATCGTCTGTGAGAGCTAATGTATATTTATGTCATTATCATTTTAATGTCATGTTCTGGTGTATGTATAGTTTATTTATGCATTTTTAATTTTAAAGAATTTACTTTCAGCTCTCTTTTTTTTTCAGCAAAACTACAAGGAAGGAAGGAGATCTGAAAGTTAAAAATAAATTAGATTACATAACAATCAGTGGCGTATCGAGGGGTGGGCAAGGGGGGCATCATGCCCTGGCGCTACTCACAAAGGGGCGCCAAATGGTATATTTTACTTATAATGTTATATGGTTTTCGAATGGGGGGGCACTAAAAAGATATTCGTCCCGGGGCGGGAACTAAGCTCGCTACACCACTGGTAACAATTCACTTTTTAAAAAAAATCTATGTACACTTCAAGCAGTGTAATTAAATCGATTCTTTTGGTTTCCGTTTTTTGTCTCCTCGGTATTTAACCTTTGACCTTGTGTAATCAAGACTTACGTCTGGTGACATCCATTGGTTGACAGAACAAGGAGAAGCTGAATGTGGAGACCCTGTGTCCAATTCAACAGATTCCGACCTCATCATCTCTGTCAGATCCAATAGCAGTGAGAATGGCCTCTGTGGAAGTTTCTGTGACATTTGTGATCGTATAAAATGAACTCTATTTGGGTATGAAGGCTGGAAAAAATAAAAGAAATATGGAATTTAGACAGTTCTGTGAAGTACTATATCTCAGACTAGTAATACTATCATGGCCGTCTCATCCAACCGGTCTAATGGGCAAACACTTGGGAACCTGTCATCAGGGGCTGTACTCGAGCAGTGCCAGCTTTCAGCGGCGGCGATTTATTTATTTTTTTTGATGCCTTCAAATCCATATCTTTAAAGGTCCAAAACCATCCACCACTTTGCTAATCTTGGGTCCCCTTTGACCCACCATCTCTTATGGGTGTCACTGAAGCAGATACCTGTACATCACGGTGCTGCAGACGTAGGATCGGGGATCTATCTGATTGTAAAATAAAATTTTACACCTATTTTAACAGAATTTAAGAGGGGGAGGGAGAGAGAGGGAAGGGAGGGAGAGAGAGGGGGAGGGAGAGATGGAGCGAGAGAGAAGGAGAGAGAGGGAAGGGAGGGAGGGATGGAGCGAAATAGGGAGGGAGGGAGAAGGGGACGTAGATAGAGATAGAGGGATGGAGCGAGTGAGTGAGGAATGGAGCGAGAGAGAAGGAGAGAGAGGGAAGGGTGGGAGGGATGGAGCGAAAGAGGGAGGGAGAAGGGGACGGAGGGAGGGAGAGAGAGGGAGAGACAGAGAGAGAGAAATAGTATGTTGCGGAGTGTGTGTTTGGTGTAATATGTGTGAGTTCGAGATGTTTTTATTAATGTATCAAACAATGCCGCGATCTAGAATGTTACTTGTGATGTTACTCTCTGTCAAATAGTGCTTATAAATACTTGCAGTCTAACGAAATGTGCTTTGTTTCTTACAGATTGTAATAAATATAAAACCGATTTTCAAGGCATTTTTATAACTACTAAACATTATTTATTTTATTCTTTTATAAACAAAAATAAAGAAATAAAATAGAAATAAAACAGCAAACATAAAACAGCAAACAGCGAACAGCAAACATAAAACAGCAAACAGAGTCAAAACTGCACACAGAAACCTTACTTTTCGTCACCTAACCAATAGAAAAAAAATCAGCGAAATACATAAGTACAAAAAATCAACGTGAGGTGAGCAAATTATTTCCATAAAGATCAATGTAATATTGAATTAACTCGTTAAGGATAATCCAAAACGCAAACCCAAATACGGTTAATAGAGCAATACTAAACACAGTAACACATCAGCATGATATAAAATGAATAGAACAGTCTAATGTAAATAATTAGTACAGATTAATGTCAACATGTTTGTAGGAAATTATCGACTAGAAGAAGAAATCTTGAAGGAGAGAGGGGAGTGGGAAGAGAGGAGGGAGAGAGAGAGAAAGTGAGAGAGAATGAGATAGAGAAAGAGAGACAAGAGAGAGAGTGTGAAGATTGTTCGTGTTGTTGTGTACAGGATCTTGTTGGGCCTCTAATTTATCTACTTCGTTAAAATTTCATAATATGTCCGCATTAATTAAGATCAACATCCCAACTGCCTCTTGAACACCACGCACCAAATGACACTTGGCAAAACACTCGCTAATACACAACAGCGAACACTTCAAATATCCCAATCAGTAATAGAAACAATATATACATAAAAACGGAATAATATAAGTTTAATCCATGAAATCTATAAAAAAAAAAAAGAATGATGACAAAATAACAATAAAGTCCAGACAAATAGTATAGTCACCAACGGCCCATTTCTACACTCGTCCATTCGCCACTGTCCCATACGATAAACTCTTTCCTGTTCGCTTAACTCCCTTCTCCACGTTCCCCTTCAACCACCTTCCCTCCTAACCCCTGATCTCTTCAACCAATAAATCCATGCTCCACTGGTCATACTGGTCACTCCGGTCACTCTCCATTCACGACTTTGATCTTCCACCCTTTTCACGATCAAACCCACGCCATGCCATTCAACACGCCAAGTCGCCAACTGACCCAACACAGCTCTCACACCCAGATATTCTGCTGTCCAACTCAGAGACTAATACACAACAGTGTTTGGGTGTAAATTCGGAATCAAAATAACTTTCGTTGAAGACATCTTCGCACATAACAACGACGAATTCCTAGAAAATCGACAAAAAACCGAGGTCTCATTAATTTTAAATGCGCTACCCATTTGTTTTTTTGCCATGAAAGATAACTTTCTTTTGAAATAAATACTTATTTCAGTCAAATATTGCCAAAGTAAATATCTGATTTGCAGCTTCTTTAGTAATAAAAAAAAACGTTTGTTTTAGTGAGAAAGGAAACAAAAAACAATGTATGATGCAAACAAATCCAATCTTACATCGTTGCAAATAGCGCAAAATATATTTCTGTACAGCTGTAGCCTAAACGTGTCGTACACCAGGAAGCGGTTGTTGCCAGGCAGGGTCTCACAGGCCCTGACAATCCTCTCTTCCACCGGACCTATCTCGTTTGCTGTAGGACACGTGTCCACTACAATACTGTACCTATATATTTAAAAAAAAAGGAAGAAAAAATTTTAAGAACACGCTTTCATTAAAATGTACTTAATAAAAGTATTAAAGAGATTAGGGATGACTAAAGAATTTAAAAAGTGGGTGCGAATCCTGAATGAATTTATTTTGAAATTCATAAATCAATGATAAATGAAGGAATATTACTTTGAGTATCCAAGCACTTAGTTCAAATTTTCATTGAGTATTTTGAATATTTTGAAGTTTTAACCTTGTCATGTCATATATTGCAATTCCCAAATGGCAACTCACACTGAGGGTTTTGTACTCATCCAAATTTCTATAAAGATATTTATCACCTTAAGTGTTATTACATTTTAATAAAAGGGTAATATTTGTAAGTACTACTTAATGGACGTCGGTTGTACTATTTAGGAGTTACATGATTTACTTTTTAGAGGGGACTTCGAAGTACTATCTATCTATCTATCTATCTATCTATCTATCTATCTATCTATCTATCTATCTATCTATCTATCTATCTATCTATCTATCTATCTATCTATCTATCTATCTATCTATCTATCTATCTATCTATCTATCTATCTATCTATCTATCTATCTATCTATCTATCTATCTATCTATCTATCTATCTATCTATCTATCTATCTATCTATCTATCTATCTATCTATCTATCTATCTATCTATCTATCTATCTATCTATCTATCTATCTATCTATCTATCTATCTATCTATCTATCTATCTATCTATCTATCTATCTATCTATCTATCTATCTATCTATCTATCTATCTATCTATCTATCTATCTATCTATCTATCTATCTATCTATCTATCTATCTATCTATCTATCTATCTATCTATCTATCTATCTATCTATCTATCTATCTATCTATCTATCTATCTATCTATCTATCTATCTATCTATCTATCTATCTATCTATCTATCTATCTATCTATCTATCTATCTATCTATCTATCTATCTATCTATCTATCTATCTATCTATCTATCTATCTATCTATCTATCTATCTATCTATCTATCTATCTATCTATCTATCTATCTATCTATCTATCTATCTATCTATCTATCTATCTATCTATCTATCTATCTATCTATCTAAATATGCTGTTTAGGATTAGGGTGCTGACAGGCTATGTGGATAGGTAAGCCCCTAATCGTGCAGTGCAGTTGTCTATGGCAGTGGTCCCCAACCTTTTTCTCTCCACGGACCGGTTAGAGTTTGAAAATTTCACCGCGGCCCCACTGGAAATGGGAGGGGTGTTGATTATTAATCGTCCACAGAAATTCGCACAATCACGAGAGAAATAATTAAAAAGGAAATACTTTAACATTCGACCGGGGCTGGGAGGGGGGGAACCACTGGCCTATGGTGAACTATTTTATATCCTGTTATTTAGACTAACGAACCTTACAATAGTAGAAATGGGTGAAACACTCTTACTGTAATCTGTCGCATTGAAATCTCGTGAAGTTGACAGGAAGGAAACTAAACACGTTTATGTGCGGATTATATTCCATCTGCATCAGCTGAAAATTATTTTTGAAGTGGAAAATGTCACGCAAGCGTGCCGCGTCAATCTGTACCGGCAGGTAGGAATACTGGAGAGTTACAAAAAAGTAATGTTATTCTATTAAAAGAGAACCAATAATATCTGTATTGAACAATATATCAACTGAATAAACTAATTAGCATCGTCAAAATCACGTCAACATTCTCGTTTTTCCACAGTGAGATTTTTCTTTTCAAAATAAATATTTTTTAAATGTCCTCATGGGCCTAAATTCTTTAGTACATCAAATGCATTTTAAAAAAATTTCTCTTTTAAAAATATTTAAATTAATTTTATTTTATTTTTGGGGAAAAAAATGTGTGAGTATTGGTTGTTTGATCACGATTCGTGTCTTTCAACTGCGAAATTTTCGGGGGGCAAATGGATTAGAGGAGGAATTAATTAAAGGATAGGTGAGGTATTAAATAGCACTAGGGATCCGTTGCAATAGTGATCTGTTTTGAAATGAATATGTTGCGTAGGGTTCAATAGCAATAAGGTTCAATTGCAGTAGAGATCAGTTGCAGGATCATTTGCAGTAGGAATCAATTGCAGTAGGGATCAATTGCAGTAGGGATCAGTTGTAGTATGAATCTATTGCAGTAGGGATCAATTGCAGTATGAATCAATTGCAGTAGGGATCAATTGCAGTAGGGATCAGTTGCAGTAGGGATCAATTGCAGTAGGGATCAGTTGCAGTTGGGATCAGTTGTAGTATGAATCTATTGCAGTAGGGATCAATTGCAGTAGGGATCAGTTGCAGTAGGGATCAATTGCAGTAGGGATCAGTTGCAGTAGGGATCAATTGCAGTAGGGATCAGTTGCAGTAGATGAAAAACACAGTTTACAATGATAGACCAGACCTACATTAAAAATACGTTGTGTTTAAAATCACTTAAAACTAAAAAAAAAAAAGACACAACAATCACTTGTGTTTAACAGCTGGGCCCCTTAATCTAAATATTAGCAAGGGCTATGTCTAATAACTGTTCCAGTATCGTAGCGAGCTTAACTCGCGCCCGGGGCACAATACCCTTTTTATCGCCCCCCCCCATTCTAAAACCATATAATATAATATGTAAAATATACCATTTGGCACCCATTTGGGAGTAGCACCCACCGCCTCATTATGCCACTGAACTGTTCGTATACAGTTTAATAATGCCTACTAATTGTATTTAGATGTGTAATCAAATAATGCAATAAATAATCGCTCATCTAATCTACGTGTTATCAAATTATGCAATAAATAATCGTTCATCTAATCTACGTGTTATCAAATTATGCAATAAATAATCGTTCATCTAATCTACGTGCTATCAAATTATGCAATAAATAATCGTTCATCTAATCTACGTGCTATCAAATTATGCAATAAATAATCGTTCATCTAATCTACGTGCTATCAAATTATGCAATAAATAATCGTTCATCTAATCTACGTGCTATCAAATTATGCAATAAATAATCGTTCATCTAATCTACGTGCTATCAAATTATAAACAACAAATAACCGCCCCCCCCCCTCTAACCTATTCACTTACATTCTGCACATTGTTGCACACAGCACAGAACATGTTCTTGTACACAATGTACGTTATCGGGTCATAAACCTTCATCACTATCTCAACTTTGGTCTTATATGCACTATTTCTACAATTGTCAACCACGGTTTCATTGTCTGTGTAACTTGGTAGGCACGAGGATATATGAAGAAATTTCTCTCCATTAACTGGCGAAGACTCACAAAGAAACTTTGGTGTGTCAATAGCCTCTCTGTCGGGAAATTCTATTATTCCTTTCTGAATAGTCCCATTCAGGTCGGCCACGGAAATATTCACAGTATCACGCAGGTAGGGCACTGTCATATCTGGACAACAGGTGTCGAAAATCTCACAGGCAGGTCTCAGACAGAAACATTGGATACACTCCAGACTCCAACATATGGAATGAGGCAGTTCTACCAACTTTTGGCCGTCGCACCTTCTGTAGCAATATCCGAGTTGATATTCCAGTGGAGAAAGCAGAGATTCGTCCCACGGGTAGGTCTGTATTGATCTGTCTTCACTGATACAATAATCAATAAGTCCGTCTTGAGACGCCACACTGTATAGCACAGAGAGAAGAGAAAATAACCGGATAAACATTGTCATATTTAACAAACAGTTGGCATGGATTTATTTCTCTTTGGAATCAATCTGATTCATTGAACAAGTCCTAGGACAATGGCTGAAATAAACTCTTTTAAATTAAACCAATAGATATAGCCGATATACTGGTTCGGTCGGATACAAATTATCTGGTTGTCCAACGTCTATTTATAATATGAAGATATTTTTAAAAGAAAACCAAACTTGTCAATGAATGACGGCTTTGCCATAAACTCTGGGTAATTTTCAAAAGGTGAATTACAGTGTACAGTTACAAATGTTTGTTGTCCATACTCATCACATCAGAACGCACGGGCGTCTCATTTATCAGGTCTGTTTACAGTTAAATCGCCCACAGCTAACACTCGCTTCCACACACAGCCAATGCTAGTTGACACACACACAGCCAATACTAGTTGACACACACAGCCAATACGAGTTGACACACACAGCCAATACTAGTTGACACACACACAGCCAATACTAGTTGACACACACAGCCAAATACTAGTTGACACACACAGCCAAATACTAGTTGACACACACAGCCAATACTAGACACACACAGCCAATACTAGTTGACACACACAGCCAAATACTAGTTGACATACACAGCCAATACTAGTTGACACACACAGCCAAATACTAGTTTTACACACACAGCCAAATACTAGTTGACACACACAGCCAATACTAGTTGACACACACAGCCAAATACTAGTTGACACACACAGCCAATACTAGTTGACACACACAGCCAAATACTAGTTGACACACACAGCCAATACTAGTTGACACACACAGCCAATACTAGTTGACACACACAGCCAAATACTCGCTGCTGCACGCAGCCAAAAACAAGCGTCTTGGGACTGGTCAAGTTAAAGCTGTGTGGCCCCCAGTAAAACAAAGATGTGGCTCTAATAAAATAAAGCTGTGGTCCAGGTGAAATAAAGTTGTGGTCCAGGCTAAATAAAGTTGCGGTCCAGGTTAAATAAAGCTGTGGTCCAGGTTAAATAAAGTTGTGGTCCAGGTTAAATAAAGTTGTGTGGTCTAGGTAAGTTAACGATGTGGCTTCAATAAAATAAAGCTGTGGTCCAGGTTAAATAAAGTTGTGGTCCAGGTTAAATAAAACTGTGGTGCCAGTAAAAAAAAAAAAAAGAAATGTGTGGACCCTGTAATAAAAGGATCCTTTCTTTCCGCACTAAATTCTACAGATTATTTTAACAATCGTCGACATACAAGTCCAAATAGACATTGTGTCTCACACCCCCTTCCCCTTCACCCCCCTCCCCCTACACACACCGACCAGCTGAATTGCATACGAAGACAAGAATGAACTAAAAGGTATCCACAAACCAAAGCAAAACTTTCCGGTGCGCTATTTCTCACGTGACATTTTTCTAAGCGCGAAAAACACTTGCTACACCTAGGAGAAGCGAAAGTGGGCGTCAGCCGACCGGATATAATCATTTTTTAAATTTTCTTTTTTTTTTTTATTTGAAGACTTCGGCAGACATTTTATTCTTATTATACATTTTCTACAGTTATTGTATTTTACAAGTAAAAAGTGAAAAAAAAAACCACTTACTTTTTGGTATAATCTGATATAATTCATGTTTCTATATATAAATGTAAGTCTTATTTGTTAATTTTAAGACATTTATATCAATTTTAACGTTGATTTTCATTTGAGCCGATGTTTCTAAGCAGCCATTTTGAATTGTTTACACTCTCGAAACGCGGAAAAACTCTGCAAGAAGCCATGCCGCGAAAATTTCTCTGCATCGCCGCGGAAATTCTCCGCGGTTTGAGCATCTCCATATAAATACATTGCCGCTAATGAGGGGCGAATTTCGCGAGTTTCCTAGATACGCGAAATTCGCTTTGGTTTGTGGATGCCTAAAAGCCTTGAACTTTTTCTCGTGTACATTCGTTGACGGTGCTGACTGAAGATGACATTTATAGAGCTAGGTGAGTTAGTATATTATAGATATGAGTATTGTTAAAATGAAACTCAACTTACGCCCTGCACATGGAAGTAGACGTAGACCTTCGCATGCTGCTAAGGAAGTCACTAGAAAGAAAGAGAGAAAGAGAGAGAGAGAAAGAGAGAGAGAGAGAGAGAGAGAGAGAGAGAGGTGGAGGTAAGATACAGATAGAAAAAGAGAGAGAGATTTATCATTTAAATAATATTATGGATCATATACACATAATGTCAAAACACCGTGCCAGTTGTTGGGTCTATTGTTGAGGTATAAATCATCTCTCCCCATCATCCCCCCCTCGAGAAGATGCTACCCCACAATGTCACCTATTTTATCGAGTAACCGGAAACCCTTCAGAGTCACAAATAGAAGGATACTTTAAAAAAAAAATCAACATTATTATTAATTAGAATATTTTAAAAACAAAATTGTTTTAAAGACACGTGACCGACAAATCTTTTTTACATTGGCATTTGGTTTAAAAACATAATATCGTAGAATCAAACATAAGACAAACATCTGGAATATCTGGGGTTATTTTAAGAAACCTATGAATAAGCTTAGTTTTTACACATTCGAAATGTCAATGGCTCACATATTATTACATTTTATTTACCTTTACCCTCTCTTCATTATATCTGACATTGCTTAACGAAATTTATGGAACATCCCATTTATAAAAAATACCAGACCCAACCATTCGCCTTTTTCCTCTGATAACAAATTTTACTTTATTTACATTCATTGTTTTAAAGTAATTAAATACATGTTCTATTTATTTCCACATCAACCACCACCTGCATAAAGGATTATAACAAATAAACAATTACACGAATCGTATGTCCGCTCCGACACTCACGAGTTTTTTACTGTTCAAACAGTCGCCATCGTCACTGGACAACCTGTAACTTTCAATAAAGTGGATTGAGTTTATTTATTATACGCAATGGCATCATACTGTATCTAATGGCAGGGCGAAATAAAGCGCGCGCTCAACTTTTAAGTAGCACATCACACCCTGAACTTTAAATTTGTTTACAGTAGTTCTGTTCAATAGAAGAATTTTTTTTTATTATCTAATGTTATATTCAGGAAAAAGAGGTGGGGGGGGATTAATGTATCGATAATCATTTCTTCTTTTTAATATACATTAGACTTCAAATATTGCTTTGAACGGTTTAAAATATTCTTTGTAATCCGATGATCAAATAAAGCCGAAATGTTTGCCGTTCGTTTCAGTGTATCTGTTTTATCATTTCAGAAATGGTTGTAGATGTAATATAGAGGTTGTGATCGATGGATTAGTTGACTGTACATTTTCTACAATAATATATTAAAAAATAGGTGAATTTATAAACTGATCTCAAGAAATCTCAAGAAATCAATAATAGGGCTATTTTTTTTAAACGGCACTTTTATTGAATATACACAGGGCCTAGGGGCCTCCGTGAAATAAGAAGCCTCAAAAAATGTTGAGTAGTATACACAAATAAAATAAAAACAAGTTAGCAATATTTTTTAATTTTTTTTTAAAATGGGGCCGCAAATTTTTGTTGGCCTAGAGCCCCTAAAATTGTAGATCCGGCCCAGAATGTACATTACGACATCGATTGAATTATGTCTGTAATATACAGTTTGTTAGTTTTTTACTTCCCCAACTTAAAGTCAGGCGCCCGTTGTAAGCTCGGTGGACTTGAGGGACATTAATCAACTTTCACAAAGAACTTGAACATTTTCCTTCGCTGTCATTAAGACCGAACCCGGGACTCTTAGGTCGACAATCGAGCGCTTTACATAGCTCAAACACCTGACCCTCCAGCCCCGTAGCGTGAAAATTCTACAGCAGGGGCCAGACCAATAGCAGGGGAGGCAGGAAATAAATGTTACTAAGTAGAGCAAACAAGCAGAGGGGGCCGGACAAAACGCAGGGGGAGACCCCCCAGCACTTAACCTTGTGAGAACGGCCCTGAATATGATATAGTCTTACAACTGGCCGAATATAGATCAACAAATGTTTTTTGAGTAATTTTTTTTTTAAATCTGAAAAGGTTGAGTGTGACCGAATTTTGTGGCAGGTAAATTGATTGTCACAACGTGCAATGCTGAAAGACATAAACAATCTACACTACACCACTACTAAATCTATCAGCGAAATGTGACATTGGCGTCATATCACTGATTTATTGATAATATATATATATATATATATATATATATATATATATATATTAAGGTTGAATGTGATCCGACATCTTAGCAGGTTGTTGGTTGTCAACGCAAACAATTAATTCTAATAAGTTTTCAAGCCAAAGATGTCAGAACGCCTCCGCAAGAGAGATTTATTATATTAATAATAGCAAATAATCGTTGCTGACGACATTCTATTTAGACATAATGATCAAAATGTCAACTTGTAGAGATGAATTTCACACATGTGAGTTATGTCCCTTTGACTTTCAAAAGCCACTGCAATAGATGTAAGATAAAACTCATTTTTTTTTCATTAATAATTCTGAAGGGTAAATTATTGCTTTAAAGTGTCTTGTTACCTGCAGTCATGATAAACTCGAATCTGCACATGCCGACGATGTAATAATTCATGGTCATTTTAAGAATAACATGTTTGGGCATCGCTGGTGTATTGACCCTATTTAGCATTTAAAACACTTTTTGTTGTAATCCCTCCCCCCCCCCAAATCCTTTTATTTTACACTCCTCCCACAATAGTATGAGTATTGCATGGTTGCACCCCGGTAGATAGATGCTCGAGAGGTGGCTGGACTAGCTGGGATTTGAACCCGTAGTCTACAGCATGCAGACTGGGCTCACAAACAAAGCGCCAACATGTCCACCTTTTTTGATAATGCAGCTCTCAGAGCCGCCTTTCCTTTACTTTCATAAACTTTTTCATAAAATTACAATTAAGTTTGTTAACAATTATGGCAGGCCAGGGCCCTGTTAGCGATGCATGTATTTGTGTAAAATTGTTAACATATGCATTGTTAATTAAAAATAGGTCGTATTTATTAAATTTCATTATTATATACTCAAAAAGTAAAATTACATAGCGAGACGAAAGTTACTTTAAAATAAGTCTGAAATTTGCTAACGCTTTGTTTAGTACTGTAAATCACGCGATGCTTAACAAAATTAGAATAATCGGTACCACTTTCACTCATTCTGCTGTAAATTTTCTGCCAAATTCATCTATCTAACATCGCCATCAGCCGGCACAGGTTTATCAATCATCATGTGTGGTATTAAGCTAAATCTTATAAACAAATCTTTGACAATTTTTTTGTTTCGTTTAATAAACACACACTAAAGTGTTAATCTCCCTTAAAAAAAATCCATTTTTTATTCATTTGTTTAATTGCATGGTCCAACCTCTGGGAATCTAGATGCACAAGAAATTGATTCAAACATTTTGTATGAGTTCTACACTTCATCTGCCCCCTGATGGGCACTTAGGGGCTTTAGGGAACTTCACTTTTGTTTTTACTAAAGCGTAAAAAAAATGTTTGTCTATTGTGACATTAAGCATAGTTTTCAAAATTAAAAAGAAAAAAATCTAGAGCGCTAAAATAGAATTGTGCTATAAATAACAATAATTTAGCTTCAAAATCTTGGCATTTAACATCATGTGCCATGAAATTGAATTCCTGACAGTGAATTCATACTAGACAGTGCGGAAATTCTATACTTGAATTTATGAGATCATGAGTCAGTGTACACTATGATAGCGTGAGTCAGTGTCCACCATAAGATCGTGAGTCAGTGTCCACCATGAGATCATGAGTCAGTGTCCACCATGAGATCATGAGTCAGTGTCCACTATGAGATCGTGAGTCAGTGTCCACTATGAGATCATAAGTGTCCACTATGAGATCGTGAGTCAGTGTACACTATGAGATCTGACTCAGTGTCCACCATGAGATCGTGACTCAGTGTCCACTATGAGATCGTGAGTCAGTGTCCACCATGAGATCGTGAGTACTAACAAATAATTTGCCCTAACTCACTTCATGTCTACATACACTAAAAGCTTATGGGAATATGTGGGAGCTTATGGGAATATGTGGGATCTTATTGGAATATGAGAGGCTTATGGGAATATTAAAAGCTTATGGGAATATGTAGGAGCTTATAGGGAAAATTTGGGAGCTATGGGAAAGTGTAGGAGCTTAGTGGAATATGTAGAAAAATGTGGGAATATGTAGGAGCTTATGGGAATATTTGGAGCTTTTGGGAATATGTAGGAGCTTTTGGGAATATTAAGAGCTTATGGGAATATGTAGGAGCTTATGGGAATATTAGGAGCTTACATGAATATGTGGGAGCATATGGGAATATGTAGGAGCTAATGAAAATATGTAGGAGCTTATGGGAATATGTGGAAGCTTATGGGAATAAGTGGCAGCTTATGGGAATATGTAGAATCTTATGGGGATATGTAGGAGCTTATGGGAATATTAGGAGCTTATGAGAATATATGGGAGCAAATAGGAATTTAAGAAAGATTATGGGAATATGTGGGAGCTTATGGGAATATGTGGGAGTTTATGGGAATAAGTGGGAGCTTATGGGAATATGTAGGCGCTTATGGGAATATTAGGACCTTATGCGAATATGTAGGAGCTTATGGGAATATAAGAGCTTATTGGAATATGTAGGAGCTTATGGGAATATGTAAGAGCTAATGGGAATATGTGGGAGCTTATGGGAATATGTAGGAGCTTATGGGAATATGTAGGAGCTTATGGGAATATGTAAGAGCTTTTGGGAATATGTAAGAGCTTATGGGAATATGTGGGAGCTTATGGCTATATATGTGGCAATTGATTCTACTCCTGTTTAGTATTTGGCGAATGGGACTATAGGTTTGTGCTTATTTTCAACCACGTAAGGTCAAATTTTTAATTTTCTGCTATACAATGATCAACTGCCATGCAGAAGTAGATTCAACTCGATGTCAATTATCGAAAAAGAGAGATAAGAAGAGAGAAAGAGAGAGAGAGAGAGAGAGAGAGTGAGAAAGAGATAGAGATAGATAGATAGATAGATAGATAGATAGATAGATAGATAGAATATGGGATCTTATGGGAATATGCGGGGGCTTACGAGCATATGTGGGAACTTATGGGAATATGTGAGATATAAATATATATATATATATATATGTATAGAGAGAGAGAGAGAGAGAGAGAGAGAGAGAGAGAGACAGAGAAGGAGAGAGAGCGAAATAAGGAGAGAAATTGGGGATATTTTGGAGCTTATGGGAATATGTAGGAGCTTATTGGGAATATGTAGGAGCTTATGGGAATATTAGGAGCTTAAAAGAATATTAGGAGCTTATGGGAATATGTAGGAGCTTATGGGAATATGCGCCAATCGATTCTACTCCTGTTTAGTAGTTTGCGAAACGGACTATAGGCTTTGTGTTTATTTTCAACCACGTAAGGTCAAATGTTTACGCTTCAAAAAAGAGAGGTAAGAAAAGAGAAAGAGAGAGAGAGAGAATGGGAAGATATGGGAACTGATGAGAATATGCGGAGGCTTACGAGCATATGTGGAGCTTATGGGAATATGTGAGATAAATATAAATATATATATATATATACAGAGAGAGAGAGAGAGAGAGAGAGAGAGAGACTGAGAAGGAGAGAGAAAGAGAAATTGGGAATATTTTTTGGATTAGTGGAATATGTAGGAGCTGATGGGAATATGTGGAAGCTTATTGGAATATGTGGGAGCTAATAGGAATATAAGGGAGCTTAAGGGATTATGTAGGAGCTTAAGGGAATATTAGGAGCTTTTGGGAATATTAGGAGCTTTTGGGAATATGTAGGAGCTTATGGGAATATTAGGAGCTTTTGGGAATATGTAGGAGCTTTTGGGAATATGTAGGAGCTTATGCGAATATATGGGAGCTTATGGGAATATTTGGGATCTTATGGGAATATGTGGGAGCTAATAGGTATATAAGGGAGCTTATGGGAATATGTAGGAGGTTATGGGAATATGTAGGAGTTTATAAGAATATTAGGAGCTTAAGGGAATATCTAGGAGCTTATGGGTATATTAGGAGCTTTTGGGAATATGTTGGAGCTTATGGGAATATGTATGAGTTTATGGGAATATATGCCAATTGACTCTAATCCTGTTTAGTATTTTGCGAAACGGACTATAGGCTTTGTGTTTATTTTCAACCACGTAAGGTAAAATGTTTACGCTTCAGTAAATTCTACTCCTGTTTTTCAATTTTTGAAAAGGACTATAAGCTTCGTTTCAATTTTCTTCTATACAATGATCAACTGCCATGCAGAAGTAGATTCAACTCTATGTCATTTATCAAAAAAGAGAGATAAGGAGAGAGTGAGAGAGAGAGAACGGGTAAATATGGGCACTTATGTGAATATGCGGGAGCTTATGAGAATATGTGGGAGCTTATGGGAATATGCGGGAGCTTATGGGAACCTGTCTTCGTTCGAATCAATTCTGATGGCATCGCTGTGGTTAAACATTTTAAAAGCTATCAATTATAGAAATTCGCTGCTGCAGGTAAAAGAAGCAACTCTTGATGTCGAAGTTGCTAATATTCGTGACCTCATTGGCGACTTTAGACTGCTTCGATCCAAGTGGGATGAGATATTGTTTGAGAGTCACTTTGTTGCTGGGAGCTGCGGTGTTGAACACTCCCTGTGTTTGGCAGAGACTAAATGCAAACGAAGACGACAATTGCCAGACAGAGCAATTCTCGACGACAATGATGATCAGCAGGATCGACACGAATACTTCAAGCGTTCCGTTTTCTACGTCGTAATTGACTGCTTGATTGCGAATTTAACAACACGATACGAAGCGGTGAAGAATTTGGATGAATTGTTCGGCGTTCTGTGAAAATATCACGATATGAATACAGAAGACGTCCTCATCGCAGCCATGAACCTGGTTGATGAATATGTTGTTGATGTTAGCGCCGATCTGTTGAATGTGTTGGAGCATCTGAAAACAATACACGTTGCAAAACTCGGGCAGAAAAGTTTGTTGCCATTGGACTTGCTAAACCGTTTACACAATTTGGAAATCGATATACTGTTTCCAAACGTAGTCACTATGCTGCGTATCCTCTGCACACTTGCGGTTACCGTTGCTCAAGCAGAACGATATTTCAGCACATTGGCCCGAGTTAAAAATGTTCTGAGATCAACAATGTGTCAAGAACGCCTAACCAGCCTTGGAATGCTGGCAGTGGAAGGTCGACTTGCAAGAACGATTGACTACAGCAATATAATTGAAGTGTTTGCAAGAAGAAAAGACCGCAAAGTTTTGTAGTAGCTTTCTCTCTGCATATCGTAAAAGTCAGTTCCACAAAATTACATTGTTATGAAAAACGTGTGTAGCTTTATCGGCGATAGTGCATTAACGGGGGCAAAGTAAAATAAATTTAGTTTAAAACTCTTTGTATAAACTCTTTGTATGACTATATCCGGAATTGACTGTATTTGACAAGGGGCCCGCAACTATGTCCTGCCCTGGGGCTCGTGTTGGCTCTCGGCGCCCCTGCACATACGCTCAAACATTGTTATATTAACTTCATTATCGTAGTTTTGCATTCATATGATTTATAAAAAGAAAAAAAGCAAAGAAACATAACTCTGAAAGGTTTAGTGTGATATGATATTTGTTGAGAATGGATGTCTTCCCTAGCGCTGCTGTTCGTCAAAACTAAAACTAAAGTCCACCTAAACTCACGAACGAGTGATTCTGTTTACATTTAAGAGCTATCAAGTGTTTGAATGAAGAATTAATAAATATCAAAGGTAAATCAAACTACAGGTTAAGTCGGCAGATCGTCCTCATTTAGGAAGGACAGTCTTTGGTAATTTCTGTCCAATTTTCGAAAACTGTTCTTCTATGTGTCATGCTTTTTATTTTAATCTTCAAAGTCTAATAAGTAAATCATTAAAAAAAACTTTGACATATGTAAAATTTGCAAACAGTTCATTGTGTGTTAGCAGATTAATCATTTTAGATAATTTTTACTATCATCAAACATTTTAGAAAAAAATATGTAAGAAAAATGTATTGGCCAATTATCTATTTGAGGTCTGATGAATCTGCTAATGGTGCACATGTTTCCCCTCGCCACTTCCTTACTGAACAGAAATCTTTGAAGACGAAAGCGAAAACTTCTATAGAATATTTTGCAATCTTCGCTTTGCTTTTCAATTTTATTAGCTTTGTTTGTCTATGATGACGCCAAACTCTTGAAATACGGGAATCGCCACTGTAATTAAGTTAAAAAGAAGATCAGTTTTATTTATAACCTTGTATATTCGCTTTGCATTGTGTACTTTCTATAGCCTGTGAGATTTTTTTCCCCTTTCTGTTAACTGTTTCGATTTCTCTGAGTTTATCATGAGACAATCGCACAGTTTTATGATGGTACATAGTATCTGAGCTTATCATGAGACAGTCGCACAGTTTTATGATGGTACATAGTATCTGAGTTTATCATGAGACAATCGCACAGTTTTATGATGGAGCACAACTCAAAACATGTCTTTATACAGGCATTAATAGACAATATCAATCTTTTGATGTATATCACACACATCATTTAAAAGCTGGCATACACGCTAAACTAATAAATCATCGTTTCATTTTACCACATTCTGTTGTGAATTTAGCGCCATTGTGAAAACGATTTACCTTACTCGTCATCAGCCGGCCCAGAATATCAAGCCATCATGTTTGGTAATTAAGTCGTATCTTGTAAACATATATCTATTATAAAATATGTATTTCGTTTAATGAATACGCATACAATTTTAATCAGTTTTGTCTAAGAGTCTAATTGCATGGTGCGAGTTTATCTTGGAAAATTTATCATTTAAAAAAAATTGAAAATATGATTTTACTGTTCACGTACTGAGGAGTTCTCTATGATACGTCTTGTGAGTTGTCAATGATTCGTCCCATGAGGTGAAAATGATAGGTCATGTGACGTATCAATGATAAGTCGTATGATGTGACAATGATACACCATATGATGTGACAATGATACGTCCTATGAGGTGTAAATGATACGTCATATGAGGTGTCAAAGATATACCCTATAAGGTGAGAATGATAGTCCTATGAGGTGTCTATGATACGTATTATGATATAACAATGATACGTCATATGGGAATCAATGATGCGTCGTATGATTTGTCAAAGATGCGTCTAGTGGGGTATCAATGATACTTCCTATTAGGTGTCAATGATACGTCCTATGAGGTGTCTATGATAGTATTATGATATAACAGTGAAAGGTCTTATTGGAATCAATGATACGTCTTGTGAGGTGTCAATGATACGTCCTATGAGGTGTAAATGATACGTCCTGTGAGGTGTAAATGATACGTCCCATGAGGTGTCAATGAAACTTCATTTGATGTGTCAATGATATGGTGGATATGGTGGCGGCTTAGGAGAGTTGTGCAGGTACTAACTGCCTAGTCCCGTACTGGGCATCGTCCTATTGGTGCGTTATTTGTGAGGTTGAGGCCAAATGTCGATTCCCTTTGCCGACACTGTAGAGAAGTTGAGGAAACCGAGGAACATTTGATAATCGAGTGCTCCGGACTAGTGGAAACAGGGAGGACCAGACAGGTAACTTGCTTTCCATTGGCCTTTCTGGTAGTCTCCAGATGTTGAGGAAGACGCCAAGTTTATTTTCACGGTCACTAAGAGACCAAGTCTCAGCCCTCACTTATCACTGAGATATTTTAACGAGAGGAAGGTTTTAAGACTGAACGGAATTTAGAAATCAACGGAAAATTTTAAAGAAAAAATAAAAGCAACAGAAAATTCTTTTAACGGATTAAACGTATTTTTTTTTAATTTTCCTCCCTGAACAATAAAATTGCACCCCCCTCACCCCAAATTAGTACTAGGATTTCTAAACTGTACGCAAGTGTAAAAATAGGTCTACCTATTGTAAAATGAAGCATAACTTTTAAAATAAACACTCAAGAATAACAAAACAACCGGTGAATTAAAATGTGTGCTATGAATCAGAATGATTCAGTTTGAAAATCATTCTCATGTCATTTAACATCATGTGACATGAACACGAATTTCTCAAGTCAATTAACATCATGTGACATGAACACGAATTTCTCATGTCATTTAACATCATGTGACATGAACAAGAATTCCTGACATTGAATCCAGACTAGACAATGTGGTAATTCCATACTTTATTTCACCTTTGAAATACTCATGCTAAAACTATAACATATATTTTTTTTCTTAAAATCTTTAACAGATCGTAAAAAAAAATAGAAAAGGTAAGAAATGTTTATTAGTGATATAAATAACGAACATAACTCTAGAGATTTTTATTATTCATCTGCCTGGTGGTAAATTTATCATGAAGGCTGAGTAATATTGATGAAATTAAGATGATAATTTTGCTTGTTCTCTCGTTGGTAGGTTCATTGACCACACAAAAGTTTCTTATCCCTTGCGAAACTCCCGAAAGAGCTATACGGACTTATCCATGGGACAAATCTCCACTGTCTCCAATGGGATATCAACTGGGATATTGCTACAGGAGGTGTGACGGTGAAACTATGGTAGGACTGCCTCATTCCGAGTGCTGGAATCTGGAATGTATGAAATGTTTCTGTAAAAGACCTGCCTGTGAGATTTATGGTACCTGTTGTCCAGATATAGCAGTACCTTACCTGCGCGATACTGCGAATCTGACTGACGTATTTAGGAAAGAAATGCCTCAGGTGTGAGCAAAGTATTGTCTAAAAGAACCCGGCATGTTAAATGCGCTGTTTCAGATAAAGAAGATGGAAACTATCTATTTATCAGTTCATGCTTGGCTGGTTACACAGAAAATCTAACTTTATAGATAGATGTTACTTTGACATAAAGCCAATGACCATTGGTGGAGTGGTGAATGTAGTGGACGTGAATACACATCACTGTCTACAAGATTTACAAAGTAGGCCAGCTGAGGTCGAGCTTCAGACAAAATGACCAGCATGTCAACTGGTCAGTTTACATCAGACTGCCCTCTGTGACTGGAGCTTTCTGGACAGTGGCCATTCTCGCTGCTGTACTGGACAATACTTTTCTGAAGTAAGTGTTGAACACCTGTAAGAGTAACATTATAGAAAATGAGTAGTTACTGGAGGTGGGGGGTTGACTTGACATTAGGGGATTCCCCCAAACGGAGGGGACATCAAACATGTTTCTTTTTTTGCAACAAGGTTCCAACGTTGCCAGAAAAAACATTTTCATAGTAGAAAATACTATTGTAAAATATAATACCACAAGATAAGGGGTGACGTCACACGCACTGGAAGCTTTACATTCGTGTATTTACGTATCACATTTTACAAAAAGTTAGAAAGTCTGTTTTTATTTTTAGAAAAAACATTAGCTTACATTATAATCGTGACAGCCTAATGAGGCGGAAAGGCAGACCGGAAATACAAAATCCAATAGGTGGAGCTGGTTTCAACGTTCTGTCCTTTCCTAAAATGTCCTTTTATTGACAAATTCATAATTTCATTAAAGCTATTTATTTATTTATTTTTATAGCTATACATGTTCTATCTATAAAGCGCGCCGGATAATCGCGAGTTTTTTATTTGAGAGGTCACTGTTCCATTAGAGCATGTCTCGAACTTTGTTTTAATTAATGAAAAAAATTTACATTTAATTTTCATTCTGTGAATTTATAACTATTGATTGTATTTCGACTTTTCTTATTGATAGGTTTACATCGATTGTGTTGAATGGTCTCCAGGGTGTGGCTATTTTTATCTCATTCATCTGTAACAAGAGAGTCTTGACACTGTACAGACATCTGGTCTAGTCTAAACCTGGTAGAACAACATCGTAACTAATAGAAATCTTGAAGTTAGGTACAAGTAAAATGTAGCCTATTTGCAAGGTTCAAATCCACAAGTAAAATGAAGTCTATTGGCAAAGTTCAAATCCAAAAGTAAAATGTAGTATATTGGCAAGGTTCAAATCCACAAGTAAAATGTAGTCTATTGGCGAACTTCAATCAACATGTAATGTTTACTTTTCAAATTCAATCCACAAGTAACCCAGGTGTAGTCTTAGAATATAGCATACACGTACCAGTAAAATATAGTCTTAGAATCCACCTTAAATACATCAAGTTAAATTTGGCCTTAATAATCAAACTTAAACTTTTATTTCTTTGTGAAAGTAAAACCAATGTAAACAAAAGTAATTGATTTAAAATATCGTTAAAAGGAAAACTAAGATGAAAATAAACTTTAATTTAAGACGAACTAAAATCAATAATTATATAATTATTTGATATCAATTAGTAAACAAAGGTCCGGTACCCAGACCGGCAAGTAGGCACGCAGTTGGAGTTGAAAATGGTGATATATATATATATATATATATATATATATATATATATAAATTTGATCGTTAACAATCAGTCTATATACTTGAAGTAGCCCCAAAAATTTTGGAGCCCCCCTCCTCTCAAGCTGGGTCCCGGGGAGATAGAATCGTTGTGTAGCTTTTATCTGAACTTCAACTGAAAAAAAAATAATATTGTATCAATACAGTTGAGGCTGCAGACCCAGAAAACACCAAAGCCTTAAACATTATAGTTCTGTAAACCCAGTGCCGAACCTAGGGATTTGTGGCTCGGCCTCTTTGGGGGCCCCTGCATTTTGACATGAGATAAGGCACTTAATATTTAATGTAAAAAAAAGATTTTTGGGGGCCCGGTGGGACTTTCGAATTTGGACCCCCTTCCACCCACCCTAGGTACGCCTCCGTGTGAAACCCCCATCATAAATGGGTTAGTCTGCTTTGTCAACATTGTTACGGCGCTACTCAGACTCCACCCTTATAAAATTCATTTATGGGACGTAATAATTAAAAAAATGAAAAAAAAAATAATAATGTGACGTAGTTTGTTGTTAGGTGTAAAAGGCAATAATTGTGCATTAGTCATATTATTGAAATAGTAACAAACTGAACATTATAAATAGTACATTATCTTAAGATATACACATAGAATTCGTTTGCATTTAGATTTAAACTGTGGAAAATAATACAAAATATTTATTAAACGATTTTTCTAGATATTTCTCCCAAGATCGCTTTTCATTTAATAACAAACTCAATACCATAAATATTACATTATCGTGAGATATACTTACGAAATTCGCTATCAGTTAGTTACAGAGTCCGATTAAATTTTGTGATTCAATTCCTCAGGGAATTGAACATGGCGGTCGAAAAATTACGCTGGGTTGGCCGTGAGGTTTTCACAACTTTACCTGCCGTATGTAACAGTGTATGGTGCTTGCTCACCTCGTCATTCTACCTATGGCAGGACCAATGTCATTACTGGCAGCCAGGCCTGTAGCGTGCGGGGGAGGGTAGTGGGGCCCGGGCCCCCTGCTTTTTTCTGGCCCCCTCTGCTAATTTGTTCTACTTCGTAAAATGTATTACCTGCCCCCCCCTGCTATTGCCTGGCCACTGCTGTAGAATGCCTGGCCCCTCCTGTAGAATTTTCACGCTACGGGGCTGCTGGCAGCTAAGTAGGGGACATCTAGCTTGGATGGTCAGTTGGGAGACGTATCATGCCTGTAATGTAGCATACAGTAAATGTTGCCGCCATCTTGTGTGACAGTCGAGATCTTGTGTGACAGAAACGGGATTTCCGACAGAGCAGTAATTGATTTGTCTGTATTATGGATGACAATGGATTGTACATTTCCAAAATTATATCTTAGAATTAAATTTAAAAAAAATATAAATTATTATTTTTTTAAAATACTATTTTATTACGCTATACTAAATCTTGAGGGTAAATAAATATTTATGATGACTTAAAAAAATAAAGCGTGGTCGCCAATATCTATTACCCACCTGCATTCCTTTATTTGGTGATTTATAAAAATCGATGACACTTTAAGGTATATTACTTTCAATATACGTTTTTTACACAACAATAGAAGACTGATCTTTAAAAAAAAAAAAAAAATAGAGTATAGCAGAAAATATTAAAATCTTTTTGGACCAAATTAAAAAATATATTTATCAAACCAAAAAACAAAAACAAAGATAGAGATAACAATTTCAACAAACTAAAAAAAAAAAAACAAATACAAAGATAGAGATAACAATGTCAGCAAATTAAAAAAAAAACAAATACAAAGACAGAGATAACAATTTCAGCAAAACAAAAGAAAAATAGCAAACAGCATTTAAACCCAAAATTAATTTGATTAAAAAACGAATTGACGTAACAAACACCGTATATGTGTATATGTTATTAATAAGGTTGGTGGTAAAGATACACGTCAAGTCCAAGAAAATTTATGCTAGCCAGTACTTCTGTTAAATATTATACAAATATATTGATTATAGTTTTTATTCATTAGAATCGACAGCGAAATCAATTTCAAATTGAATGATAATGTCATCCAATTAATATCCTTTTTCTAATCCAATATTATACAGTAAAAATTTTAGTATTTCTCTCCAATGAACCGAGGCTAATTATTTAAAATGTGTTTGCGTATTGTCTCTAATAAAATTGAGGAATGAAAAAAAAAATTTCATATGTTTTTTACTCATACACAGCAATTTTGATTAAAATTACGATTTTACCCAAAGCTGTAATAATACAAAATTTTAAAGTCATTAGCATACGTTGGGCGAATTCGGTTCGTTCTTAGTGGAATGTGACGAACAATGCGAGACTCTCTTTGTGAGGGATTGTGGGGTATTTTCCCTTTGATCTGAATTTACGTGGGTTATCCCCCCCTGAAAACGCCCCCTCCCCAACCCTATGACACGTTAAATATTTCACTAACATTTCACATTTAATACCATAGTTATGACATTCTCACACCCTGCCGACATTATTATTTTCTTTTCATAAAAAAGGGCTGTCGTCGTAATTCGTCGGCAATGTAAAAGCTTTTATCCAGTGATGTATTGGTAAAATAAGAAGTAAAGGAACGCATAGTGGGCGCAAGTTATCGGGACAGGAAAAAATACCGGAACGCGTTCCGGTTCTGAAAAAAAAAAGGTAAGGGAACGTCGTTCCACCGCGTTCCCCTTCCAATACACCACTCATTTCATCAAAGTACACGCAAGACAATAAAGTTAACATTTACAATTGCTTTATAAAATAAAAATCTCCTGTTTCATTTTAGGCAATATAACATATAACCCGTGACTTCTGAATGGAGGTAAACCTCAATTTGGAAAGAGAGACGAAAATTGATTTGAGTTCAGTTGCAGGAAAATCTGGCAGGAGAGGAAACAATGAGGCTGAAAACAAATGTGTGAGTCAGACAGTAGTTGAATTAAGTAATTAAATAAGATGAAAACAGTTTACGTCAGATATGTTTAATGGGAAAAGATTTTTTTTAACAAACTAGACTAAACGACAAAACTTTGTCTAGTCGAGACAAGTTGACAATGATCGTCTTGGTGTACGTGTGTGTAGGTTTAGACTCAAATCATGGGACGTGTTTGATAAAATATTATTTGCGTTTGCTGAAACTTTGATAAAAGACGTTGGGAGAGAAAGAGGGCGGAGATTTATTGGTGAGATTAGATCACGTGACGACGTTGTTTAATCTTAGATTGTACTTGATAAAAATTTATTTGAGTTGTAAATCTTACAACATGACACAGCCTAGGATTGTATTCGGCCAGTTTTTGGAGAAATTACGTATATTGAACAAAAAAATGGGAAATGAACGACCGACTGGTCTAGATATTAGAATAACGACCTGAAGAGTCCTGGGTTCGATTCTCTGTGAGAACCATGGGAATTGGGTACCTGAATTCAGTTGGGGAAGTAAAGGCGGCTGGGCGTTGTGCTAACCACACAATCCCTTCATATGCCGAGGTTATAGAAACAGATTAACTCTACACTTAATCTGTCCCGATGGCTCGTTAGGGCTAAGGGAACTTTCCACCTTGATTGCCAGGACATGCAACAACTGAATAAAACATATTCACAGCTCAGTGATGGGGTGTTGCACTGCATACTACTTAAATAACTCAAGCTGTATGATTTGATACTTTACTTTTTCTTGCATTATTTTTGTACACTCTCTTTGTGTAGTAGACTAGTTGTACCACTTCATCTGTCCAGATGCTAGGCATTTTATTTCATTCACAAATTTATGGATATCACTGAATTGAACAAATCAAACGAATCAGGTATTCACTTATTGTCAACATATTTTTGAGAATTCTTTAACTTTGTACCAACAGGTTTCTATCAATATTGGTCATTATATCAACAATTGGGCATGATGTGTGTGTGTATGTGGGGGAGGGGTGGAGAAGATAAATATAGATTTTTTTTTATTAGGTACAGACAAAGACACCCTGTAATGCATTCAATTATTCCACAAACATCGATGTTGTCTAAAGATCAAATGGTTGAAGTAACGAGTGAGTGAGTGCATGAATGAGTGAGTCAGTGAGTGAATGAGTGAGTGAATGAGTGAGTGACTCAGTCTTTGAATGAAAATTATGACAATCTCTGTCTGCCCCCCCTCTCTCTCCACCCACAAACACCTTTCTTTCATTATATAGTATTTTACCTCTGATTGGAAAAGTAAACGGGCTGTGTGTCTATGACTAATGTTTAGATTACACCCCCTCCCCCCCCCTTCGCCTCGACGGACCTGGTTCAACGGTCCAACAATAAATCATGTTTAAATGTATAATGTAATGTATTTAGGACATCTGGACCTATTTAGTCAACGTTAAGTAGTGATAAAGCAGATCACAGTGATAAAATATAAATCAAGACACAGGTGGGTGTTGGGTGGGGAGGGAGGGAGAAGGGGGCGGTTGAGTTTAAATAAGACTTTACTGATGAATAAATAAAAAATTTGAAATATTTTAGAATTCTTCTATGTAAAAGCAAATCCGTTGCAGTAAACACTTCACTCAAATTAGCTTACACACAAACTAGCTAACACATAAACTACCTTACAAACATACATAGCTAGAAAAAAAATCGATATAAATATCGTGTTGCTCCTGTAGGTGAGTGATTTTACAATATAACTTAATAGATTTCAAATCATTCGCAAGTCTGGAATAATAACAGTTGATTTTGTTTATAAAAGAAGGACCAGCCAGATTGAAAAAATGTTGCATTCATTGGTTTTAATTGCTCTCTTTGGTTGTATTAGAAAAACATGTAAGTACACTGATCAATATAAACATGTAAATACACTGATCAATAGAAACATGTAAGTACACTGATCAATAGAAACATGTAGGTATTCTGATCAAAAGAAACATGTAGGTATTCTGATCAATAGAAACATGTAAGTATTCTGATCAATAGAAACATGTAAATATTCTGATCAATAGAAACATGTAAGTATTCTGGTCAATAGAAACATATAAGTACACTGTTCAACAGAAACATGTAAGTACACTAATCAATAGAACCATGTAAGTACACTAATCAATAGAACCATGTAAGTAGACTGATCAATTGAAACATGTAAGTACACTAATCAACAGAAACATGTAAGTACACTAATCAATAGAAACATGTAAGTAGACTGATCAATTAAACAAGAAAATTTAAAAAAAAATGTTACCATAAATATTTATATCTTTCTGTCGTAAAGGGTGAAAATAGTAACAATACTAAAGTAAGTAACAATCAATAAGCTTATAAAACAATTACATGGAATTTCATTTACACACCAGCCTGATGTGAAATCAATTCTTTTTCTTTTTTTTTTTTGTATTTTTTTTAAAAATCAGTTCAAATCGATTGTCTGGGAAACATCTACTCTCAGTTACTCAAAGCCAATCAAACTGTGAAGATGAGGATAGATAACCTCGACAAACTGATAGCCAAACACCCCCAGGACACGGAACGACTCCACTACGACGACTACAACACGTATCAGTTCATGACGAAGACCACGGTGGGAGGGAAGAGTTTCCTCCTGTCCAGCCACAAGGTGAACAACGTCTACCTGGCAGACCAGGTGTGCGCCATCTACGGCGGCTTCCTGGCGGAGATTGAGGACTTCAGCGAGTACACCGCCGCCATGGACCTGGTCAACAAGCACTTCCGGTTCTATAAGTGCGTGTGGGTGGGTGTGAACGACGAGGCGTACGATGGGAAGTTCGTGTACACCCACAGCAAGAGGCCGGCTTACACGCTGTGGGCTGCCGGGGAGCCAAACTCGGGAAGGAAAGAGAACTGCGTCGCCATTTATCCCACTGCCGTTGATTCGAAGGGGAAGATGTTTGACTCTCCTTGCGAACACTACGAGCCTTGCCAGTTTATCTGCCAATTGGCATAACTTGACGCTAACTAGTATTAGCCTGAGTGCATGAATGGAATTTCTAAAACAAAGCCGAAAATATTTATGAGACAAAATAAAGTTACATAATATCTTATTATGACCTCTATTTGTAGATCATACAATTTTTTTTAAGAAATTAATTTATTAAATAAACAAATTAAATTAAATAATTTAAAAATGGGCATTTAAAACATTTGTTTGATGTATGTACATTTAGCCAGTATGTTATATAAATAGTTTTCATTATAATGGAATCGGTTATAACATGAATCACTTTATTTCATTATAAACCTGTCAAACAGTTCTAATAAGTGCCACGTAGATGTCACTTGTTTAAATAAGTGCCCAGGTATATGTCACTTGTTTTAATAAGTGTCCAGGTAGATGTCATTTGTTTTAATAAGTGCCCAGGTAGATGTCATTTGTTTTAATAAGTGCCCAGCTAGATGTCATTTGTTTTAATAAGTGCCAGGTAGATGTCACACGTTTTAATAAGTGCCCAGGTAGATGTCACACGTTTTAATAAGTGCCCAGGTAGATGTCACTTGTTTTGATAAGTGCCCAGCTAGATGTCATTTGTTTTAATAAGTGCCCAGGTAGATGCCACACGTTTTAATAAGTGCCCAGGTAGATGTCACTTATTTTGATAAATGCCCAGGGAGATGTCATTTATTCTAATAAGTGCCACGTAGATGTCACTTGTTTTAATAAGTGCCCAGGTATATGTCACTTGTTTTAATAAGTGTCCAGGTAGATGCCATTTGTTTTAATAAGTGCCCAGGTAGATGTCACACGTTTTAATAAGTGCCCAGGTAGATGTCACACGTTTTAATAAGTGCCCAGGTAGATGTCACTTGTTTTGATAAGTGCCCAGCTAGATGTCATTTGTTTTAATAAGTGCCCAGGTAGATGTCACACGTTTTAATAAGTGCCAGGTAGATGTCACTTGTTTTGATAAGCGCCCAGCTAGATGTCATTGGTTTTAATAAGTGCCCAGGTAGATGCCACACGTTTTAATAAGTGCCCAGGTAGATGTCACTTGTTTTGATAAATGCCCAGGGAGATGTCATTTGTTTTGATAAATGCCCAGGGAGATGTCATTTGTTTTAATAAGTGCCACGTAGATGCCACTTGTTTTAATAAGTGACCAGGTAGATGTCATTTGTTTTAATAAGTGCCCAGCTAGATGTCACACGTTTTAATAAGTGCCAGGTAGATGTCACTTGTTTTGATAAGTGTCCAGCTAGATGTCATTTGTTTTAATAAGTGCCCAGGTAGATGCCACACGTTTTAATAAGTGCCCAGGTAGATGTCACTTGTTTTGATAAATGCCCAGGGAGATGTCATTTGTTTTAATAAGTGCCACGTAGATGCCACTTGTTTTAATAAGTGACCAGGTAGATGTCATTTGTTTTAATAAGTGCCGAGGTAGATGTCACACGTTCTGATAGGTGCCAGGTAGATAAGATATTGTAAGGGTCAGTTATAATTTTAGAGGTTGAAGGATATCACCAAAAAACCATGATAGAAAGTAGTCAGTTCCAGGTAGAAAACAAAGGAATCACTCAGCGCCAGGAAGTTAACAGTTTTACATATTATCATTGTTACGGGCTCTTTTGGATTATGCTCTATAAACGTCTCAGGCCCTTTGGTTTATGTTATGAGTTGTATGTTTTAATTCCAACGTAGAGATGTTAATTTAGCTTAATGTCTGTCCGTTTCACTCTTATTTGCTCACTCCTTTGTCACAACTCAAAAACCAATCAAACTCGATGCGTTGTTAGTACAACGATTTATTTACATGAATGTACATCAGAATACAACAAGTCCATAAACGAATACATTTTTAAAGTCCACAATAATTCACTCTGCCTCAACTCTGACTAACTAAAGATCTCTAAACTATTCTCGTCGCTCTCGTAACTATCTCTCTTCTCAAACTCCTTATAACTAACTCCTCTCATAACTACGAACTGCCCCCTCACTAACTAATGTCCGAATCCAGCCCCTATTTATACCCCTAACGTCCGTGCCCTAATTACCCTAAGTACGTCACAGTCTCTTCACTATCTAATCTTTCTAGGAGCGTCACATGGTCGTCATTGTTAACCTGCTAGACTGTCCGACGGCGCCTCCCAGTCTTCACACCTTTGCTGTCTACTATTCTATTGTTTCCCACCTTGCCCTAAGTTGTCTGTCACCTTGTCACTATTATTCGTGCTAATCCTAATTCTTAGATATCTACTATGTTAAAAGGTTGAAGGGGATTGTCTCTGTCTTTAAATCTACTTTAGCTCGTCACAATCATCAGATTTTGTGATATTTAGTCTCAAGATATTAACAGATCATGTAACCGCCAGTCTCAAGATAGTAACAGATCATGTGACAGCCAGTCTCAAGCTATTAACAGATCATGTGACAGCCAGTCTCGAGCTATTAACAGATCATGTGACAGCCAGTCTCGAGCTATTAACAGATCATGGACAGCCAGTCTCGAGCTATTAACAGATCATGTGACAGCCAGTCTCAACCTATTAATACAGCGGTCGAGGAACTTTTCTAATCATTACCCCAAAAAATTTTTGTGTAAGTTGATATTACCCCATAGCAAATTAAAAATATATACTTTTTACTCACAAAAATCTCATTTTTACCCCCAAAAATCTCATTTTTAACCCATTTGGGGTAATTTATCCCGGTTTCCCTACCGCTGTATTAACAGATCATGTGACAGCCAGTCTAAATATATTAACAGATCATGTAACATCCAGTCTCAAGCTATTAACAGATCATGTGACAAGTCAGTTTGAATCCAGAATCAGATCACTTGACAGCGAATGTCAATCTATTATCTGAAAAAAAATGTGTCAAACCTGAGGTTAGGTGTATTGTTCGATGTATGGCAATTCCCTATCCCGACGAGACTCGCCCCCCAGTTTTTCAAGCTGTAAACAAAACACTAAATAAAGAGCTACATCGTGGTGAATTTAACAATTGTCACAGTGTGACTGTGTTAGTAATCAGGGCATGCATGAATGATCAAAGGTAGAAATGGTCAAGGGGAGAGAATCAGTGGTTGACTAGTGACAGAATTGACCGCGGAACGCGTGATGTTAGGGACGGAGGGTACATTGTATTGTCGCCATTGAATGCTACTTATAGCTAATGTTGTATTGTCGTTATTGAATGCTACTTATAGCTAATATTGCATTGTCGTTATTGAATGCTGATTATAGCTAATGTTGTATTGTCGTTATTGAATGCTACTTATGGCTAATGTTGTATTGTCGTTACTGAATGTTGATTATGGCTAATGTTGTATTGTCGCTATTGAATGCTACTTATGGCTAATGTTGTATTGTCACTATTGAATGCTACTTATGGCTAATGTTGTATTTCGCTATTGAATGCTACTTATGCTCATTGTCGGCACATTTGTCAAATTTAAGAGACCATTGTGGCCCACGATGAGAAAAGTTTGCCAACCCTGGTGTAGACGGTGAGAATTAGTATCAAACGAACTACTTATGCTCGTAATTTTTTTTGCCTGATGACGCGTTGGTGGACATCGATCGGACGAGAGAAGTTTCACGACACCGTGGCACGAACCCAAGACTTTCGGATTGGGAGTCGAGCGCTCTACATCTCTGCTATCATAATCTTCATTATGCGGCAGTTTTAACTCATTTGTGGTTAGGTTGCCCTTTGGCGTCTTCAATGGTTTATATAACGTAAATGAAATAAATATGACCTATAATATGGAAACATATTCTGTTATTTCTTTTCCCTTATATGGCGGTTTTACGGCGGGTTTATGGTGGATTTACGGTGGGTTTACGGCATGTTTATGGCCGGTTTCTTACGGATTCTATGAGACTTTTTGTTTTGAAACATCTGAGAACACTGGTCAATTTGAATATTTATACCGCACATTACGCAGTAAAATATACCCGGCTGTCTAGTTCTCATTATTTCATTACTCAAAAGTGGACATGATTGAAAAAAAAATGGTTTGGATGAATGTGTTTAGCTCATTGATGATTCAAAAATAACTGACCTGTTTTTATAAGCTTTTAAATTTTTTTTCACTTTCTGTGTGTTTATGGCTGAAGTGTATCATCTTGTCTTTGGGCTTTTTCTAATTTAAGTGAAAAGGCTAAAAGGAGGCCAGCATGTAGATTCTGCATGACAATATACGATTTTCATAATTTCGTTGCCATGAATTAACATTTTGTACAATTAGGAAGCGAATTACTTTCCAGTATTTCTTAAAATTGTAACGAAAAAATTCGCCTTGTTATTATTGCATAAAAAAACAAACACGAAGCAATGCAACGGCCAATACAACGTGCACAATAGTGTTATATTGATTAACGAAACCAATTACATTTTATTAAAGCGTGCCTTAACAATATAAAATTTAATGCTTTCAAAAAAAAATATATTTAACAATGAATATAAAAAACGTCTTTTTAAAAAAAATCACTAAAAAGTAAAAAAAAAAATCCAAAAATAACTCATTGTATTATACAAATATTTATAAGCATTCTCACCACTAAATATAAAAGCTTGTCTGATTATATTATACCAAACTAGATGGGTGCTTGTTTAACTTCAAGTACCCAGCGCAAGGCAGTAGTCCTAGACCCTGCGTACTGTTTGTGTTTAAAGTCAAGTACCACTACGGACAGTTGGGGACATTCAAAACAGAGCGAAAATTGCGTAGAAAAATGTAAACATTTGCTGATTTGTTGAATAAATAATAGACTCAAAGAATGACAACTCTTAATGAGTCGATTTGTTGAGTAATTACAGATTTGTTCCCCTTTTTTAATGATTCCTCCCCCTTTTTTTCAATATTTCATATTCGTTAAAGTTAAAGAATTAGGATTACATAAATTAAGATAAAATAGATTTCTTTACAAGCGAAATTATGCATATATATATATATATATATATATATATATATATATATATATATATATATATATTGCTGAGAATTTATTAATAGACTACGAGCTTAAATTGTTGAATTGATAGAAATATTTTTTGTAATCTATAAATATCTAAATATATTTTATTGATAGTTCATAGTTTTCAGTATCGTGCTTGGTAACCTACTAGAATGCCACCGATTCCACTGCAGTTTTTTATTTTTTCGGGTAATAAAACTCCACTGTGAACATGTTGGTTGGTCCAGCTGTTGCCCCACCAGCTGTAGCCCAGGATGAACACCGGCGCACCGCTGCTGCCTGGGCAGGTGCCTGTCTTATAGAGGAACTTATAAAAATTACTGTACGGTCCGGCGTTCAGCATGTCCGTCCAATGACCGATGCTGACCTGCTTCGAGCATCCGTGAGGGTGTGACACTATGACCATAAGCTTGACGGCGTCTCTGACGCTCACGTATTTATCATACACCAAAAGCCACAGTGCGTCCAAGTTCTTTATCATGTCATCAAGTTTGGTTATCAAAGATACGTCACAAGTGACGCATTCCATGACGCAACGGTCTTCGTCGACGTCAGACTCACCTACGTAATGTCCGTCCAGGACGACAAGAGGACATTGGTCTCCGTCGAAGAACAGTCGACATTTGGCGTGTCGAGCCTCGATCTGGTCAAAGACCACGTGGGCTGATGTCATCATCTGCACCACCCACCACACCCTGCTGGGCGTCGAGGAGCTGCTGACACACGAGTGGCAGGGGCAGGTCGTGCAACGTCCACGGCTACTCATCCCGTCTTCCTCTGTGTACCTGCACAAGCTGAACACCCGCCCGCTGCCCGACCGCAAGTCTTTGCTCCACTGCTCGTCAGTGAAAGGATATGGGTCCGTTGTTCCAGGCCAAAACAGAGGTCTATGTGGGCTGACCACATCTACACCTATTCTAACAGTTAAATCAGCCATAGCTTTGATAAAGTCGACCATTAGCTCGTCTCGAACTTCCGTTGGCAGATCCTGCAATGTAAATGTATCCACTGGTATGAAATCTGTATGTCCCGGGTTTTTCTCGCAGTCATGTAGATGCTTATGTAGGTCAACTTCTCCAGCTACAGACACCTGAGTTTCTGTTTCACCTGAATGTTGTAAACAGAATATTTTGAACAGAATGTTGTAATCAGAATGTTGCTTACGGATTAAGCTTTATACAACTTAAGCTAAGGAGTACGGCATTTAGTACGTGCAAATGCAACAATATTTAGAAATACAATTGCAGTGTATTAGTAAAAAGGAAACAAAATTCAGTTCACGCAGTTGGCAAGCTCTGAATACATTAGTCAGAGGTGGCGTTAATAACTTGTGGGCGCTCAAGTTGCTTGAGATGCCAATGCCTAGCGCAAAACATTGCATCGTTTGCATGACTTTTTTTTATCGAAATGTAGAAAGCAAAGGAGGTAAAACTTCAAAGCATATTGATAAAAAGACAATAGTATTTGAACTTGTTGAAGAAAGTATATAAATATATGTATGTGTGTATGTGTGTGTGTGTGTGTGTGTTTCATGCAGGGCCGTTTTACGTTCAGCGTAGACCCTAGGCACTTTCAAAGTCGTAGGCCCTCCCCGATTTCATTTTTTAATATTTTTCAAGAATGCACTTGTTTTCACTTTATGTTCTGAATTTCGTAGGCCCTTGAAAAGTCCTTAGGCCCTAAGCACAGTGCCTACTGTGCCTATAGGATAAAGCGACCCTGGTTTCATATGTTTTAGGTTATAAATTACACAAATTAAACGAACATGTGTTGTAAAATTTATTAAACTTAAAAGTTAAATGAAGGCTTTACAAGTTTCATTATGATAAGATTGATATTCATCTATCTAGATAAAGATATCATGTTGCATTTACATATACATGAGTTGCATCAGTGGCGTAGCGAGGAATGGGCAAGGGGGCATCATGCCCCGGGCGCTACTCACAAAGGGGCGTCAAATGGTATATTTTACTCAAAATATTACAAGGTTTTTGAATGGGGGGGGGGCAAAAAGATATTAAAAAGGTATTGTGCATCTGGCGCGAGTAAAGCTCGCTACGGCACCGAGTAGCATATATGAGCAAACTGTTTCCTTCAATGTAATACCCAATAATTTCATAGGTTGATGGTCAACCAAAGGGTCCCAAATTTGATCCAAGGGAAATGGCCAGGTGAAAGGTGACTTTAAAAAAGCCCCCCCCCCCTACGATGGATCATTTCTTTTTTAATACTAAGTCACCAGGGGGGAGAGAGAGGAAAGGGGGTTGGAGGGAGGAGGGAGGTAGGAAGAGAGAAAGGGAGGGAAGGAAAAGAAAGGAAGGGAGGGAGAGGGAGTAGGGAGGGAGATAGAGGGGAGGGAGGGGGAGGGAGGGGGAGGGAGGGAGAGGGGAGAGAGGAGGGCGGGAGAGAGGGAGAGAGGAGGGCGGGAGAGAGGGAGAGAGGGGGATGGGAGAGGGAGGGATGGAGAAAGGAGGGAGGGGGTAGGGAGGGAGGAGAGAGGGAGAGAGAGAAATGGGAGGGATGAGAGATAAAGAGTGAGAGGGGGCAGGGAGGGAGAGAGGGAAGGAGGAAGGGAGGAAGGGGGAGAAAGGGAGGGAGGGGGAAGGACAGGGGGAGAGAAGGAGGAAGGGAGAGAGATGGAGATGGGAGAGTTAGGGAGGGAGGGAGAGGGAGGGAGGGAGAAAGGGAGGGAGGGTAAGAGAAAGGGAGAGAGAGGGTAGGGAGGGAGTGAGAGGGGAAGGGAGAGAAGGGGGTAGGGAGAAAACAGAAGGTAAACTGAAAACCTTATTTTAAATCGGGCAAAGCCGGGTACTTGCAGCTAGTAGTTCAATAAAGTAACTTGAACACATTTTTTTTGTTAACGTACCGTGGAGATGGCAAAGTGTGTTTGTAGTCCTTGGCATTGACGGAAACATGATCTTCAAGCTTGAAACAACTGAGAAAAAAAAATCTTTTTTTTATTTATAATCATAAAGTTTTTTTACAACACATAAGTAACATAGTGGGGCGGATGGCCGAGTAGTGTAGACACTCGACTGTCGACCTGAGAGTCCTGGGTTCGAACCTCGGTACAAAGTCGTCCCACAAATCCAACCAGCTTTAAATGGGGCTGTCCATTATTTATGACAACAAATTTTTGGCGATTTTTACCTACACCCCTCCCCCTTGTCAACAACTTATCAAACTTCCCTATAAAATTACGTTAACATTTGATTACCCCCCCCCCCAAAAAAAAAAAAAGGTTGCTTCCAAAATGTTTATGTGGCAAAATTAATAGGAATATAGTTAGTTTAATTAAAATACTGAATGTTAAGCGAGTGTGTAACACAGGACTGCAAACGCTGCTTAATTTTCCTTTATTAAGTAATTATATTAAATTAAAAAAAAAAGTAATATTGTTGACGTCAACTTTTCTTGACCTCTCCCCCTTGTCAACAATTGTCAAAAATTTTCTGACCCCCTCCCCCCAATTTTGTTGACGTAATTTAATGGACAGCCCCAATGGGTACCTGCCTTAAGTTGGGGAAGTGAAAGGCGGCTGGGCGTTGTGCTAACCACACAAACCCTTCAAATGCCGAGGTTATAAAAACAGATGAATTCTACACTTTATCTGCCCCTATGGACCGTTAGGGCTAAGGGAACTTTTAAGTAACATAAAACTCAAGGTTGATCAATGTTTGTAGGACGGGAAGGCGAGCGGGGCACTCACTATATGGGATCGAATGGACTTAAGAGTCATGAGTCATAAATCTTAGAGAAAAATGTATTGATGTTTTATAATTTATACAAAGCACTAACGAATATAGATTTATATATGTGTACAGATTATTAGACTAACAACATATACGGTATATATATATATATATATATATATATAAAAGCTTGTAGTAATTTTATTATGACTATGCTAACTATATTCAATAAAACACAACACCATTATTTAGCATTTTCTATAACGAAGTGGCTATGGTAACATCAAGCGCCATTATATTTGGGTTAGCGGGAGTACTCATTTTTTTTCGGGTACCAGCAATTATATTAGGGTTAGGGAAAGGGTTAGGATTAGGGTTAGGGATAGGGGTAGGGGTAGGTGTAGGTGTAGGGTTAGGGTTAGGGTGTGGAGCAATATCTATTGATGTAACCCGGAAAAAAAATATGAACTCCGTCTTGATGTTACCGTAGCCACTGCGTTTCTATAAACATGACTGTAACCGGGAACACTCACACCTCGCCCCTGGTTTAATATGTTTTATTGATATCCTCGGCATCCCCGGATGTAAATCGAGCCCTAAATCTAACTTACCTAAACAGTAGGATAAAGGGTAGAAAATGTGTGCAGGTCCTACAGAAATAACACGTAATACAGGATTTTACAAAACATTGAATGTTTCTATTAATACCTTACGGGAAAAACCTATGTCTGACAACACATTTTTATACCGGATGTTAAAGAACGACCACAACCTAGATATCACCACGGATTATAATTTCTAATCTGTGGATATCACAGAAACACAAAAATACAGTTCAGTGCCGTGCTATGATACCAATAGGCGGCTGCATCGTGTAAAGGGCGGCACCGAGGAAAAGGCGGCACTGTCTTAGGGGGCGGCATAAGCAGCAAAATAAACATTTGAATAAAAAAACAACTTATTAGTTATTAGTTATTTTTTAGATTTGCATCATACTAAGAATCTGCCACACGGCCCTGTACAACACACACATACGTATAAACTGGAATAAAAAACACATAAATACACATATATATATACATACCCACACATATACAGGGGCACGTTTAGGTAAGACCAATTTTCAACAAAGTTCCCCCCCCCCCCCAAGTTAAAGTTGTCTAGATCCGCCTCTACACATATATATAAATACATATGTCAGGCGCTCTACACCTCTCGACCACCCATCCCCCTATTGCAATTGCTATAGGTAACAAAAAAAATAAAACTTTAGGTCTCATTTGAATTACTGGGAATCATAATATAGAAGAACCGTAGAAATTCTCCCTACCTGCATTTAGTGTGACCCACCACCCTTCTTAAATCAGCAACCAGTTTCACCATTCACTAGTGTCACCAACCACCCTTCGTACAACAGCAACCAGTTTCATTAGCAACCAGTATCATCAGCGACTAATATAAACAGCGACTAGTACCATCAGCGACTAGTACCATCAGCGACTAGTATCATCAGCGACTGGTATCATTAGCGACTAGTATCATCAGCGACTAGTATCATCAGCTACACTTCGACATTCCTGTGTTCCACTCTGCTGTCGAATTGATTGTCTTGGGTTCGATCATCGTTGAAACCAAAGGAATTTTCCTATTTGCAAGTAAAGGATGATCACAAGTCCCACAAGTCCACCCAGCTTCAAATGGGGTACCTGACTTAATTTGGTAAACTGAAAGCGGCTGAGAGTTGTGCTAACCAAACAATCCCATTTGTATGCCGCGGTTACAGAAACAGATGACTTCTACACTTTATCTGCCTCATGGCCATGTAGGGCTAAGGAAACTTTTACTTTTTTGTAATTATAACTTTTAAGACCGTTTACCTGTGCCGCCTCTTGAAGGTCAGTTTCGGAAACTCGTGACTGACGAATATTTCCTGCGTGAGCTCTCTGGTTTCCATGCGCTCCTTTAAGTCAATGTCAGATTGTCATTTGATCCCGGGCACGGATATGCTCAGGAAGACATACGTCAGTGTGCCACGACATAACAACACACACACCACTTACACACACACACACACACCACACACACACACACATACACACACACACAACATGGGGCACGACACAAGATACAGACATTCGATGTAACACGTGCTACAAATCGTGAACTCGGCCAACGCTACATAAGTCACATGACTGTTCAGTTTCAGACGAGCGGCTACTTCTTCCACTATATAAAAGTTAACCGTTGTTGGTTTTTAACAGATGGACAATAAATGTGCACCCGCACATAAATTCAGACTTTAGAATTCCATTCGAGCAATTTCGATAAATATAAAAATTCCAGAAATAGATTATTTATTACCGGTAATCTACATCAACAATATGATACAGATGAAGTTAAATTTCAAAATCTTCCTGCAGTGAAAGTTTATGAAATCTGGCAATTTATAAAGTTAAATATCTCAAAAAATAATGTAATACATGTTGTAGTTCGTTCTGTTATATACAGACTTTTGAACATTTCATTCTTGTAACAAAAAAAAACAACAACATATTGTTGATACAATAGGGGGACAAGTTAACAGGATAAGTGTATTCAAATTATGGCTGACTGTTTTCAAATAATTCTAATTTTGTGTATTATAGAGCCCATCTACATGGAAAGGGTTGTTCCGTGCCAATTTAAAAACAGAGTTAATGAGACGATACAGACCTATCTCTGGGATACCACTAGTCTATCCCCCATGGACTATCTAAACGGATATTGTGTGTGGAGGTGCAAGGGTCAGGTCAAAGTTCAAGTATATCGTTCATTGTGTTGGAACGTTGAGTGTGTCCCGTGCTATTGTCAGAGACCAGCCTGTGAGATCTATAACAACTGTTGTCCGGACGTAACCGTGCCATGTCTGCGGGTCAGCAGAAATGTTACACGTCACCTGACAAGGACAGGGTCTACTGGAAGTGCGCCCCCAGTCGTGGGGTGTGACCATGAGACGAATCGAGGCCAATCGAGTCTTTATATCCGGTCGTGTTTACCTGACTACGCAGGTGATCGAACGGTCATTGACATGTGTGAGAGAGACAAGAATAGATCTGAGCAGACAGTTGATACATTGGTCCGAGTCTTGGATACCAAGACCCATGTTGTGTACAAAAACAAATATTGTGCTACTTGTAATAGAGTTGAAAATGTAAGTACTCAAAGAATGAATTTACTTTCCCCACAGAGACAAATGTTCAGGGCTATAGTTATAAGTGTGTGTGTGTGTGTGTAAATGACCTGTAAGGATGAGATAAAATCTCTTATATCCTCCTATGTAAACGAATGTGATGGTTTTTAATGTCGCCCTTCTTTCACCCCCAACATGGTCAATAGTGAAATGTCCATGGAGGAAGATATAATGGAGACGTTAATCATGACCTGAAATAACCCATTGGTTCTCACCGAGGATCGAACCAGGGACGCCTTCGACAGTCGAGCGCTTAACAACACGACCTGTTGTCCCCAACAGCTATAAGTAGCGCTGGTTGAGAAAGTCTACTGACAAGAGGGTTTCTTTGCTTTATCAGAACACAATGAAATATTTCGCCACAGGGCTACCTGCATGATTGGAAATGCCAATGCGATTGTAGTAATGTACTTTAAATGGGTTCGTATCTTTAGTTTGCAATTTCCGTTTTTATGGATAAGAAAACTAGGCATCAGTCTAATTTCCGCCACCCCCCCCCCTTTCCCCCAACCCCCATCGCGAGGTCGATTTTTAATTTTTGTCCATCACGAAATAATGTAATCTGTGCTCTGTGTAAAATCGCCAAACCGTTAAAGGGGTGGGAGGAGGTTGTTATTTTATTATTCTAAAAGTCCCTGTAACGGTGGGATGTTTATCTCTTAGATCCTATCAATCACTGTTGGGACGGTTTTTTGCAATTCCTTTCTTTCATCTGCACCATAGCCGATAGCGCAATGACTATGGAAGCACCACGGGAAACATACGCGAGTCAACAAGATACCCGCAACCCACTGCATTCAGAACGTGCTGCAGTTTGAAGATTTGACAACACAAAGTTCCACACAGCCTGTGGAAGAAGTAAAGTTCCCGTTAGCCATAACGGGACTTCGGGGCAGATAAAATGGATATGTTTTACGTAACCTCGGCATATGAATGGATTGTGTGGTTAGCCTGCCTAGGGGGAAAGAAAGATAATCAATTTAAAAAAAAAATATTTAGATGGCATTGTACTTGTGAGCGGTGGGTCTTAACATGATTTTCTCCCTTGTATTTTCCTTAGTAACCCCCTAGAAACGTGAATTCCTAAATTTAACATAAAACTTGTTAGATGTATCACAATGTAATTTTATCTTCCGTCGTCTTTTATCTACTAACAGATATCACAACAGAAACACTGATAACGAAATTAACACCAATCCTTTGAAGAAACTCAATACCTTTTTTATTTAGTACAAACACACTATTAGCTAAGATATCCTGAACCCCAATTACTACTGACCGCGTCTACTTCTAATGACTAAGCTCAAACACGACCTCACCGTACAAAGGTCATCGTACAACTAACTGTCTTTCACTGTCCAGTTACACCCACACACCCACAGACAATACAACTCAGTCTCCAGTTACACACTCGTGCTCTCCCTGCTCATACATACCATACCGTTATCCAAACTCACAGTGCACACAGTCACTCTGTGACAAGATGTAAAAAAAAATGGCTTTTAGTATGTATAAGTCTTCTTAAACAAAATCTAAAATACATGACTAAACTGAAGCAATCGTAATTTTTTTTTTTAAACGGACCTTATTAAACAATGATTTTTTTTTTATTTAATCAGCTGACATTTTAAATCTACAGCATACGTCTTCAACATTACGATTTGAGTTTATGGATTACAAGAACTTGTATACAGCCAGGAATTATGATGAAATGTTGCGGCTACTGATAGCAGAAGAACCTTCACCTACGCTAGTGTTCCCGGACTACTCTACTATATTTAAGTGCGCATATTCGAAGTAAGTGTACCAATGTTTATTAACACGGCCTTCAAATAGCATGGGCCGATTTGGGCTCAAGCCTTTGGTCCCCGGTGGTGAATTTGTTAATACCGTACCCATAAGACAATTCTTTGAATAATTTTGCATATGTACACTTAAAATACCATATTTTAGACATTGATTTAAACAGTGGTTTTTTTGTAAAAAAAAAAAAAATAGGTGCCGGTACTGAGTGATGGATTGCCTAAATTGTATCTAAAACCCAGCGTCTAGTTTAGTTCTCATTGCGCACAATTTTAAAATAATTCAATTTTAACAAATTAATAATATAATAAACTAATAATAAACGTTAAAATACAAGAAAAGGAATAATTTCTTTCCCCATTGAAAAAGGTGCCGGTACGCCGTACCGGTGCGTACCGTCACAAAAAAAAGCACTGGATTTAAGATGGTATTACAGATGGTATCACAGAGTTTAGAACTTTCTACTAATTATTTAGTCCATAAATGGTGAATATTTTGAAAAGCCAAGGGCTACAACTATTCTCCTTTGCCATGAAGAGTTATCCACTGAGGCGACGGGATTAGCCAGTACCATAAGTAATCCCACTTTAAAAGGGCGACACAGCTAGATCACCAAGTAATCCCACCTTAAAAGAGCGACATAGCTAGATCACCAAGTAATCCCACCTTAAAAGAGCGGCACAGCTAGATCACCAAGTAATCCCACCTTAAAAGAGCGACACAGCTAGATCACCAAGTAATCCCACCTTAAAAGGGCGACACAGCTAGATCACCAAGTGTCGAAATGAACATATAGGGGGCGAGGAATTCGATCCCAACAAAGCCACACATTCCCTACTTGGCCTTGGCTACATAAACAGATCAGGGGACTGATGTTCATGCGGTCAAGCGATCGCCTGTAGACCTGTGGGGGCTACCGGTTTTGATTTCCAGTGAGACTTCAAGAATTTTTTCAGGTCAAGGTGGAAAGTTCCCTCCATGTTTTCCGTGATACCTCCATGGCCATCACGTTATTGGTTATAGGAAAGTGGGTGTGTGTGTGATGAAAGGAAGGAACATATAAAACAGTCTCATAATGGTGTTTATGGTGTATGGTGCATGAGATAAACCTCATCCTTACAATGACCTCATAGACATGCAGAAGGATTGTTCACTTCAACTGACCTCTGGTCTTTAGGGTTAATTTTTTGTATTCATTTTTATGTTAAAATTACTCTATATACACCCGCGAATCTCAACCGGTGGTACGCATGACCCAAAGGATACAAAAAAGCTCATGCTTGGGTACGCGACATATAATTTTCGTTATAAACAACCAAGAATTTGAAGAACTTAGTGTGAGGGGGTACCAGCGTACATACTTTTTCACACTCTGGGATACAAGTCGCGAAAAACAAAATGTGGGAACCACGAATCTTCACTGCTTTGCTTGTCCTAAACACGTGCGTAATTCACAAATTGTATTCATTATTCAATAATAGGAAAAATCAATTTGTGGACAGTTGTAAAATAACCAATGGAACGGCGCCAATGGATGATATGGTGTTGAATGGTTGTAGGAACGATACCGGAAATCATCTGCAAATTTTCGACACAGTGACAGAAGTATTTTATAAAAATATCTTTTGTTACATTTGCAATAAGGTAAACCAAATTTATAAATGACATAATTCTACTTAGAAAGTATTTGTTTTTTCGGTCTTAGAATAAAAATGTTTTAAAATCATATCGTTGCAAGGTTAGGGCAATACTGATAAATGTTTGTAAATTGAGAGACAGATGTAGGGCCGAGTGATACAGAGAACTTGACTGCCGACATGGGAGTCACGGGTTCGATCCTCTGTGAGAACCAAAGGGAATATTTCCAGGTCCTGAAGAAGGTTGGGTGATTTCCCTTAAGTCCACTTATCGTCTTATGGGTTCTTGACCTTAAGTTACAAAAAAATAAAGGCGGCTGGGCGTTGTGTTAAATTGCATAAACTCTTTATAATTCTTGGCTACAGAAACATATGAAATTCTACACTTCATCTGACCCAATGGCCTTCTATGGCTAAGGGAACTTCAGTTTGTGTTTTATTAATGTTATTGTTAAATTAGGCTAAATAATAAAATTCCTACTTTATCAATGTTTACCCCTCCCTTGTTCTGCCCTGCCCCACACCCATGAGTCTTTTAAAAAAAACCAGTTTGCACCAGCCTCAAACATTTTATTATATTTATACATAAAATCAATCCTGTTGGTCCGATATTTGATTTTTCCCGCATTGATCACAATTGATTTTGGCAGTATATTATGCGAGTAAAAACGCATAATTTTTAACTGACATTTAAGTTCATAAAAATTTTAGCGACAGAGACGTTCACATAGATTGACTTACTAGGGGTCCGATTAAGGCTCTCAAACCATAATAAGCCCTTTTTATAAATTCCCATTGCATCTTATTCTACGAGGGCCCAGAAATTTACTTCTCTCTAACGCACATCTTTGGAATTCTCTGCATAAGGGCTTCGAAATATATAGAAATTGCCATGATTTTCGGCTTATATTTTTTATACTCTATTAAAAAATCATGCAATTTTTTTTCCTCAGTTCTCTTATCCGTATCAATCTTCGGATTGCAGATGTCACGATGGAACGTTTAGCATCAAACCCCTGCCATTTTCACTGTTATTAGACTTGAGAGAGAAAACCAGACCGGAATTATTGGAGTCGGCAATGAAATCTTCGCCTTGCAGTGATAACAAGTGGCTATCACCTGACGTATGTTAATTCGTTACAGTTAATTAAGTCCATTGGTTCATTTATTTATTTTTACAAAAATTGTATCTAATGGCTGATTTGCTACAAATGTGTCTTTTGGTTAATTTGCTACAATCGTATCTATAGGTTGATTTGTTAAAATTGTATCTAACTGTCAGTCTCTTGAGATTGTATGCGTAGATTAAATTGTGTCGCAATAAGTGAACATTTGAAACACATAGAAATGTGAATAATACAAATTTCTTACATTCATTGGGCCGATGGTAATTTGTTGGCTCCAAATGTACGTTGTTATTGTGAAGAAAATAAAATATTGGCTGTGCACTGCTTTAGAAAGAAAAATTAAAATTGTTTGCTCTACATAAAGATATATGTGCACGAGCAGCTTAGTTAGATAAACAGATAGATTAGATAGATAGATTAGATAAGATAGATAAGATAGATAAGATAGATAAGATAGATAAGATAGATAAGATAGATAAGATAGATAAGATAGATAAGATAGATAAGATAGATAGATAAATAGATAAGATAGATAAATAGATAGATTAGATAAATAGATAGATTAGATAGCTTAGATAGATTAGATAGATTAGAAAGATTAGATAGATTAGATAGATTAGATAGATATATACATTAGATAGATTAGATAGATATATACATTAGATATATAGATAGATTAGATAAATAAGATATAGATATATTAGATAGAGAGATTATATATATATATATATATATATATATATATATATATATATATGAGACAGACAGACAAACAGACAAACAGATTGACAGACAGACGGATATATAGATAGACAGATAGATATATAGATAGACTGACAGATAAGATAGATAAGATAGATAAATAGATAGATTAGATAGATTAGATAGATTAGATAGATTAGATAGATTAGATAGATTAGATAGATAGATTAGATATATACATTATATAGATAGATTAGATAGATAGATTAGATAGATAAGATATATAGATAGATTAGATAGAGAGATTAGATATATATATATGAGATAGACAGACAGACAAACAGATTGACAGACAGACAGACGGATATATAGATAGACTGACAGATAGTCAGATATATAGAAACAAGTGAGAGAATAAGAGCGACAAATTAAAAGGCAATACAAGAACAATACAACCCATACATTTTAAAAGGAGACGCAATCAATTGAAAACTGATTTTTACATGTGAATTCTCTCCCCCTAGGGACATTGCCTCGAGCTATTTTGTGTCCCCGGCAAGACGTACGTTAATGGCGGATGTTCTGAAGTTTTTGAAAATATACGAGGACTGAGTTACCGCCTTCAGTTGTGGTTGGAACTTACAGTCACTGGCCTACAAAATATAAACAGCGCTAATACGTTTCCAAATGATTTCAGTAAAGTTATGGGTGCTGTAATGACAAAGGTATATTTTTTTGCGAACTACTTTTTATAAGAAATAAAAAGTATTTATTTGGAAAAATAAGATAAAAATATAGAAACTCAGCACCATTTCATTTCATTATGATATATATTATATATTATAACTATAACAAATATATATATATATATATATATATATATATATATATATATATATATATATTGCTTCTAATTTTATTGGCTTATTGGCTTACATTATGCACGGAGTACTGAACAAAATAATGTTATCCCACAATGTTTAATTCTCAAAAAATATATTTTTTAAATATAATGTATGCCTGTCGTATAAGCTAATGTAGATTAAATTAATTTATTACTTACTTAAAATAAAATAATTATATTTTAGATGACCTTAATGCTAAATGGCCTCAGCAAAGATTTCAATATTCGCATTCAAGGTATTCAAGATCAGAATTCTTCCTTAATGAAAGCATCGGGGATGTATTTGGTCGAGTTAAAACTCATAGCTAATGTGAGTTTATCAAGAACGCGATTTGAAAGACAGATTTTAAAGATATTTACACCAAATAAAATTGAAGTGGAACATAACAATACTTATTTGGAATTCAACGTGTACTCACTGTTCCGAAACGGAACTCAGTATGTAAATAATTTACTTAGCTTTCTCAGAATAAATAAACGCTGGACAATTTTGACTGAAGAATATCAAAGTAAAGAGCAGAGATTCGCTGGCATTTTAGACGATTTCATCCCCATTTCTGAGGTACTGTTATGCCCTTACATCAGACTCAATTACACGGACTTCAAGATGACCGTCAATGAGTCATCCATGCCACCAACAATTAATATCACCGTAGACCTTCATGTTATGGAGATATCAATAACAGACACTAGAGATTTAAACATGTTGGAAGTTGATGAAAACGGAGAACTGAACGTGTGCCAAGAATTATTGAACTGTAGACTAGAGAGGCTAAATGAAAATCTGCATCAAGAAGTAAACGAGTCGAAGATGGAAGGAATGTTTATGGCTGAATACATTCTGTCAATAATTTGCTTTGTTGCTTCCATAGCAAGTCTTCTGTTGACATTGTTTACTTATTCCATTTTCGTCGCTTTGAGAACTGAAGCTGGTGTCAACAACATGTTCCTCAGCTGGAGTCTTCTTTTAGCACAAATCTCTCTACTGGCCAGCTCACATATGTAAGCAATCAATTGATGTTATGTAGTAAACATTATTATATGTCAACACTTAACGTCTCTAGACCCCCCCTCCCCCAAAATCTGACACTCCACTCAATGACAGGTTAAAATATCATCTATTCTCTACATCATAAGGTCTTTTAAAATATCATCCATTCTCTACATCACACGGTCTTTTAAAATTCATCCATTCTCTGCATCAAAAAGTCTTTAATTTAAAAAAAAATGTCATCTATACAACTGTCGATTCCATTTATTTATTTTCATTGTCGCAGCGTTTTATTTTAATATATCATCCATTCCAACGTTTAGTTTTGAAAAAAAAAATTGTCCCCACCTAAATGGGACGGATTTCTATGTTTTGATAGTGCCTTTCATTCCACCTCACTGTGACGGTTATCTTTAATACAAGGGGGGCATTTAAGTGGTACCGTCTGTGGCATAGTGACTTACTAAATTCCCAAACACAGTAAAGACATGAATTATGATCCGAATCACTATTGAGTTTAAGATGTGAGTCATTATTAATGCTAATAAAAACCAGCTGAACTAATAAATAATTGAATACTGAATGTAAACGAAAACTAAGACTTCTCCAAATCTCATCAATCTACACTACTAAATATCCAATCGATCTCTAGAACTGAAACTGATGACGATACACACGTCATCCTAATTCTATCATCGCATTGGAAGACCAATCAGAAGAACATCAAACGAATTATCAATGATTATTCTGTTTCATATGTATCAAAGTTTCTTCCAACGAGAGAGATTTGCCAAAAATAACTATTTCGCACCAATGTGTGCATTGCACGCATCAAAACCGACAGTGCGTCGTCTGTGGACTTAACACAAACACACAAACACACAGAGACATACACTAATGTGGTACGGATGGCCGAGTGGTGTAGATACTCGACTATCAACCTCAGAGTCCCAGGGTTCGATCATCGGTGAGAGCCAAGGGAATTTTTCCAGGTGAAATGTGTTTCAAAGTCGTCCCACAAGCCCACCCAGCTTTAAATGGGTACCTGACTTTAAGTTGGGGAAGTAAAGGCGGCTGGGCGTTGTGCTAACCACACAATCCCTTCATCTGCTCCGATGGCCCTTTAGGGCTAAGGGAACTTTACTTACTACTTTACATACACTAATGAAGTACAAGCAATCAATCACAATTTTGATCTTTCTTTTATTCTTCCGCCGTTTTTTTTTTTTTGGTTTTGTTTTAATGTCCTTGTTGTTATAGAAATTGTACTTTAAACATTTTTAATTTTCATATACAACTGAGAAAAAAAAGATTTAGGTCCAGTACCGCTTGTACTGCTCTAGGTGTGACCACACACTTTATGTGGCTGTGGATGTTCACGTGGACCTTCATCTGCAGCTACCACATGTTTAGAGTGTTTACAGCACAGACGAGATCAGCCGCACAAAATGGAGTCGATCAGAGAGTATGGAGGAGAGTCGCCTTCTCTTTGTCTTGTCCGGCAGCCATTGTCATGATCATCATACTGACCAACTATTTCACCTCAGGCGGTACTGAACTCGGGTATGGAGAGTTCAGCTGTTATCTCAACTCTACATTTCTTGTTAGTAAGTTGTCATGCAGAAGGATTGATCGTTTGATCATTAGAACTTGTGTGTGTCCTGGGTTCGAACGTGAGTGAGTAATCGGGGGGGGGGGTGGGTTTCAAATTTATAATTAATTGAACTATTTTCACTAATCTCTCCTGTAGGTGTGGCGTTGGTCGGTCCACTGTCCATCACAACAGCGGTCAACATCATTCTGTTTCTCATTGTCGTTTACAAAATCTACAAAGTCCAACAGATCCGATCCGCTTTTAGAAATGATGACCAGCAGGTCAACTGGTACGTTTACGTCAAGCTGTCCTCGGTGACCGGAGCTTTCTGGACAGTGGCTATCGCTGCTGCAGCACTGGACAGCGGTGTCCTCAGGTAACACATGAATTATAGATAGCTACTGACATTGATGTAGTATAATATATATAAAAGCGATTTTGGGGTATGCGTTAAATCGAAAGTAAAGAATAATTACAACAGTATTCCAGTTTAAAATACAATCATGAAACAATCGGATCTGCCAGAAACCAAAATATAACCTAGCCTAACGATCAAACCTAAGGGGATATAACTCTATGCAAAGGTTTTGCAGGGTACAGCTAGTAATATATATATATATATATATATATATATATATATATATATATATACATAAAAGCGATTTAGGCTCTACGTTAAATCGAAAGTAAAGAAGGAATACAAGAGTATTCCAATTTAAAGTACAATCATGAATTACAGAATCGGATCTACCCGAAATAAAAAAATAACCTAGCCTACCGATCAAGCCTAAGGGGATATAACTCTATGCAAAGGTTTTGAAGGGTGCACCTAGTAAATATAATTAAAGATAGAGCTATATTAACATCTTAGCCAAATCCGATACTACTTTCGGTTATCCTGTAAAACTTACACTTCTGTCCCACAATTATTTTCTTAAATTAACATTGTATCTTGGATAACAAAATAAAACAAACATCAGATAATCGTTCAAGCAATCGTACATGATATAACTCTTTTTACTTAAAAATTTTAATGCAGCAGTCATGGGCGTCGCTAGGAATTTTTCCAGGGGGAGGGGCATATAACAACTTTATGACATTTTTTTTTAAATGTAAGGGGGGGGGGAGCAAATGTCCCCCTCTTATATGACATGAATACGCCCATGGCAGCAGATCAAATAAGTCTTAATGTTATAAATATGTTTTACATAACTCATCCACAGGTGTATCTCTGTCATACTGAATGGTCTACAAGGAGTGGCTATATTCATTTCATTTATATTCAACAAGAGAGTTTATAAGCTGTATGGCGAACTACTCGGGAAAGTCAAAAACAGACACAAAAGCTATTGTTCTACGTAAATGAATACATAAAGGTTTCTCGCAAAGGCATGATACAGTGGCTCTTAATGGAACACCCTTAGCTACCCACAATATTTTTTTTAAAACATTTCAAATCAAATAAATTTTTTTTTAAAATTTGAACAGAAAAATGTTTTTTTCCCTTATTTTTATTTTTTAGAAAGTGGGAATTAAAAAAAAAACTCTTGAATATTTTGATGCTTAATTAAAATAAGTTAAAAAATAAATCACATTGTTTCTGAACTAATTTTCAAATCATTAATCAGAATAGTCTAAATATTTGTATTTGTTTAATTTTGGGAGAACTGTTGGTCGTGCGGTGTAGAGCACTCGACTGTCGATCGGAGAGTTCTCGGTTTGAACCTTGGGATTTTTTCAGGTCCTGGGGTAAGTCCCACAAGTCCACTCAGCTTTAAATGGGTACCGGACTTTAAGTTGTGGAAGTAAAGGCGGCAGGGCGTTGTGCTAACCTTACAACCCCTTCATATGCCGAGGTTATAGAAACAGATGAATTCTACACTTCATCTGCCCCGATGGCCCTTCAGGGTTAAGGAAACTTTACTTTTACTCATTTACTTGTGTGATTGTCTTGAATTTTAGAAAATATATTTGCCACGTTTAAATATTTGTTATTTCAGTAAAATTCTTAAAATATTCGATTTGTGGTCCATTATGAATGAACATTCAATACTCTTTACAGATTGATCTTTTGTTTGAATTTTTTATGTTTTAAATGGTTCTTTGTAAAAAAAATTCTAAATTAGTTTCTTCTTTTTTCATAATTAAATATTCACTGTTTTTGTATTTAAACTGTTTAATGTGTGTGTTCTACAAGCATCAAAATATGCAAATTATTTTTTTGTTTCCAAATGTCAACATATTTAATTGTCTTTTCAATTCACGCGTTTTACTCAAATAAAAATAAAAAGTCAATAGTGCTCTAATGAATATTTCACGGGTATGGATTAAATTTAGAATTTCATCTCTCATTGATTAGCCTTCTCTCAACCTCTACTCTACCTATAGATTTACCTGTAGATATACCTCTTTACAAAGTTTAGAGCTTAACATGTGAAACCGTACAAGAACATATTGTATATATATATATATATATATATATATATATATATATATATATATATATATATAAATAAAGCAATATGTCTAAACTTCTTATTGAATTAATAAATATTGACCATAACTTACGGTATTTCAATACTCTCTAAGACAACGTAATCGCATACCGTATTTAACCTTTGACACGACCACGGAGAACCAATAAATTCTCACAAATTTGTCAGTTTTATGGGCGATGCCATGTTTGAGTTTCGCTTGATTCTTTATTCTGTATTTTCATGAACTGTTTTGTTTTTATTTCAATATTATTTATTAAATTTCATGTCGTAAACTACCATTATACTATCTTTGTTTTATTTTTGTGATATAATTTTGTTAGGTAGTTAGTTACCAGTTTAACAACATTGCTTTAAATAAAATAAAAAAAAATTAGTCATATTACGGTATATAAAAACTTGAAGAAATAAACTAATTATTTTTTCCTTATAAAACAAAATAGATAATTAAATACATAGAATATTTCACAGATGTACAGTTTATCTTAGTGAGAGGACTAGTGGTCGTGTGGTAAAATGCTCAACTGTAGACCAGATTGTACCGGGTTCGGTTTTCGGTTAGACCAGGGGTCGGCAACCTGTGGCTCTTTCGATGTCAAATGCGGCCTAATCAAATACCATAATATTGGAACAACAATTTTGGTGGCTCTTTAAAAACTGAGGAAAATGCAAATTTTAACTTTAGCTCTTCCGTCTCAAAAGGTTGCCGACCCCTGAGTTAGACCTTAGGATATTTTTCAAGCATGGTTAAAGTTCCCATTTCTGTCTATCATGATGCTTCCATGGGTCATTACACAATCGGATGAAAGAAGGGCAACTACAAAAACCAACTCATAATGGATTATAGGATCTTAGAGATAAAATATCACAAACTTCACAAATCTTAAAGGTTTCTAATTTATACAATTGTATCTCTTGAAGTAAAGATATGTTGATTAACTCCATATCTTAAACCAAAGTCTTATCTTATGGCCTAGTTTAATAAACTGACCAATTTCCTTGTTAAGATTCCCATTTTTTTACAGACCCATCATGGTAATGAGAGTACGATAAAGTGCTGAATGAACTGACCCAATGGGGTAAAGAGAGGACGATGAAGTGCAGAATGAACTGACCCAATGGGGTAAAGAGAGGACGATGAAGTGCAGAATGAACTGACCCAATGGGGTAAAGAGAGGACGATGAAGTGCAGAATGAACTGACCCAATGGGGTAAAGAGAGGACGATGAAGTGTAGAATGAACTGTTCCTAATTGACAGCATATTGAGGGAATCGAGCAACTAACACGATGGTCAGCTGCTTTTACTTATTTAACTAATATTGTACCGAATCTAGTACCACGAGGAGCGAACCCAGGATATCCGGTGATACGTTTGAGACCTCTACAATATTGGTAATAACAATATTGTAACAAATGCAGTGCATACGTGTAGAAAATATTGATCTGATTGGAATAATAAACTTTACAAGATAGAATATAACGTCAGAACTGGACGTAATTTTATTTATAGCAGGTAACTCTTGACAGACCTGTTCTAGTTGTCGTTTAAATATGGCAGGTGAATTTAGACAGACTTGTTCTAGTGGTCGTTTATATATGGCAGGCAACTCTAGACAGACATGTTCTAGTGGTCGTGTATATATGGCAGGTAACTCTAGACAGTCATGTTCTAGTGGTCGTTTATATATGGCAGGTAACTCTAGACAGAGCTGTTCTAGTGGATTGATAAACTGGGCGGCTACATAAGAATCCCTTCTTCCCTCTCGCGGGCACACACACACATACACACACAGGAGGGGAAAAATGGTAGGGGTGCCAGTTTAGGACTTTAGTTGCCGTATACTAAAACTGTCACTATGAACTATTGAAGGATACGACAGAGCGACACTTGAATAGTAGGCAGCGGCGGAAAGGTAAAGGTGGTTTGCGAGGGGGGGGGGAGAGAAATGATTTTCAAGCGTCGGTCTCTCCATAATCCCTTACTCCCTGGGCAGCTAATATTTTAACATCTAATTACAACATCTAATACAGCGTCTAATACACTATCTAATACCACATCATCTAATACCACATCTAATACCACATCTAATATCACATTTAATACCACAACAATAGATATACGTGGTAACAGGTTCTAGTCCATGATCGGTTAACAACACTTCCCTAAAAACACCCATTAGATAAAATAAAAGTGGCGCCTTAAACTTATTTATCATAAAATATTCATTTTTTTGTTGTAGATTTTTATGATGAACGGGATGGCCTTATGCGACTCTTAGACTTACATGCGGCTCTTAGAGTTGCATGCGGCTCTTAGAGTTACATGCGGCTCTTAGAGTTACACGCGGCTCTTCTTTTAGTTGTGTGCGGCTCCTAATGAGTCAGTTTTTTATGTTTTATAATTACTTACAAAAAAATTTCTTGATAAATTGATTTTTGATGAGGCTCGAATCGACCCCCATGCGTGGCGATCCCTGTCCTTAGGGCTTGGGTGCCATAGATTGTGACTCGACCCTGTTTGTGGGGAGTGGAAAATTATAACAAAATATGAGGCTTTAAGGTCTGAAAGACTTTGTCAAATGTGTTGATGGCATTAAATCTGCAAATTGAAGTACAGTTATAGAGTCTTTCGGTCACTCATCGAAGTCGGTCACCGGTGCAGTTGCTCTTAACTCACTATTTACTATTACTTTGTGCGTACTTACCAATGCGTGAGCGTCCACTTCTAGGTCACACGTATGGCCCCTTGCGTGACGTCTCGAGTTTCTAGCCCCCACCCTATTTTAGTGACTGCCACACTGTCATTTATACCCTCCCCCGGGTATATTCTGACGCCGATCCGGCACGAAATGAAGTAGAGATGGACAGAAGATCCTTGTTGGTGAAGAAATACGATACACCCGAAAACAAATCGTGGGATGAACGAAAGTTGCTCAAATCACGTGTTTGTATTTTTAAGATAACTTTTCTATTATTTTTTTTTTCATTTATGTAGTAGGCTTCATTTAGTGAAAACACGCATAGGTAAAAAATAAGTTTTTTATGAATTAATTGACTCAGTTTTATAAAATTATTGAAAACTACATGGATCTAATAATGAAAACTTTTGTCAGATTGAGTGAATTGTTATCTGTGGAATTTACAAGTGATCTTGAGAATTTCGCTGAACATATCTTTTGTATTCTTCATTATACATGGCTTTATTTATGTTGTTATTGACAAAAATGTGTTTTCATAATTTTTGTGTAACCTAAAGACGTAGGATGTTTCTTCTTGAAAAAATTAGCGAATCTAGTGCAAGTTCTTCACTTTAAAATGATTACATGCTTTCCAATATTAATATTTCTGTGTCTGGCGGATTGGACTTATCAGGGAAGTATCGCTCCATGCATCCTGAACAAAGGGGCTACTAATGAACCATTGCCCCTGTACCAATGGAACCGATCCCAGCATGCCCCATTTGACTATTTGGACAGATATTGCCTGTGGAGATGCAATGGAGGAATCAAAGTCGAGGTTTTTAGCACCGCCTGCTGGAACCTTGAGTGTGTCCCGTGCTACTGCCAGAGACCGGCCTGTGAGATCTACAAAAACTGCTGTCCGGACATTACCGTACCCTGTCTACGGGATAGTGCATATGTGAACCCTGTGCCCGACCGCACGAGGTATTTGAAGAGTCAGAGTCTAGACACGATTTCCGGTGACAGGCCAAGAATCCCGCCACTTGTAGGTTGTGATGCTCAAACCAATCAAGAAAAATCGAGTCTTTTTATTCGATCCTGTTCACAAGATTACAAAACAAATCGAACGGTCATTGATCTGTGCGAGAAGGACAAGAATATATCTGAGCAGACAGTCGAGACATTTGTCCGAGCTTTGGATATGAAGACCCATGTGGTGTACAAAAACAAATATTGTGCAACTTGTAACAGAGTGGAAAATGTAAGTACTACATTTAGAAATAAACATTTCCAGAAATAAACAAGACCTGAACCTTTCAATCTCGCAACATTCAATGTTTCGACAAAATAGCACTACAATAAATTGAGTTTTTCGGAACAAGAAGATAGGATTATATTTAATTGTGTGCGTGGATCTCAATTAACATATTCAAATAGCATAGATGAATTTGAAGTTTTGTTTATTAAGAATCACCTTTTGTTTCCGCAAGAATAGGCCAAATAACTGGGCGTTTCCTTTATTAATCTTTTTTATTTTCATCATTCATTATAAATGTATACTAAAGTATCGCTGCAATTTATGTTAACTAGCTGTACCCTGCAAAGCCATTACATATAGTTATATCCCCTTAGGCTTGATCGGTAGGCTGGGTTATTTTTTTTTTTGGTTTCGGGCAGATCCAATTTTTTCATGTTTGTATTTTAAAATGGAATACTGTTGTATTAATTCTTTACTTTCGATTTAACACAGAACCCACACCGCTATTATTTGTATAGATAGTTTAACATTTTAAACTTCTACCAGTAAATATTATTTGAATTCATAAAATATTCATATCTCAATAGACAATTTTCCAAGCAATATTTTGTGCCCACAATAACTTAAGTCTTTTTTCTGGATCAATATTAAATGTGATTATTATATTGTACTAGCTGTACCCTGCAAAACCTTTGCATAGAGTTATACCTCTTAGATTTGATCAGTAGGCTAGGTTATTTTTGGTTTCATGCAGATCCGATTTTGTCATTATTGTATTTTAAACTGGAATACTGTTGTATTAATTCTTTACTTTCGATTTAACGCAGAACCCATACCGCTATTATTTATATAATATTTTATTTATATACTTAGTGGTAAATATGGAGGTGGAGTGATGGCTGAGCGGCGTAGAGCGCTGGACTGTCGACCTAAGGGTCATGGGTTCTATCCTCATGAGAACTAAGGGGATTTTTCCAGATATATAGCCCCACAAGTCCACCATGTTTACTTAGTAAAGTAAAAGCGGCTGACATTTAAATTCCTTAGTTACAGAAACAGTTGAATTATACGCCTCACGTGACCCACATTAAGCTAAGAGAACTTTATTTAAGAAAACGAGAAAAAAAAAACATCAAAGACCGTAAACTGGGCACTGGGCCAAACCTGTCACTCACGCAGATCACTGAGTACATACCCGTTACCTTTAATAATACCAAATGAGGGGGGGGGGCAGCAAAGAAGATGAAGAAAATTTTCATTAATCTCGGCAGCAACGGTAGTGCTGTGGGGATGTGTTTAATAGCCGATGCCCAGTCGCCATTATCGGTATACATATATTGTCCAGGGTGACTTGTGTTATCATCCAAGCACACTTTACCATAGGGTGCTCAAACTCTTGTTTGTCAATCGCTGACCATAGGCCAAAGAAAGATTTCTTGTCAAAGTACTTTATAATTGAATTATATGACTTTATTTTTTTTAATGGATGAGTACTTTTCATTTTTAAATCTACAGTTTTTTCCACTTCCAATACGTTTCGTCTTTGCAAGTTACAAGACCGTCTCCAAGGTCACGGATTATGATGACCTGTTGCGGCAACTGCTGTCGTTGGGCCTGAAACCTGCAATATTGTTCCCAGATAATGTAACAGTATTCGACTGCAAGTATTCTGAGTAAGTCAATTAGTGAGTGGTCAATATTCAGAGTAAGTCAATTAGTGAGTGGTCAATATTCAGAGTAAGTCAATTAGTGAGTGATCAATATTCAGAGTAAGTCAATTAGTGAGTGATCAATATTCAGAGTAAGTCAATTAGTGTTGAAAGGTCAGTACATCTGCTTGTTATTGTTACACACATATAAATACATTACATTTTATACATGTATGCGTTTGTAATTGTTACACACATAAAGATAAACACACAATGTGCATTCTATACATGCATGTGTTTGTTTGTTGTTTTAACTACATATATATATAAATATATATATTGGCTATATATATATATATATATATATATATATATATATATATATATATATATATTATGTAAAGGACCAAACAGGTTTTGAACAGCTGTAAATCGACCAATGAGACGAAGCTGGTGGACGAGGTTATCCTGAGGGCGTGTGAGGGCCCCTCTGCAAACTATCATCAGGTTTATGACACAGAGGACCGATCGTTTTATAAAAATATATTTTGCTACATTTGTAATAAGGTAAAGTACGTCATTCATAGTGGATACGGTTTTTTTCCCTTAAATTACGAAGTCTTTAATTACATCCTAGTACCATTAAAAACTATTTGATGTAACCATTATATTTGTGAATTTTACAACCAGTTAGGAAAATATGAACTTTTTAGTTTTATAATAAGAAAAATGAATAGGTAAATCTCTAGTAATTAAAAAAAAAAAAGCTTTTATACCAAGGGGTGGGCAATCGAGGCTTGCGGGCCAGGCACGGCTTTTTATTGCGGCCTGAGACCAAAACATTTAATTTATATTAACTCATATAAGCGCTAATTTCAACTTTCGTTTATCACGGACTTTTACCTCCAATTTAAAACAAAAAAAAAACAAACATAAAAAACCATAACATTGTGATCCAAGATTTAAAAATGTGTTTCCGGTTGATCTTATAACAATTCCATAATTTCATGTAATAAAAAAAATGTTTTTCGCTCCATTTTGGTGCAAATAGTTGGATTTTAATAAAAAAAAATGAAATTGAACACCTGGGAGACTTGCTGACTTTGTGAGCGTATGATAGCAAACCGAGTATTGTCGATAGTTTCCAGATCACAACCTCGCAATAGATCCATGCAAAAGGTCAAGATAAAATAGCATTATTTCGCTATTTTTTATTGCGATCTAGTTACCACAAATGGGTATCTGATTGCCAGGCAGCTGCTTTGAATATTAGCATAAATCATTAAATATTGACTTTTTGAGTATGTTAAAAAAAAATTCCTTCTTAGAATAGCATATTAGATTGATTAGCAACACGGATTTGTCAACATTTCCGTTAGGCGAATTATATTTAACATTGTTTTATAAATGTTCTTGTATATTTACCTGCAGTTTTCGTTCCCATACCAAGCTTTGGACTGCCTCTGCCACGATGGATCCTTCAGCTTCAAACCTCTGCCGTTTTCACTGCTGTTAGACTTGAGGGAAAAGACCAGATCGGGATTACTAAACTCGGAGTTAGCAATGAAATCCACTTCTTGCTCAATGAACCAGTGGTTATCGCCTGAAGTAAGTTTTGTTAAGTACTTAAAAAAATAGTTTCACTTGTACTCAATAAACATTTTCATTTGTACTCAATAAATAGTTTCATTTGTAATCAATAAATAGTTTCATTTGTACTCAATAAATAGTTTCATTTGTAATCAATAAATAGTTTCATTCGTACTCAATAAATAGTTTCATTTGTAATCAATAAAATAGTTTCATTTGTAATCAATAAATAGTTTCATAATCAATAAATAGTTTCATTTGTAATCAATAAATAGTTTCATTTGTTTAAAAAAAAATCTTGATGAGTTGATGCGTTGGTGCCGACAGTACTTGAAGGTACTTAAAAGAAATGTTATTACCCTGACGTTGTGCATGGAATCTGTAGCTTCAGACTGATGTTGTTTATTTGTTTACTTTATATGTAGACATAAATGCTCCAGCTGATGTTTACATTTTCTTCACTAGTTTTGTGTTAAATAAGTTAATAAAATAAAGTGAAAATTTATTTTTTTTTAAATCTTGTTTAAAAATAGTACAAAAATGAATTAAACATTAAAAACATATTTTTTCATCTCCCGGAGAATGAAGTAAATTTTTTTTTAATCCCTTGTAGAATAAATCGTGGCTGCTGCAGAAAGTGTTTAATTTGACACTATTTTTTTCTATCAAATAAGTGGTTCGACTATACCCGCGACATCCTATATTGTAACGAAGAGTGCCTTCCCCTTTCCCCCAACATTAGCATATTAAATACCTTGTTGATTTTTTTGTTTTGGATGATCCTTGGATAAAAATAGAAATCGAAACGCGGTCGCAGTTTATCATAGCGAGGCTCTGTCTAGGTGCTTAAAAATTGAAGGGTTACATAGAGCACGCTGGAACAAAATATTTGATATGACCGATTATCGTCATCGGAAGCAAGCAAGTATACATCATTTCTAAAGAAATTTAGAGATGGGAACAGTGGCGTAGCAAGAAGGGGGGAAAGGGGGCATCACGCCCCGGGCACAACTCATAAAGGGGCGCCAAAAAAGTATATTTTACATATAATATTATATTGTTTAAGTTGGTGGAGTAAAAGCGGCTGGGCGTTGTGCAAGCCATACATTCCCTGTTTATGGTATCGAAACATTAGTTCTACACTTCATCATCTTCAGGGGGGTTTAAGTGAAATGTTCTTTACATCTTTTTAAAATATCTAGATAATTGTTTTTAGATAGACATATAGAATTACGTGCTTCAGTTTTACACAATAACACATTTAAATACTTTTGTTATATTCAATTTCCTTCAAATTTTTTCATCCCTGAATATTTCAAACGAACACATTTTCATCTCCCCTAGGGTCTTTGCCTTACATTTTTATCTCCCTTAGTGTCTATGCCTTACATTTTTTTATCTCCCTTAGGGTCTTTGCCTTACATTATCATCTCCCTTAGGGTCTATGCCTTACATTTTTATCTCCCTTAAGGTCTTTGCCTTACATTTTTATCTCCCTTAGGGCCTTTGCGTTGAGCTGTCATGTTCCCCTGGCAAGACGTACCTGAATGGCGTATGTTCTGAAATCATAGAAGACATACGCGGGTTGAGTTACAGTCTGCAGTTGTGGCTGGAACCTGACGTCACTGACACACAAAATGGAACCTGTACTAACCTGTTTCCTTCAGGCTCCTATGATGTTATGGAGGTATTGATAACAAAGGTGAAAACATTCTTTTTTTTTTCTCAACGTGTCCTGAGTAGTGAACGTATTTCACGTGTTTTTTTTCTGTACTCGATCGATGTTTCTTCTGAAGACCTCCCCCCCCCCCCCAATTGATCTCACAATAATGAATTCATAATTGATTTAATAAAAAATTTATTTGATTATATATATATATATAAATAAATACGACTTACGATTTTGCCGCCCTCTCATTTAGGTATTTCACATTTTTGCCGCCCCCCCCCAAAAAAAAGTAATAAAAAGTGCCGCCCGGTGCGGACCGCACCCACCGCCCCCCCCCCCCCAGGTACGCCACTGATATATATATAATTCTCATCACCTGTTTGGTATAAATGAATGCATTTCATGTTAATACAAATGATTATTATTATGATTAATTATTCTTTTTTTTTATATCAGAATGTTACATGCTATCATTATTATGTTGTTATTTTTTATCTTTGCGAGACTAAAAAAAACTACAATTTTTTTATCAAAATGTTTTTTTTTTCACTTCGAATAAATTGTTCTCACTCAAAATAGTCAAAGATTTTTATTATTTTAATTTAGTGTATTAACAAGACGTTAATAATGATTAACTATTAACTTTACTAATCGTTTGAATTTGGCATTAACCTATTTCAGATAGCTGCCATGTTATATGGACTGTGTGAAGAATTTATTATTCTACTTCAAGGGATTCACGATCAAAGTCACTCAACGGTTAACTTATCACTGATCTATTGGACAGAGTTCAGATTTATCGGTAACTTCAGTTTTTCAAGAACTCCGCTGGAAACACAAGTTTTACAGAGATTTACACAAGGCAACATTGTTCTGGAAACCTACAACACTAGTTTGGAATTCAAAACAAGTCCGTTGTTCCGAAATGGAAAACATTATGTAAATAATTTACACAAGTATCTCAGTGTAAATAAAGACTTAATTATAGTGAGTAAAAAATATCAAAGTAATAATAAAGATTATCTTGATTATGTGAACGATTTCACCGCCATTTCTGAATTGCTGCTTTGTCCTAACGTCCGATTCAATCACTCGGACTTCAAGATGACCATAAACGAGTCATCCATGCCACCAACAGTTGATATCATCATAGACCTCCATGTTATGAATATATCAATAGCAGACGCTGGAGATTTAAAAATGGCGGAAGTTAATGAAAATGGAGAACTGTGTGTGTGCCAAGAACTGTTGAACAGTAAAGTTGAGAGTTTGAAAGACAACTTGCTACAAGAAGCTGCCAAGCTAAAGATGGAAGGGATTTATTTGGCGGAATACATTCTATCCATAATTTGTTTCGTCGCTTCGATGGCGAGCCTACTTTTGACTTTGTTAACATATGCCGTGTTCACTGTACTGAGGACAGAGGCCGGCATAAACAACATGTTCCTTAGTGGAAGTCTTCTGTTAGCACAGTTATCTCTGTTGGCTAGCTCACACATGTAAGTGTTCAAATATAACGTAACAGTATATCCTAATTAAACTTTAAATCATTAGATAATTATGGCTTTATCGAGTCCTCTATAAATTTAATTTGCTTGTATTACCATTTTAATTAGCTTCTCTATTGTTTGTCAATGTATGTATGTATGTATTCATGTTTTATATGTATGTTTTCGAATGTATCTATGGAATGCTCTTGTGTATATGCATTTATAGAAGTATGTATGGTTTGTTGGAACTATGTACTTGTGCATGTTAATGAAACTAGGCATGTGTATGTATGTGAGATTTATATTGGTATGTATGTGAGTTTCGTTTAACGTTTATATTTGATGTATCTATTTATATATGAGGGTGTATATGGCCGCATGCTTGTACTTTTTATATAGTTTCATGGGACAGCTGGAGCTAGTTACTAAGTGTAATAATCTCTCATTTTATTTAATATTACATCTGTGCGATATTTTTTAGAGCATTTTGTCTGTCTGTCTGTCTGTCATCACCCTAGACCTCAGCAACCCTAAGTTCTAGACCCATGATGTATTTATCATTTTGTAGGTCTTGGCCTGCCATGTGTACATCAAAAGTCCATTTTGCGATCTGACCTCTCAGGGCCGGGATTCAGGGTTTTTTAGGGCACTATATATGGCTTATAAATCATATATATATATATATATATATATATATATATATATATATATATATATATATATAATAAAAGCTACATTTAAAAAGGGGAGTAATCATTATTTCCTTTTGTAACAGTTATTAAACATGATAACTTCCCTCTGTATACACGAAAATGCTCTATAACGTTGTGTGTATTACACAGGCTTATTTTTAGCTTGTTTTGTCTTGCATCACTTAATTTAAAGTTGGCAATAAATTACAGTAGGCATTCGTTTATACAAATCTATTGTCAATTTTACATTCGTATTAAGACACCTTAATCACTATTCAACTGTAGAACGTTTGTCACGTCAAGTAACAAAAACATCTTTTTTAAATTTTTATTATTATTTTATTTGAATGAATAAGTTTCAGATCAAGCACCGAGTGCACCGTGCTTGGTGTGACCACGCACTTCATGTGGCTGTGGATGTTCACGTGGACATTCATCTGCAGCCACCACATGTTCAAAGTTTTCACCGCCCTGACCAGGCCCGTCACGCACTGCGGTCCCGGGGGGCTGTGGAAGAAAATCGCCTTATCAGTCTCTTGTCCGTTCGCCGTTGTCATGGTAACCGCATTGACCAACTATCTCACCTCCGATGGATCGGAGCTCGGGTATGGGATGTTTAGCTGTTACCTGAACTCGACATTTCTCGTTGGTAAGTAAAACATGGTGCATTGGTCGGTGGTTGCATAGGCTTCAGGTCATTAAGGGCCACGTGACAGTTTCTTTTTTTATATATTATAATTGTACTTTAAAGATCAGTAGAGACCATAAGTATCAAGATTTATTTTTGAAAAAAGTAACAGAAATTAAATAGCTCTTTGGGAGCCGGAAAAAGACTACATGTGTTACGGTTGGCCATTCTTGAAGTGACAAGGGCCGCTTTTGGTACCCATGCCACATGTGTTATGGATGGTAATTCTTGGCAACTGCCGTGTTTTGATTTTTTTCTACCATACTTCAAGGAGCCGTATAACGGTAAAATCAATCTCCAATTACTCTCCACCATCAGGTGTAAGTCAGTCTCCAATTACTCTCCACCATCAGGTGTAAGTCAGTCTCCAATTACTCTCCAGCCTTACCCCCCGTCCCAAGGTGTAACCCATGTTTCATTGTTTTACATTTGCCGGCTAAGTTTGAGCAAAAACGTCAACCTTACAATAATCAGCAAATAAAGTGTTTGCATTCAATTCGTATTCAATAAATAGGTATATTAACAGAAGAATGTCATCTACATGCATAATAATTAGTAGTGACTGCCGTATAGATAATGAACAACCGACTAAAGTGATCATCACTAGTGGTACTTATATGTGTATACAATGTTGAGTAACAACAATAGCGGCCCTATGACATAGGCAACTTGGGCGACCGCATCAGGGCCCCGCGCCTGACGAGGGAAGGGGAGCGGGTGATGGGTTGTTTTTTTTTTTTTGCTTGTTTGTTACTTAGCTAAACTAAACGTTCATTTTAGGCCCCGGGATGTCACTCTCGCCTTAGGATCCACAAATAAATGTCGCTCAAGACCATGAGACTGCTAAAGTCGCCTCTGAACCACAATATTTACAAATTAAAACACATTCTTTTCTCTTCTCATTAAAGTGAACAAAAGTTCCTCTTACACTCTTTGTCATTTACGACACTTCTTTTCAAACGTACTTACAAACTTCCACCATAACAATTAATGTCAAGGGAGTTACTAAAATTCTCATACTTTAATCTATCCCGCTAATGACACAATCAGTTTGTTTTTCTTTATTCAACCAATACGTTCAAAGTCTACGTATGATTAGCAGTGCAAGCTACCAATCTATTACGTATTTTAACAAAAATATCCCGCTAATGACACAATTAGTTTGTTTTTCTTTATTCAACCAATACGTTCAAAGTCTACGTATGATTAGCAATGCAAGCTACCAATCTATTACGTATTTTAACAAAAATATCATCAATATCCTGTGTAGGTGTGACGTTGGTTGGTCCACTTTCCATCGCAACAGCGGTCAACATCCTATTGTTTCTTATCGCTGTCTACAAAATCTACAAAGTCCAACAGCTCCGATCCGCCTTTCGAAATGATGACCAGCAGGTCAGCTGGTACGTTTATATCAAGCTGTCCTCGGTGACCGGAGCTTTCTGGACAGTGGCTATCGCCGCTGCCGCACTGGATAGCAGTGTCCTCAGGTAATCCATGTAATTATAGACAAAAAAGACAAGTAATGAAACTTGTAAAACATCGATGGAGTACAGAGATACAAACGACAGTATCAAAGACAGTTGACAGTATAAAATATAAACTACATGAATTTAAAAATTCTTTTTATGAAATGTAAGTATAATTCTACAGATTTCTAACGCAGAAATGGAATCTTTCTATAAATGCTACATACAATAAATCATCTTTATTCATTGTAAATATACATTCCATTAAATGTCTGATTGTTATTCCAATAAATTAATGAGAATTTGTGGGTTTTTTTTTACATTAATTTAGAACCACTGCTGTCAATCTTTTTTCGCGACTGTACCCGAAAAAAGTATTTCCGCATGTACACCTCACATGTAAGATCTTCAAATTCTTGCTTGTTTTAACGGAAATTATAAGTATATGTTGCAGCGTACTCATGCATAACTTTTCGCGTGCTCTAGGTTATGAGAAGATTACAATTTAGATAAATAGTCAATAGGTTGGAGTGGCAGGGAGAGGAAAATGAACATAAATCGAAGTTGACTTTTTCAACGGTTTTGACTAATTGTGAAATTGGTTAATGTCAGAAAAAAAAACTACATCCAGACATGAAATCTTCTTCTTCCTTTGGCTCTACAGCCCATTTAGGGCCCTGGCCTGTACTCTCAACAGCCCATTTAGGACCCTGTCATGCCATACTACTCTCTACAGCCGATTTAGGGCCCTGGCATGCCATACTACTCTCTACAGCCAATTTAGGGTTCTGACATGGCATACTACTCTCTACAGCCAATTTAGGGCCCTGACATGGCATACTACTTCCTACAGCCGATTTAGGGCCCTGGCATGGCATACTACTCTCTACAGCCAATATTTAGGGCCCTGACATGGCATACTACTCTCTACAGCCAATTTAGGGCCCTGATATGGCATACTACTCTCTACAGCCAATTTAGCGCCCTGACATGGCATACTACTCTCTACAGCCAATTTAGGGCCCTGGCATGGCATACTACTCTCTACAGTCAATTTAGGGCCCTGACATGGCATACTACTCTCTACAGCCAACTTAGGGCCCTGGCATGGCATAGTATTTTCTACAGCCAATTTAGGGCCCTGACATGGCATACTACTCTCTACAGCAAATTTAGGGCCTTGATATGGCATACTACTCTCTACAGCCCATTTTGGGCCCTCCACTTTTCCCGATCCATAGTCTTCTTCCTCCACTCTCTCACTCCTATGGCTTTAAGGTCTTTCTCTACTTCCTATAACCTTCTGCTTCTTGGTCTGCCCTTAGGCCCTTTGGCCCTTAGACATTAATTGTCATAATGATCAATTTCCTCATCCTAATACACTGGCCTGGCCAATATAATCCTTTGACTCATTGTTTACTAAACGTAATAAGTACAAATCTGTGGTCCGCCAGCCCGAGACACTCAAACAGCACATGTTCCAGGGTTACATTAACTTCCCTACAACAATGGCACAGAGATTGTGCCATTTCAAGATTTTTTGATAAGACGTTAATAGTTACGACATGACTATAGTATGTCATGATGTGATAAAAGCTAACTATGACATATTACTTTTATTAGCATGATGTTAGTTATGACATAATATTTGTTATCTGTGATATGGCATTAGTTAACTATGATATGGTATTAGTTATCCATAATATAATATTAGTTATGGAATTTTTTTTTTAATTTGTATTAAAGAGATATATAAATTTTAAGACACAAATCTCAATATGTGCATATTTCTTTTATGTACAGTTTATCCACAGGTTTATCTCTATACTTCTTTTATGTATACTTTATCCACAGGTGTATCTCTATACTTCTTTTATGTATACTTTATCCACAGGTTTTTCTCTATACTTCTTTTATGTATACTTTATCCACAGGTTTATCTCTATACTTCTTTTATGTATACTTTATCCACAGGTTTATCTCTATACTTCTTTTATGTATACTTTATCCACAGGTTTATCTCTATACTTCTTTTATGTATACTTTATCCACAGGTTTATCTCTATACTTCTTTTATGTATACTTTATCCACAGGTTTATCTCTATACTTCTTTTATGTATACTTTATCCACAGGTTTATCTCTATACTTCTTTTATGTATACTTTATCCACAGGTTTATCTCTATACTTCTTTTATGTATACTTTATCCACAGGTTTATCTCTATCATCTTAAATGGGCTACAGGGTGTGGCCATCTTCATTTCATTTATCTGCAACCAGAGGGTCGCTGCGCTCTACAGAGAACTACTTGGAAAGTTAAAACGCAGACGTCAAAACAGCTGTTCATCATAAAGTGATCATGTAAACAACTAAAACAGCACCCAAACAGAATGTCTCATTTAAAGAATAAAAAAAAAACAGAACTTTGTTTTAAATAAAAAGGACATTTAAAAAAAAAAAAAAAGCTATTGTTAAATAATTTATAAATAGAAGTCTTGATCTACCAATTTTAAATGGGAACATTTGACAGTTAAAAGAAAAAGATTTGATAATTTATTAACACGCTAAGGGACTGATGGTCGTGGCGGTGTAGAGCGATCGACGGTCGACCGAGGTGTGTCGGGTTCGAACTTTGGGTTTTTTTTTTTCAGATCCACCCATGTTTAAATTGGTACCCAATTTTAAGATGCAAGACTCAAAACGACTGAGAGTTTGTGCTAGCCACACAATCCCTCAATATGGCATGGCTATAGAAACAGGTGAATTCAACACTTCATCTGAGCCGATGAGAATAGTGATAAATAGAGAGAGATAAATAGAGATAAATAGAGATAAATAGAGATAAATAGAGATAATTAACTTGATAATGAAAATAAAAATGTAAACTAAAAGTTATATAAAAAATTCAGTTAATAAAATGGATGTTATTTTTATTTATTTTTTAAATTAGTAGTCCGCATATATGTAAGGCAGTCAATTACTATTTAAAGACCTGTTGCCTGATCTGCAGGACCGGCCTTACGATGTGTGCGGGGCCCAATTTAACGGATGCTTGCGATTCCCCTTGTCTAATTTTTTTTTTACAATCAACATGACTGATACTGATATGCTAAATGTAAATAGCGGGGCTAGCTGTGGATGTGTCTAGCTGTGTGTGTGTGTGTGTGTGTGTGTGAGACTAGTTTTGTGCGTGTCTAGCTGTTTGTGTGTGGCTAGCTAGTTGTGTGTGGCTAGCTATGTGTGTGGCTAGTTGTGTATGTGGCTAGATTTCTGTGTGGCTAGCTGTGTACGTGGCTAGCTGTTTGTGTGTGTGTGTCCTCAAAACCTGTAAGTCAATATTGGACCTCCTATCGATTAAGTGAAACTCTTCAAATCTGGAGTGGGGTGATTACAATATAATCGAATAGATTAAATTGATACATTATAAAAAAGCAATAAGTAAATAACCTAAATATCGAGATGTACACACGCGCTTTGATTTTATATAAATATTCAAACCATATAATGAACTATTTATTTTTACTTTTTTATTACCTTTTAATGCAAACCTTTTATTCTATCTTTTTTTGTTTTATAAATAAAAAGTCCAGCTAATTAAACTTGAAAAATAGAAACTTACATAAAAAATCTTTTTTTTTATATCATCAAATTTCAGCTAACGAGACTTTCTTCAATGATTATTCAATTATTTTGTGTTTTGTTCTTAAAATAGAAGTATTTGTTACAAACCCAAAGTTGTCAATGGCGACGAGACATGACAAGATTCAGATCAACCTGTCGTCATACTCTACGACGTTGTCTTCAATAATAGTCTGATCTGCAGGGAGGTAGTCTGGCGATCAACATTTGCCAACGGCGTCACTTTGAATATCGTCACTGAGACAACGATTGTCGCGACCGTCGGCTAGTTCAGCGATCTGGTCACTCGACATGGATCAAATGTGATCGTCAACCCGTGAATGACCAGACTGGATTTTTAGCTTCACCGTCCTTGACATTGCGACCGTTTTTCTTCTTTTTTTTTCTACCTTCAAAGGTCATTTCAAGCGAGCCAGCGAGTTGGTCCATAACGGTCTTTGCCACTGGTCGCCATGGACCGTTTCGTCGCGGTCATTTTTTTTCGTGTTAAAAAGTAAATTCGTACGATGCTTTGAGCCCCACCCACCCCACCCCCCCCCCATTCTTTCTTTCAGCACTACGTGTCTTATCAAAGGCCCGAAGATCCTTTATTCCAAGGACCCCCCCCCCATATATTTTTTAAAGTCCCCGCCTAAAGTTCCAATTTCCTCCCCCCCCCCCCCCGGAATGTCTCAAGCCTAATCTGCAAGCTAGTGACGTTGTCAAATAATTTCAGGTACAGTGCTCGATTTAAGAAAAAGCCAGTGCCGGGGATGGAAAAAAAAATTCTGCAGAGCCGGGGATAAATGTCTATGGTTTCATCCCCGGCAGGGATATATTAGCCAAAAGCAGAGCCGAGGTGACAGTTCTCAGTGCCGGGAATCTCCCCGGCATCCCCGGCGGCAAATATGCTATGAGTTTAAAAATGGACGTACATTGACAATTGGACATGTCTTTGTGATTCCCTAGAACAGTTTAAAACAATTTACACTGCTGTTATGACAGTGGTGTCAAGACCGCTTATCACATGGGCCACGTCAGTGTACCTGTGCCGAAGCCCAGGTCTCGTTCGATTTTCGTGTATCGTTCTTGTCATTGGTTGTTGCAGGGATCCCCGACATACAGATGGCCCTCATTACTTCTAACGATGCTCTGATTGGTGGAAAATTGGAGAGGGAAGTGGGGAGTAGGCTGTGTTAATCTACTTGGATGACACTTTAAAGATTCTCCATGATGCAGTCATTTTTTACCGTATATATATATATATAAAGAAATAATGCAGAAATTTGTTTACTCGAGGGGCGTATTTCCGTTTATAAGGCAGGGGCGGCAAACTGGGTCTCCTAGAGCCACATGCGTCTCTTGGATGATTTTTTTTATTGTGGAGTAGTTTTTCTTTGTTTTTGTTTTTTTTAAACATTCATGAAAAAAAACTTAATTTAAGCAACTGTAAACTTTTTATTGTCTCTAAGACTGGAAATCAGCCCCCCCTTTTTTTTTTTTACAAAATAATTAATTGTTTTATAAAAGTAATGTTACAGTGTTCAATTGATGGTCATCTAACGGCAGCGGATCTTCCCGTGGAACACTCAAGTGAAATACGTTGTCATACCACAGCGGATATTCCCGATTATCACCTTCATTGAGACATCCGTAGTTTATGAGGTATCTCTGCTGGTCAGACGTGTCTGCTTCAAACAAGAGTACATGGCCAGAACTCTTTTGTTACAAATGAATGAAATGAAGATGGTAACACCTTGTAGGCCGTTTAGTACAATTGAGATATACCTGTGGAGGAAAGAAAATCTTATATATATATATATATATATATATATATATATATATATATATATAGGTGTGTGTTTGTGTGTGTGTGCGTGTGATTAAATTATTCTTTTTTTCTAAGTTGAGTTGATGAAGACATTTAAAAGAGGAAGGGAGGGTAGGGAGGGATAAATTAAAAAAAAATATATATCATTGCTAAAAAAATAAAAACAAAAATAATAAAATAAAAAATATCTATCCTCGATTTAAGCTATCAGATTGTCTAAATAGTTTCTATTCACCTTTCTGGTTGTAGGTAATCATAATACATGTATGCAATTTATGGCTCATACGGAAATACAGGACGAAATCGTTAAATTTTATCCTTTAAATAAAAATGTTAGTAGTTCAAGTTGCACAAAATATATTTCGTTCTGTTCCATATCTTGCTGGCTATTTTTAGAATAATCCATACTAAATTAAACTTCTTACTGCATTACGTCATTGTCCAAAGCTTCTGCCACTACGGCCACTGTCCAGAAGGCTCCAGTCAGAGTGGACAGTTTGGCGTAAATAAACAGGTACTTGTTGTTTTCATTAATTACATTGGTGCTAGAAGACTGGAGACGTCGTGTCTGGTAGATTTTGTAGACGGTGATGAGAAAAAATGTCAAGTTACTGCAAGTGATGAGAATCAAAGGTACAACGACGCTGATCACTGAAATGATACATGTTTGGTATTGTAATAAAGGCACTTGATGTAATTAATTTATTTCGTAATTGCAACTAATTTTTAATGCTATTTTTCTCTTCTAATTTTCAACAACTGCTTGTAAAAAAAACATTTTTTTTGGGAAAAATGTATTCAATATTTACACCAATTATAATCTGATAAATATTTTATCAAGCACCATTTTTATTATCACCCGCATCCATCGACTCGGGATATTTACTAATAATACATTCAACTTATTTTTCGCAAAGATTATAATTATTTTTTTTCAAAGGGTCACATTTCCAAGTAAATGTTAAGTAATACGGTGATAATAATAAAAACATACTACGCGCTAAAAAAATTGCATTGAATTACGTGTTATGAAGACTTCAATAAATGGAAAAACTTTCAGACTTTGAATTCAAATGTAACATTTTTAACGTCAAAATAATCGTCGTGCATGGGCGGTGGGAGAGCATTTCGAACCGAGGGCCGCATTGGTCGCTTTAATCTGACAGAAGGGCAGCCGACAAAGGATAGATGGGTGGATTGTTGATATGAAATGTTAAAATATGCAAATGTAAATGTCATTTACGTGAACGAGCGGGAGAGGAACAGACCGCTGGGTCGGATCAAACAGGCTTACTGCCCATAGTCTGCTCGAGTCTGGTCTACCAAAATATTATGGCAAGTGAAATAGTTTCATTAAACTTGATGTTCGATGTACGTGAAAAGTGAAATTTTCGTTTTTTTTTAAACTGAAGTAATATGATATTACTTTAATATATTCAGTATCTCCTTACTTACCGATTAGTCTCGATGAATCCAAGTAGCATGACAAATATCCATACCCGATATCTGACCCATCTGACATCACATAGTTTACTGTAATCACACAGACGATGGTCAGCGTTGGGAAAAGTATTGAAACGAAAGTTTGTTTCCAAAGTAGACAGCTGGTGATTTGTCCCACTGCTCTTCTGTTGATTGTGGCGGTAAAAACTTGGAACATTTTGTGGCTACAGATGAAACTCCAGGAGAACATCCACAACCACAGGAAGTGAGTTGCCACGCCCATGGCAGCACAAAACATATTTACTCGGTCGCTGGATGAAATACGATGGAAAGAGAGTGTCAAGTTGTGATGTGCAGTTGAAGGGGACTAAATGGAACGTACAATAGAAGCTGGTGTCAAATTGAAACGCGTCATAGGATGGAGCAAATTGAAATGTGCAATAGAATGTGGCAAATTGTAACGTGCAATAGAATGGGGTAAATTGAAACGTGTAATAGAATGTGGCAAATTGAAACGCGTCATAGAATGGGGTAAATTGAAACGTGTAATAGAATAGAGCAAATTGAAATGTGTAGTAGAATGTGGCAAATTGAAACGCGTCATAGAATGGGGTAAATTGAAACGTATAATAGATTGGAGCAAATTGAAATGTGTAGTAGAATGTGGCAAATTGAAACGCGTCATAATGGAGCTAATTGAAACGTGCACACATCAACGATGTGCCATGTGAGCACTTCAAGTTTTTAAAGCGTTCCATCTACAAATGCTAATAACTAAAAGACCTCACGAGTTTTGAAAACCTGGAAGTTACGCTTGTCACTTACGGTTGGTCAGTCATCCGTCGTACCAACATGATGACTGCATTCTCAGCAGAGATTGGGTTGGACAATAAATATATCATAATGCCCCCCCCCCCCATCTGGAATTCCAAAGAGCTGTCTCTGAACACCTAATTTCGCCTGTTCAATACCAATGTAAAGTCAGTCCTATTATATGGAGCTGAGACCTGGAGGATTACGAAGACCACCACTAAGAGAGTCCAGACCTTTATCAACAGCTGCCTTAGGAAAGTTCTCCAAATACGATGGCCTGACACCATCACCAATGCCAGTCTTTTAGAACGAACCGGTCAAGCTTCAATAGAAGAGATCAGCAAGAGAAGGTGGGGATGGATAGGCCATGCATTACGAAAGCCAGCAAGTAACATCACTAGGCAAGCATTGAGTTGGAATCCTCAAAGAAAAAGAAAGAGAGGCCGGCCAAGAAACACCTGGAGACGAGAATTTGAAGCGGACATCACCAGGATGGGGTTCAGCTGGAAGCAGCTGGAGAGAATGGCTCAGGACAGAGGTCGCTGGAGATCTTTAGTTGGTGGCCCATACCCCGATAGGAGTGACGGGCAATGATGATGATGATGATGAATACCCCCCCTCCTCGAAGCGATATAGAAGAGATAAAGATAAGATACTGCAGGGTTTTGATTCAAATTAAAACAAAAGTATCGATACTATTTTCTGAATAAAATAGAAGTAAACATCCAAATTATATTTTAAAATAATAAACATGTATGATCAAAATTAGCTAAATCTGGAAACACTCCCATATTAAATAATTACATTAGTAAGAAATACTAACACATGTGAAGTAATTAATAGGGCAGCTTGTGCCAAGAGAAGACTACCGCTGAGAAACATGTTGTTTACCCCTGCCTCAGTTCTCAAAACAGGAAACAGGAAGTACGTGAGCAGCGTCAGAAGAAGACAAACCATGGAAACAGCGAAACAAAGCAGGGTGATGGCGTATTTAGACATGGATGTGCCTTCCACTTTAGTCAGCTGCATAACATCCTGCGGTCTTCGTGTAGACTCTGCAAGTTTCTTATCCAGTAACTCTTGGCACACGTTTAGACTGTTATTGACATCTATTTCAATGTAGTGGAGTTCCATTTTATCTGTTATACTTATATTTACCGCGTTGAATGCAATCGTTATTTCAATGATTGGTGGTATGACAGTGTCGTCAGCGATCATCTCAAACATTGATTGGTCAAAGGTGATGTAAGGACAAAGTAGAACACCCGATATGTTTGCAAATGTGTTCACTGAATCAAAACCATCGTCTTTATTCGAGTCTAAGGTTTCATTGCAGTGAGACCTTTGTGTGAATGCCTCCAAAGCGTGGCCGGAATATTGAAACTGGTGAAATTTGATAAAATAATTGTTGATCTGCCTCGCCATACTTCGACCTAATGGCTGAAATGTTTCATTGAATTTAGATTGACACGATTCACTAAAAATCAATTCAAAAATTGCGCGGTCCAGAGAGAAACTGTTAAGAAGGCCGTAGCTGTGAAAATAGTAGACAGGTCTAAAGTCGGCTATAACAGTTAAATTTCGGTTGATCAAATTTTGAGCGAAATCTAACTTCAGATCTTTCATCGAGAAATGTTCTTTAGCCACAAAGCTACTCTCGATTCTGAAAATTTGTGAGTCGAACGCTCGTTGAAGTTGTGCTGAGCCGAGTGATTCATTAAGTTCTGTGCCAACAAGTATGCGAAATTCTTCACTGTGCTCTCTGAGGACTGCTGACATCTGAAATTATGTCATGCACATACGTTCAAAATTTTCCGTTTTTTTTTTCAATTAATTCCTGATTGTTTTTTTAAAAACCAACGAATTTCGATCATATAATCCAATTTAATTTTCAATTATCGTAAAAAGTTTAATTAATAGTTTATGTGAAGTCTCTGTAAGGAAAACAAGCAATTAAGCTTGTTCCATTCTGGACACAGGACGTGTTAGCGCATTTTCATATTATGTATCAGTACGTTTGTTAGCTTTCAGTAAATATTTGTAAATTTTGGAAATGTTTATAGATTCAATTGTGTAATGCATATATCTGTAAAAAAAAAATTACAAAGACGTTTCTTTATATTTGAAAAAAAATTATTTTCTCTTAAATCTAACTACAAGTGGTTTGTGGTTACTGAAATAGGACTTATAATTGAAAACATTCGAAATTGTAGTCATTTAATCGTCCGAAACCTCCGTCAATTGTTGCATAGCTCTGATACTTTCAATTAAACTCAGAACACAAGCTTACTATTTCATTTGATGAGTTTCTTAATAAATCTTGGTGAAACTACGTGCTGCAGTATTTCGCACCAAATGAACGGGTTATTGAACGTACAAGGTGTAGAATTGGGCTATATATATATAATATATAAGCCCCTTCGGAGCCCTGAAGCCCGGCCCTCAGAGGTCCTATCGCAAAATGAACTTTTGATGTACACATGGCAGGCCAAGACCTACAAAATGATATATACATCATGGGTCTAGGACTTATTGTTGCTGAGATATAGGGCGCTCCTTATTGATATAGCTTATATAGTAAAAAACGGGACTTTATAAGCCCCCTTTTACGGCCCTCAGAGGTCAGATCGCGAAATGAACTTTTGCTGCACACATGGCAGGCCAAGACCTACAAAATGATATATACATCATGGGTCTAGGACTTATGGTTGTTGAGATCTAGGGTGATGACAGACAGACAGACAAAACGGGGACAATAGAGCATTTTTTTTTTTGAAAATGCTCTAAAAATTGTACAGAGATCCTTAATGCCTTGCCCCACAAAAAAAACGATAGTTTTTGGAGACACCACAGGAGACATGGAGGAAACCTTCCCCACAAAATCAAGTGCAGATCTATATAGTGTATGAACAATCCCTTTATCACCTATTGATCCCATTTATCCAACCAAAGATATATCTTGTAATAATTAAATTTGGCCTCCAAATTTAGATTGGTATAATTAACTGGCCAGTATAGGAAGTAGATCTAGCAGACGATAGATAAGACAGACGACCACGGAGATTCATTAGGGAAGGGTGTATATTTTGTATAATATATTTTGTGAATCTCTTGCTATCATTCTTAATACATGATACAGGAAGTTCGTGAGCAGAGTCAGCAGAAGACAAACAATGGAAACACCAGATTTCTCATCTTATCATATTGTGTGTATTATAAAAGTATTTTCATATCTAACAAGTAAGAGAAACAGTTATATTTGAATAAACATATACTTCTTAGTGATTTCTAACTCTTTTGAATGTGTTACGTCTCACACATGTATCTGTGGACACTCAAAGAAATAAATCAAACTCCGAAGAGACTGGCAGGACTGCTAATACTGCAAATTTACATACACCTTCCCAGAAGTACAGAAGATTCACAGCACAGTAATAATAAATAAATAATATATACACCATACCATAAATGATTCTACCAACGATAACTATGAAATACCTGATTTCGAACCATTTCCCCTTAAAATTGACATTTAAAAAAAAAATAGAAAATTTCTCACCTGAAAGGTCAATTCATCCAAAACATTCACCATTGGAGATGATATTGATTCATACTGGTCGGAACTATACGGGGAGTACAGTTGTAACCAAAACCGTAGATTGTACCCGCGTGTCACTGTGGGATCTGTCACACCTGTACAGTCGCCATTATGTATCACGTGACCTGGTGCACACTTCAAGGCCAGACACTGACCCTGATTAATTTATTCAAATGCTGATTGAAAGGTCAATGAATCAATACTAAAATATGGAAGAGTAAAATTATTCGATCTAAAAAAATATGTATTGTAAGTATTTGTTGTAAGTCTCTTTCTACTGACCCACGACTGCGCCATTTTATTATCACCTGGACAGGTGTGTAAATTAAGGAGATGGGGGGGGGGTGGGGGTGAAACACGTGTCGTTCCCCTCCACTCCTCAAACCAGCGCTAACTTCTGGACGACTCATCGAGGGGACCAGTCACGTGACCTGGTTTGAGAGAGGGGGGGTCGGGGATCTACTTCGGACTCTTAGATATAAGTTAGTGACCAGAGTGAAAGGACAGTAGTTAGGCAAGTTATTTTTAGCACAGCGAGTTCGTTACCTTAGACATAACACGTTCGACTCGCCTGTAGTGATTTTTTCATCTGGATTTATTTAGTTTAGCTTAGTTTAGTTGTAGATTAAATGTTAAGTGAATTTGTAGTAAGTAATAAATGAAAAGTATTAGTGTAGTTATTGAACCCCGTGTCTTGAGTCATTCTGTATATAAAGTTACAATAGTATTATGTGTTTAAAAATATACAAATTACAATTAAAAAGGTTTTTCTAATAGGTTTAAAAAGTAAGTTTCACAAGTCCTGTATTTATATATTTTCAAATTTATATATTTCGCTAAAGGAAAGAGTTCTATACTTGACTTAAGGAAAAAAGACTTGTGGGGAAATCATGTTGTTCGTTTCAATGTCGCCGCAAAAATGAATGGTTGTGAGGTAAAGCTCTTTACTGTCAACCTGACTGCTTGGGGTTCGATCTTCGGTGAGAAATAAGGGAATTTTTCAGGTCGTGGTTGAAGTTTCCTTTCATGTTTCACGTGGTCATTGCATTAACGGCTATGGTGGGGATGAAAAAATGACCCTGCAAAAACTGTCAGTCAGTGGTTTATAGCATCTAAGGGACACACATCTCATCCCTACAGATACTTTCTTTGCTGGGTACTATCACGGCACAAATAATAGCAGGGAATGATGCTAGGTATAGATTTGGTGATATGGAGGTTCGATAAATGCACACACACACATACCGCACACACTTGGTACACACAAGGAAAAAGCCACATTCTCATCCCAAATTACTTTGTTGTGTGAGGGCTTGTATCTTTCATTTCATATATCTCCCCTGGACCTAGAATAGATAGTAAGGACTTCCCTAAGTAAGGACCTATCCTATTAAGGACTTGTCCTAGTAAGGACTTATCCCAGTAAGGACTTGTTCTAGTACGGACAAGGACACGAAATATATATAAAAAAAATTAGCAGAAAAAATTGCACAGCGATAAGTCCTGATCTGAGAAACATCTGGTCTGCATTTTGTGAGAATCGTGCCACTTAAATTTTCAAATGACGTGCCATCCATTAAGAAACATTTCGTTCAGTATCAAAGGCCTGTTTTCATGCGATACGTTCAATTAAGTACGTTCGTTAAGTGGTTTACTGCTGTAAATGTATATGCATACCCATCTATCTATCTATCTATCTATCTATCTATCTATCTATCTATCTATCTATCTATCTATCTATCTATCTATCTATCTATCTATCTATCTATCTATCTATCTATCTATCTATCTATCTATCTATCTATCTATCTATCTATCTATCTATCTATCTATCTATCTATCTATCTATCTATCTATCTATCTATCTATCTATCTATCTATCTGTCTGTCTGTCTGTCTGTCTGTCTATCTATCTGTCTGTTATCTGTCTATATATGCAACTATATATCATTTATTTCCCTCTATCTCTCTCTCTCTCACTCCCTCTCTCTCTCTCTTCCTTTATCTCTCCCTCCCTCTCTCCCTCTTTCTCTCAATCTTTCCCTCTGTATCTCTCTCTCTCTCTTTCTCTCTCTCTCTCTCTCTCTCTCTCTCTATATATATATATATATATATATATATATATACTTATAAGAGGCATTTGTTGTCTGTCTGTCTGTCTGTTCCCTTATAACTCAAGATCCAGATAACCAAATAATGTGAAATTTGTTACACATACACATAATTACACGAGGAAGGTTATAGGACAGGTTTTGTTTCATCTCGATGTGTAGTTTAATTGTAATTAATTTTTTTTTATTTTAGTATTTTACTATATTAAAGTAATCTCGACGGCGCCATAAATAAAATTCCTCTGTGACGTCCTTTCCCGAATAGAACTTGCACGCATAACCTATTAAAAATTGAGATTATGTTTGTGTGGCTCGCTAGCACAGTCGGTTACTCGCTTGGCCGTGACTCAAATTTGGCCGACTATGTGTGGGTTCAAATTCCGACAGTGAAATTTTTTTTTTTTTTTCAATTTTCTTTTTTTTTCAATTTTTTTTTCAGAATAATCTCTATACTTATAAGACGCATTTGTTGTCTGTCTGTCTGTCTGTCTGTCTGTTCCCAGAGAGAGAGGGAGGGAGAGAGAGATAAAGAGACAGAGGGGGGGAGGTGGGGAGAGAAAGAAAGGAGGGTAGGAGGGAGGGAGGGGGAGAGAGGGAGGGAGGGGGATGGACAGGGGGGAGAGAAGGAGGGGGAGAGAGGGAGATGGGGAGAGGGAGGGAGAGAGAGGGAGAGGGAGGGAGAGAGAGAGAAAGGGAGGGAAGGAAAGAGAAAGGAACGAAGGGAGAGAGGGGGTAGGGGAGGGAGATAGAGGGGAGGGAGGGAGAGAGGTGGGAGAGAGGGAGGAGAGATAAAGAGTGAGGGGGGCAGGGAGAGAGAGGGAATGAGGGAGGGAGGAAGGGGGAGAGAGGGAGGGAGAGAGAGGTGTAGAGGGGAGGGAGGGGAAAGGAGGGAGGGAGAGAGGGGATTAGGGAGGGAGAAAGAGAGGAAGGGAAGGAGAGAGAGAGAGAGAGGATGGGAGTAATGTGAGGAAGAGATAAAGAAAGAGAGGGGGCAGGGAGGGAGAGAGAGGGAAGGAGGAAGGGGGAGATAGGGAGGGAGGGGGGATGGACAGGGGGAGAGAAGGAGGGGGAGAGAGGGAGATGGGAGAGAGAGGGGAGGGAGAGAGATGGGAGAGGGAGGGAGGGAGAAAGGGAGGGAGGGAAAGGGAGAGAGAGAGGGGTAAAGAGGGAGAGGGAGGGGAGGGAGGGAGAGAGGGGGAGGGAGAAAACAAAAGGTAAACCGAAAACCTTATTTTAAACCCGGGCAAAGCCGGGTACTTGCAACTAGTATATATATATATATATATATATATATATATATATATATATATATATATATATATATGTGTGTGTGTATAACAATATTGGTCAAGTTTATGTTGTTACAAGGCTATAGCATCACGTACGTCCGGAGACGCCCATTTATTCTCTTGGCATGTCGACCTTGCTTCTAACGTAGGGAACTTCTGAGCTTTTGAGGAACCCCTGACGTCAAGAAGGAAAGTGATAGCTGGGTAAGGAATTTTACCTTCATCTTGACACCCATCTTCAGGTTTAGGATAGTCTCCCTGAAACAATTGGTAATTCCAGTTAATATGTCGGTGTGAAACTTACCTTTTTTATTCTTTTCTTATATGTACGAATTATAATTACAATGAACTATCGATATATTCTACATAGAATCATAGTAAATATAATTGCATATCCTATAATCTCTATGAAATGCTTTTACAAAAATGTTTTTGACGTAGATCGCTCCTCTTATAGATAGGCAACCCAGTGACTTTGAAAGACCCCCCCCCCTCAATAGTGATAGGGCCTTCTTCTAGTACTATCCTGACGAAATCTCAATTTTCTGCCAAGGGACTCCAATCCCCCCCCCCCCACATACGTGCCTATATCTGCTTTGTTTATATACACGTGTGACGTAGCTCACAGTGTTACACATGTAGCAAAATATATTTTTGTAGATTCCTCTTTTGTCGCCGTATAAAAATCCAACCAGCAGGCTGTTGTCAGTGAACTCTTTACAGTATCTCACAATGTCTGCATCTATTTCAATACTTTCGTCACAATGGCCAAAAATGTTTTGATAATCTCTGTAAAAAGAATTGAAAAATAAATAAATTATAGACAATGCTAGGCAAAGGAATGTATAAATGTAAATTTAGGATACGTTAAGAAAATATCACCGTCAGCTTTTTGAAAAAAAAACATCGTTCTATTATATACAGGGGATTAAAAGATTAACATAGTCTTATCTGCAAAAACTAAAGTACAATATAATATCGCACGGAATTAAAGATTTATAACGTTTGTTTTTTGTTCTTTTTTTTTTTCAATTAACTAGTATGAAGTGTAGATTGAGTCATTACCTTTACTGGTTGTAAATATGGGCTAAGAAAAAACTCACATTCTTTGCAAAAGTTATAAAACATATCCTCTATACATTTCTGTCACTACATTGACTAGTGGATAATTAGAAAAATCGATGAAAGTAAATCGATAAATGAGAGTAAAACACAAAAGGAAAAAGTAAATAAAAAGAAAAAGTTCCTCGAGCCCCCAAAGTTCTTGTCGGGCCCGATGAAGTGAAGAATTCATCTGATTCAGTAGCCGCGGCATATTGAGTGGCTAGCACGGCGCCCATCCGCCTTAACTTCCCCCCACCTATTTGTTACAGCAAATGTCTCCGATTGGTCACTAAGCAGACATTGGCTGTAACATATATATATATATATATATATATATATATTCAGTACTCAGTGGTGGCTATAGGTATCTAAGAAAAGGACATTGATTGACAGCTGCCTACCTAACAGCGACACACGAAACATCTGATATTTGTGATGTATAAGTTGGACGAGCGTGTTCTTGAATCTGGAGAAATTGAGTTTCATTGAGTTGGTCAAAATGTATTTCAACAGACAGCATTTTGCGTGAATTCACGTAGACCAATCTTGTTAACTGAAAAAAAAAATTACATTTAACAATTCATTTACATTAATCCGGTATAGTAGCCAAAAAGAAAGCTTTTCACAGAAAAACTGTAGGTCTGGCAAGTACCTTTGTTCAGTACCCCATCAAACTCGTATGCAGCGGTAGTACCGGAAGATTATTGATATGTCAATGGGCGTCGCTAGGAATTTTTCCAGGGAGGGGAGGGGCAAACATTTTCCAGGGGGGGGGCCAATAACAACTTTATGACATTTTTTTTAAATGTAAGGGGGGGGGGAGCAAATGCCTCACTCTTATATGACATTTTTTTCAAAATGTAGGGGGGGCCAAATGCCCCCCTTGCCCCCCCCCCCATGAATACGCCCATGGATATGTCTTCTACAAAAAAAAAATTGACTACCGTCACACAATGTTATGGTTGCTTTTTTAAACTGGTTAAACATGTAACGTTACTTTTTTTCTTTGCAAGACCACAGGCTTTCTGATAAGCTCGCTAAATGTTACTTTAAATTACAACATTAATTAATATCAAAGAACAAACAGTACATAGACATAATTAAATAAAACTTTACTTATTTAAAGACTAGAGATCTATCGGCTATGATGGGGATGAAAGAAGGGTACCATAAAAACCGTCCCATTAATTGTTTATAGGATCTAAGTGATTTCATCTCATCCTTACAGGGATTTTACACACCGCATCTTTCTCTCTATAGATACTTATTTCTAAATTGTCTTATTATCTCAACACACAGGTCGTGGGGAGGGGGGGATGAATTACCCTTGCCTTGACTGTGCCGTTAACAGGTATCAAATATTAAGTTGGAAGCGTGGATTGAGACACTGCCATATTTAATGTTATGGACTGGTCAATTAAGCTGGGTCACTAGATTAGGAGGGGAGATGCATTCTAAACGTCATACACGCACGTTTTAACCATCTACACAACGTGCTGATCTGTCTCACTTCAGGGTTAGCATGAGGGTCTTTGCTTATCAGCCCAGGTGTGCGTGATGTAGGTTCCGCGTTCAAATCCTTACCGATTCAATGACCTTGGTGCCCACATAGCAATTGCACCATTTAAAGCTGTTGGAATGAAAGAATGGAACAAAAAAATTAACCCCGACCCCATTATTGCTATATTGTATTCAAAAATAAACATATTATCTTTACATGGACAATAGTAAAGAGTGCCAGCCACTAAAAAAAACACAAAGCGAAATATATAAAACTAAATATTTTAGGGTTTAAACCAGGGCTTCATAAACTATGGGTCGCGACCCCATTTGGGGTCGCGTAGCAAAATTCTGGGGTCGCGAGAGATAAAAATACAATTTAACAGAAAATGTTTTTTTAACTTGTAAAATATTAATTTATTTTTCTTTTATATTTGTATGGGGTCGTCAAGAAACTCGCAATCATAAATGGGGTCGTGAATTACAAAAGTTTAAGAAGCCCTGGTTTAAACCAATATATAAAATAATATGACGCAAAATGACATACAAGATTATAACTTACGTTGAGCACATTGTTACACTCAGCACAAAATTTGTTGCGGTAAACAACGCCCGTTGCCATGTCAACAACTCTAACAAATGTTTCAATCGTCTCGTTGCGTCTGTCCCTGTATCCCTCACACAGGTCCACGACTGTCTGGTTCTCTGTGTAGTCTGGTTGGCAGGAGTGAATGCTGAGCATTGTAGCCATTGGCTCAATCATTTCACACTGCAATCGAGGTGCAGACGACTCTGCCTTAACACTGGACGAAACACGGCCTCACTAGAAGTGACCCTCTCTATACTGGCGTTTCCAACGCTCAACTGATGACGTCGCACGGGGACGGTGATGTCAGGGCAACAGGTGTTGTAGATCTCACAGCTCGGCCTCTTACAGTGACAGGTCAGACACATGGGTCGCCAGCATCTCGTATCACTTACGTCCACGACTTCCTCACCGATGCACCTTTTTGGACAATACCCAAAGACGTAGCTTGACGGAGAGAAACGGTCTTTGTCCCAGGCGTAATGCAAGTTCAGTAATAATTCATTACAGGTGTTGATTTGGGCTTTGAAAATACTGGTACTTGTCAGTAAGAACAGCTGAAATATATATATCATGATGGCGATATGAGCTTTTTTCTTTTATCGTCACTGTTTTGAAAAATTAATTGTTATTCAATGACAAAGCTCAGAGTTTTCCACTGTTTCAATACCGTTACTGATTGATCAAAAAGAAATCTTGTAGCGTTAACAAAAACTACTATTCAAAACAACCCTTGTTTCCATAGAAGCTGACAAGTCGGTTGAGTTGACATAGCTCATTCATTCATTACTTCGTATTATTATCCATCTGTTATTACAATTTTAAACGTATAGGAGGAATGCTCTGGAATTTTTTTTTCGCATATTTACATTCAGATTCACTTATAACACAGATCCCAAATTCACAGCAAGTGATTGAAGTGTCAAAGATTTCTTTGTAACAATATGTGGCACATTTTAAAAAAAATAGTTCTCAGTAAATGTGTTTGATGTGTGAGATTCTTAAAACATTAACTATTTATAATATACGTAGATCAAATGACTTACAAAGTGACTTAACAGTCATTCTTTTTTTTTTTAGTTTATTTTTTCCTTAGTCGCTCAATAAAACAAAAAATACGACTAAAGGCCATTTCAAACAAAACATTTATAGTAATTAGTTTCCAAGCATTAACCCTAAACGATGGCTATAAACTAGTTTAAACGACTGTCTTGTAATGTAAACTTTCATTTAAATAATTGAAAACATCTGCTATTGATTTCTGACCCAGTCTGTGAAAAAATACTTCGCACTGTTTGAGGATTGGGTCAAATTATTACTCTGTACTTAAGTAATGAATTATTTCAACCACAAATGATATTGATAAATAATGGAAATAAAGGTTTTGATATGTTTGTGTCAACACACTGGTAAAAATGTCTTTTGTAATGATCTGCCAAAGGCAGATAGATAGATAGATAGATAGATTGAAACATAGATAGATATATAGATGGATATATAGAAAGAAAGAGATAGATAGATAGATAGATAGATAGATAGATAGATAGATAGATAGATAGATAGATAGATAGATAGATAGATAGATAGATAGATAGATAGATAGATAGATAGATAGATAGATAGATAGATAGATAGATAGATAGATAGATAGACAGATAACCCATCATAACGACCAACTAATGAGTTTTTTTTTTTAAAAGCCAGTCTTTTTTATCTTCATTTCTGGCTGATAAGTACAAAAGTATAATATATTAGTCTTTGTGTCCTTTGACTATATGCGTCAAAGTACATGGCAGCCAGAATAGCTCGCTTATCTTTACCCTCCCCCCCCCTCCCTCCAGTCACCCCCGTGTCTCACACCCTATGGGTAATATCTTGACTTAGTGACATTTAGAACTCATTTTTAGAGGGTTAATTATCGGGTGTAAATTAATGGTTTTTAAAAAAAAATTAGATTGAGTCAGTTCAGTCGAATATAATATAAATTGACATAAATCTTTCTTACCGGAGTCAGACAATTCATTTGTGGTCTGTTTCGTTTTAGAAAATATTGTATTTCAACTCCTTCTCAAATGTTAATCTATGAATTTGTGGGGAAAACAACAAAAGAGCTCATTAACACAATCCATAGATTGATCACATGAACCATATGTTTTTTGCTCTCCATTGAGTCATAATGCGAAATATAACGGATGACTGTTGGGATGACTGTTGGGATGACTGTTGGGATGACTGTTGGGATGACTTTTAGGATCACTGTTGGGATGACTGTTGGGATGACTGTTGGGATCACTGTTGGGATCACTGTTGGGATCACTGTTGGGATCACTGTTGGGATCACTGTTGGGATGACTGTTGGGATGACTGTTGCTCAGTGTAACCAGGGTCCTTTTTTTTTTGTATTCTTCATTGACTATGAGCCTGAAAAGAAATGCTGAATCGTAAAGTGTTGCCGGGTCTTTTAATGCATGTTAAGTTAAAACTTTATATCAGTGTATTTTTTTTTGTGACTATACAAGAAAGGTTTTACAGTACAGTACTGTTGTAGGCTGGGAGAACCCCTTTGGTTTGAATTGTGTATTTAGATAACAAACATTCAGAGGTGGCAGAAACATGGAATGCACCTTGTTGAGGCCTCGAAAGCGCGGGGCCTTGAATGCTCGGGAACTGAATGCGTGGGGCCTTGAATGCGTGGGACCTAGAATGCGCTTTGTTGAAGCCTCGAATGCGCGGGGCCTTGAATGCGCGTTGTTCAGGCCTCAATGGCGCGGGGCCTCGAATAATCCGAGCCTTGAATCTACAGGGCCTTGAATTCGCGGGGCCTAGAATGCGCATTATTGAGGCCTTGTTTGCGCGGGCCTTCTCATATGCGTGGCGTATAACTTTAAGTGTAGTCCATATACCGGAGAGGTGTACAGCGCTGGACTGATAACTCTTTGATATCTTTCAATGTCGTCAGTTCTTTGTATTATATCTCTTATAAGTTGAGTTCTCTTAAGCCCCTAAGGACTCATCGGGGCAGATAAAGTGGAGAATTCATCTGTTTCTGTAACCTCGGTGGTTAGCACAACGCCCAGCCGCTTTACTCCCCCAACTTAAAGTCATCATCATCATCATTGCCCTTCACCCATGGCAGGGTATAGGCCACCAACAACACTTCTCCAGAGTCCTCTGTCCTTTGCTATCTTCTCCAGCTGGTTCCAGTTGTGTCCCATCTTGATGGTGTCCGCTTCCAGGTCTCGACGCCAGGTATTTCTTGGGCGACCTCTCTTCCGTTTACCTTGGGGGTTCCACCTCAGTGCCTGCCTTGTGATACTGGCTGCTGGTTTGCGTAAGGTGTGTCCTATCCAGCCCCATCGCCTCTTTCTGATCTCTTCTTCAGCTGAGAGTTGGCAGGTCTTTTCCAAAAGGCTGACATTGCTGATGGTGTCTGGCCAGCGAATTTGGAGGATTCTTCTGAGGCAGCTGTTTGTAAATGTTTGGACTTTCCTTAGTGTAGTCTTAGACATCTTCCACGTTTCCGCTCCATACAGCAGGACTGATTTCACATTGGTGTTATAGAGTCTAATCTTGATGTCTAAGGACAACTCTCTGGAGGACCAGACATTCTTTAGCTGCATGAAGGCGGCTCGGGCTTTACCAATTCTTGATTTGGCATCTGCCTCTGTGCCACCCTGCTGATCTATAACACTCTCCAAGTAAACGAAGGACTGCACCTCTTCCAGCTGTTTTCCTTGTAGGGTGACGGGATTTGTGCTGGTGGAGTTTATTTTTAAGATCTTGGTTTTGTCTTGGTTTATATTGAGGCCAACCTCGAGCGCTGCGGCTGAGACTTTATCTGTCTTCTCCTGCATCTGTTGGTGGCTGTGGGAAAGGAGAGCAAGATCGTCTGCGAAGTCTAGGTCGTCAAGCTGGCTCAATAATGTCCACTGGATTCCATTTCTTCGTTCTCTGGTGGATTTTTTCATGATCCAGTCAATTGCAAGAAGGAAAAGGAATGGTGACAACAAGCAACCTTGTCTGACTCCAGTTCGCACCTGGAAGCTTTTTGTGAGCTGTCCTCCGTGGATTACTCTGCATGACATACCCATGTACGAATTCTTTATGATGTTAACTATCTTTGGTGGGATTCCGTAGTGTTGAAGGAGCTTCCAGAGGGTCTCTCTATCTATACTGTCAAACGCCTTTTCAAAGTCCACAAAGTTGACATACAATGGTGAGTTCCACTCTAGGGACTGCTCTACTATAATGCGAAGTGTTGCAATCTTATCTGTGCACGATCTGTTTTTTCGAAAGCCTGCCTGCTCATCTCGCAGTTGTGGGTCTACTATATCTTTCATTCTCTCCAATAGAATCCTGTTAAAAACCTTGCCTGGTACAGATAGTAGTGTGATACCCCTATAGTTGCTGCAGTTACTGAGGTCACCTTTTTTTGGAAGCTTGACAAGGTAACCTTCCTTCCAGTCTGCTGGTATGTCTTCTTCATCCCAGATCCTCCCAAAGAGAGGGTATAGCATCTCTACTGATGTATTCAAATCTGCCTTTAGTGCTTCTGCTGGAATGTCATCTGGTCCAGTTGATTTTCCATTTTTCATCAGGGGGATGGCTTTCCTGATCTCTTCTCTTGTGGGCTTTTCGCAGCAGATCGGGAGATCCACTTTGGCTGGTTCAATGTCTGGGGGGTTCAGAGGTGCTGGTCTATTAAGGAGTTCTTCAAGGTGTTCAGCCCATCTGTTTAACTGTTGATCTAGGCTGTTTATAGTTTTTCCCTGCTTGTCTTTGACAGGTCTTTCTGGCTTGTTTATCTTCCCTGAGAGTCTCTTGGTTATGTTGTATAGCATTTTTATGTCCCCGCTATATGCTGCCTGTTCTGCCTCCGCTGCCAACCCCTTCACATAGTTTTTCTTGTCGTTCCGAATACTCCCCTTCACTACCCTGTGTGCTTCTGCATATTTTTCTTGAGCCTTACCCTTTGTTGCCCTGGTTTTACTGTTATTGACTGCTGCCTTCTTTTTCTTCCTGTCTTCTATCTTGTTCAGAGTTTCTATTGTGATCCACTCCTTCTGGTGATGCTTCTTTGGACCCACTGTCTCTTGGCATGACGATCTTAAGGTTTCTTTCACTTTCTGCCACATATTGAGTACACTATTTTCTTCTTCCACCAATTCTTGAAGCACTTCATATTTATTCTTCAGCACTAAGTTGAACTGCTCTTTAGTTTTAGGGTCTTTCAGCAGGCTAATGTTGTATTTGACTCTTTTGTCTGATATGCTGTTGATAATTCTTTTTAATTTCAGCTTCACTCTTGCTACCACCAGGTGGTGGTCAGATGCTACGTCTGCCCCTCTTTTCACTCTTACATCTTGTAATGACCTTCTAAATTTTTTGTTGATGTAGATATGATCGATCTGGTTCTCAGTTGTGTTTGTCTGGAGGATATCCATGTACTCTTGTGTATCCTTTAGCGAGGAAGATGCTACCTCCGATGACCATATTGTTTAGTGCGCAAAAGTCAGCAGAAATCTCTCTCCATTTTTCATTCCAATTTATAATTAATAATATTATTAAAGATACTTACAAAATTTGGCAATTATTTATTATCTGCTTGGAGATTTTATTTTAAAAACAAAGAACCAGCAAAAGCAGTTAAATTTTATCAGTTGGATCTTGTGATTAATAGCAACAGACTTAGACTCATAGGCTGGACTTGCTTTAAGCCAAAATGTACCAGATTGAACAGAAACTTAATTCAGTAAGTTTTTTAGACATTTATTTTTTTTTTTTAAAAGATTAGAATTTTAAAATAAAATAATTTTCTGTTTTTGTTATCAAATTTTTAAATATTTCTTGACAGACAGAACTTAAAATAGAAACAACAGTTCACAAAAATTGAAGCAGCTTTGAGATGTTTTAGAAGAGCATTAGAATTACAGAAAGGAAGCAGAAAGTTGTGGCTAGAATATGGTTCATTAAAAACATCAACTTCATTCACATCTTCAAGACAAATCAAATTCAAGGAACTGTTGTCTATCAGTTCTGAAATTACTGAGTAAGCTCTTGGAACTTAAAGTGGATATTTTTTTATATAATGGTGATGCATTATCTTTTAAAAATTTTTTTTATTTTATTTTATTTTTGTATATAAAAGATAGTCAAAAGCTCAATTGTTTATATTTTTTGTCAGACATGATGAAATTATATCAGATCTTTGCATTGATAAGTAATTGAACCCAATATCTCATCAGCACACTCTTGTTCTTTAACAATACTCATAGTAAGATATAAAAGATGATTCATGACAAAGAATGGACTTGCAATGGACTACTTTCAGTGTAAAAATATTCAGTATATGAAATTGAAAATATATTTTGAATATTTTTATTAATTAATTTGAGTCACAGTTGAGTAGAGTTCTTGTGTCTGGTAATTTTTATCTTTACAAGAAGAATTCTGAAAATATGTGTGCTAAAGATGAGCTCCATTGTTCTAAATTCTAAACCTATAGCATTAGGTATGCCTTGAGTAAACTATTTATATTTAGAAGGAATTTTTTTTTTATCAGCATTTTATAATATGAGAACTTAGTGTATTTATTAAATGCTTTAAGTACCGGTACAATAATTTTTTAAATGCCGGAAAACTTTTGTTAAAATCTAGAATAATAATAATAGGTCTCAAGTCTCACCCGTCTCGTTAGATCGAAAATAAGAATATTAATCATGGCTTCATGCCTTCTCCTCTATTTGATTTCTTTAACATCTACAGTTTAAGCTGTTCCAGTTGTTTTAAATATGTGACTTTTTACCTCACATGAGATCAAATTTTAATCCATTCAAATGAACAAGACTTTAATGTTAAAAAGAAATAATAGAAAATATTATTTCTAATCATACTAATGACAGTAAATAAGTTGAAAGAACAAGCAAGAAAAAATTTGAAGCTTTTTATCATAATGACTTACTTAATGCCTTGAACTCCTTGTGGAGCAGCAAAGGGCCTCTGCAACCACTCTCCAGCGCACTCTGTTTTGGGAGGCCTTTTCCAATTCTCCCAAGTCTGTTTGCAGATTTTCATTTCCTGCCCTTAAGACCTTCTCCAAGTGGTGTGGGGCAGCCATTCTTCTCTAGCCTTGGTCCACTGCAGAGCCATTTTTGGAGGCTTCCTTATAAGTGGCCAATCATCTCCATTTTTCTAGTTACTTGTAGGTCTATGGGATCTTGGTTTCTGCTGCAGAGATCTTAGTTCCTGAATTAGTCTAGCCTCTTATCTTTAAAATATTCTTGAGGCAGCCATTTATGAATGTCTGTTGGTTACTGAGTTTGTGACTCTCCAGAAGTTTTCGCCCCATATAACAGTACTGATTTCATATTGCTTTTAGAAAATCCGGAGTTTATATTTGTTTGATGAGACGATGTTTTCACTTACAGGCTTCAGAGGCGAAGGCATGTCTTGCCTTGCATATTCTGGCTTTACTGTCTTTGTCCTGATCTGCCTTGTAGCAGAAATAATGCTACGAGGTAGGTAAAGTGGTCTACTTCTCTCAAATGCTCATCGGCTAGGGTGATAGGTGCCTGGCTTTAGCTAAGTAAGGCCATGACTTCCGTTTTATCTATATTTATGTAGCCCAGTTTTAGCAGCTTCTTGGAGGCTGAAATTTATTCGTTTAGCTGCATAAGCTGATGTTTCTGAGCTAATGCGTGTAGTCATCCTCAAAGTCTAGGTCTTCTAACCATTGAGTCATAGTGCCTTGAGTTGTCTGCCTTTGACCCAGTCTATGACTATAAGAAAGATCATGGGGGAAGTAAGCATCCCTAGCGTATTCCGTTTTTTTAAACTTCAAATTCATCTGGTAGCTTGCCTTTATGTATCACTTGGCAGGCGGCAGCACTCTGCCCCATTCTCATGTCCTAATCCCTCTCACAGATATTTATTTTTTCTAACTTTTTTATTTTAAATAATTTATCCTTTAGGTTGTTGTAAGGAAAATAAATAATAACTTAATTAGATTTTCAATTTTCTTCATAACAAAAAAAATATACCTCAAAGTCTATCTCTATGCAGGCTTTGCAGAGACAACTAAGTAAAAATAAATTACACAGAATTCCCTCTGAATCAGCTCAATGAATTATATTGCTTATTTATAATAAAGACAGGGAGTGTGAGAGGGATGAAATGTTGGATGAAATGTGATGCAGAGGGCTTCATGTTGACCATAGTAAAAGGGAGTAAAGGACAAATTATTAAATGGTTAAGGGTTTCACCACATTCATGACAAAAGTAAAGAAATATTTCCCATCAACATAGAATGTATGCATCAAAAACAAATCAGCAATGATGAACCTATTATTTGATTTTTTTAACTTGTTCGATGTGAGACTTGACAGTTCTTTTAAATAACTGTTTGTTATGTTTACCTTGTAATTTCAAATCTAATCCTAGAAACATTTTTAAATTTATTAAACAGTTGGCAGGATTAATAGCTATTGTAAAAAAACTGCTGGGTATTTTAATGGAACTATGGAATTAACTATAGTTAATATCAGATATGGTTACCTAACATTATTACATTATTACAAATTATAATATGACCTGATTTATTTCTAGAACTCTAAAAAACTGCAAAATGAAAGTTTACTTCTAGCCAAACAAAACTACATACAAGCTAGAGAATGTCAGGGTGACGACACTGGAAGAAGATTGGTTAACTCATTATATGCTTGGAAAAATAGCAGAAAAGACAAAACTCTCCTGACATATATTTAGAACACTATAAACAGGTAAATAAGTTTTATTTACTTTATCTGTTGCACTCTTTTTTTCTGAGTTCTTTATCAGTTTGCCTTTTTCATCTGTAGATGTAACATCAATACTTTTTTTTAATCACTTTAAAGTCACTTAATCCAAAAACATTTTGAAAACAGTAGTATATTCGCAACTCTTATTTTTACCTTATCTTTCTGTAAGTTGAACCTTATAATAATGGATGCTATGTGTTTAATATTGAAAGATTTCAATTAATAATATATAATAATGTCAGATTAGTAAAAACTCCTTTTAGAAAACGTATAAAAACATTGGGTTAGATAAAATTGTTTTTACTGTGCCTGGGAATAAACCTAGGTTCCTCTGTGAATAAATGTATTTAAAGAAATATTTATAATTATTTGATATTTTTTAAACCATGGTTTGTGTTAATGATTCCTTACCAACAAACACAAAATATTTTTATATCATTAAGGGTTATGGATATAACAAAAAATGCACTATGTCTTATATTCAAATATTTTTTTTTTACATTTTTAGATACTTATTTTTAATACCAATAATAACTATGAATTAAATGTATTGCAGGAAAAAATATTTAGATCTCTTAAAATGTATTTTCCAGAGATGTTACTCATTCAAAAACTTCCAATAATTTTTCTCTGAAAATATATTTTGACATTTTGCTTCACTGTGGCAAGAATCTCAAAAACCACAAGTCAGATTTTGATAAAACTTACTAATTTATATTTAGAAGAGGTGTATTTATGGAATGCCAGAGGTCATTGAAGAACTTTTTAGCCCCCCCTCTTTTTTTTTTTGTCAATTTTTTTTCCAATTTTCAAAAATTTGCTAATTTTCACCATACTAAATTCAAAAAATAAAAAAGTAAGCTTTTCCTGATTATAAAAAATGTAAATTTTATATGAATCATTCTATAAATATTTCAGAGATATTCTCCACAAAAAGTCCCACATTTCAAGGGATGGTAGCCTGCCCACACTCCACAAATATCAATTTTTTTTTTTGCAAAAAATCATTTTAAACCTACTATATCATTACTATGACATTGAAATGTCTTAAACTTTAATAATAATAAAGTTTTTATTCAGCCCGGTACCCACTTAAACCTTTAGAATATATACAATTTTATTGTGAATTTATCTAAACTTTTTAATACACCCTAGGGGAGTAACATATTTCTGTTTTTTTCTTGAATACACTATTGTTTAATGTTTACATAACATTTTGAAAAATTTTCTGCTAGCTTTTAGCGGGCCTTTTTAAACTCCTTTTCATGAGCAACGCAATTCAAGATAACTTTATAATTTATCCCCCTTTTTAGAACAAAAACAATTTATTAGGCATTCCTGTAAAACATAAACATTAATTGACGCCTGAATTTTTATTAGGACATATTTTTTCAAACTGATTTTTAATTTTATTAATATATAGGCATTTTCATGAGGTACTCACAGCCCACATATAGATGTATGGATTTTGCAAGTATTTTTATTGTTTAAGCAATATTATGCATTTGGCACAGCCATTCAGACCAATTAATGAACAAAAATAAAGAAATTTATTGAAAGATGTATTATGTCACTTTTTTGGGTTAAAAGTGTAATTTTAAGACATATTTTCAAAGAACCAGTTTTAAAATCTATTATAGATATCATAAAACAACTTTGCACAAATGTTAGCGATTGTTCCAAACAAGCGTCAAATTTTTTATATATATTTTTAAATGGAAAATAAATAGGAACTTTACATTTTTTTTTTCAGTGCACAAAAGATTACATTGCCCCTCCCCCAATGAAAAAGTAATTAAAAAATTCTATTCAATCTTTCCAAAAAAAATTGGAGGCTGTCAATAATAGATATAAAAGTAAGCATGTCCCAAAATTGTAAGCTCATATACTTAAATAGTTTTTGTGTAAATGCGATTTTGTGAAAAATGCAAATAACTGTCAAAAATCTCTATTAAACAAAATATGTATGGCCTAGAAAAGAATATTTAATGATTGGGCAGTGAAAGTAAGCCATAATAGGGATAAACAATTTAAACACCATAACATATAAAATATTATGGTTTTAGAAATACATAAAAAATGTTCAAATAAATAAATTTAAAAAAAAAATCATTACATTAATGCCATACACTAACTTTATGTACTAATTACTTGAAATATTTACATACAAATATACATTTAACATTGTAATTATTCACTAGGTCCTTATAATGATAATACTTGTAAAAGGTGTAATAATTCAGACAACTCAAATTGTGAAGTTAACTCCAGTGAAGTAAACATCAACAATCATTTAATTCTTGAACATAAACTGACATAAAGGTAAACTAGGAGAATTGCAATAGCAAACTGTAAACATGCATCCATCTACTGATGCCCAAAGCTAGAGTGATTATAAAACAACGCATGTGCTCCCAACTATCGGTTTAATATACGTGTTATACACTAAAATCTACAATAAACTCACAGCACAAGATGGCGGAATAGCGCCATAGCTATTTGCGGTGGGCGGAGCCTACCGAATTGCGTCATCAAGCTTAGGCTATACTATTTCTCCACAGTAATCAACTAGAATCATAATAATTAGTCATTTTAAAATCTAACTATGCATTACTATCTGATTTTCCAATTTTTATCTTATCCCTTTTAATACCTATTAGTTCTGTTTCCTGTCCTGCTTCAAAACCTAAAATTAATAATTGGCAAGTAGCAATTTGAAACCCCCACTCTTACACTAACAGATATCTCTAATCTAGATTTCTGAACAAAAATATGTTTGGGACAGCAGAACCAAATGAGTAAATGGATGCTCTCATCCCAACATGACCAAAAGAAAGCGACAGCAACTCTTTGATTAATTTTATAACTGTAGGAAGAATAGGTACTAGAAATAACTTTAATACAGTTAAAACCAGAATTAAACCTGCAGAAATTTAGTGTCTGACACCACCTTGAAACAACCAAGTAAAAATACAATAATGAAGTTCAATACATTTTAATTGAAGAGATGTATTATATTTGTAACCTGGACCCCTTTTTTACTAAACAGCTTAAGAAGCTGATGCATAGGTAGGTGTAGCAGCTGGTTTGAGGCAGGTGTAGAAACTGGTGTTGAGGCAGCTATAGAAGCTAGTGTCTAATCAGGTGTAGAACCTGGTGCTGAGGCAGGTGTAGAACCTGGTGCTGAGGCAGGTGTGACTGGTGCTTTGTATCACAGACATAGTTTTTAAAAAAAGTTATGAAAGTATGTTTAATATTATTTAAAAAAAGCTGCTTTGAAAGCGTGTTTATAAAGCTATATTATTATATTTCTCTATAAACTATAGGTGTTCTTTTGTATGTCATAGTTTATTTTAAAAGTTAGAAAGTATAAGGTTGAGTCATATATAACTTCCTTTTTTGTTCCTTACATTTATTTTTAAGTAAAACAAAAACAAATAAAATTAATCTAAAATGTATTTTCCATTATTGGATATGACTTGCTGCCATCTCCTTTTCAGCATATTGTTACCCTTCTTTTAAGAATTGATGGGCTTTGACTGAAAGAATTCAGAACAGCCTCATTCCTCCCCTTGTCCTGAAGTGAAGGTTTTCCTTTCAAAAGAATTTTGCAATGAACTGAAAAGTTGGTAATCCGTTGGAGCAAGGTCTGGACAGTATGGAGGATGCGGCAAAACAGACCAGCCAGTTCAAGAATTTTTTTCTTGAGTCACCCTTTCTGTGTGTGGTTTTGCATTATCATGCAGCAGAATGACGTTCTTGCGGTTGACAAGTGCAGGCCGCTTTTCCAACAGTTTGTCTTGGACTCTTGGAGCTGCTGAACATACACATCTCCAATCACCGTTTCATTCCCTTTTAACAGCTCGTGGTGAATTATTCCTTGGCGAACCCACCATACACACAACAAATTTAATTACGTGGATGTTTGCTTTAGGATCTGGTAAGAAAGTTGATCTTTATTCAGTCACTGTCTCTCTTACGGACGATGTTCTCATATGTTATCCATTTTCATCACCAGTTATAATTTTCTTCAAAAGGGATCATTATTTTCACGTGAGAGCAGACTTGTGGCAATTGACATCCTATCTGCTTGTATTTGCATTCACTCAATTTATGGGGTACCCATACAACCAAATTGCTGACTTTCCCCAGTTTTTCCAAGTGACAGCAAATAGTTGATTGGGATATCATATGAGCTTCTGTCTTACTCTCTAGTTGACTAGGCGTGGATTTTCTTCCAAAACTGTCTTCAAAATATCGTCATCCAAAGTCAGAAGGACGACCCATCCCTTAGTTCATCTTTCAGAGTCATGTCTCCTGAACGAATTTCACAAACCTATTTCTTACTGCCCGGTCAGTTATCTCTTCACCATACACACTGCACAGTTTTTGGAGCCGTAGCTGTAGCACTATTGCCTTGCTTAAATTCCCCAGCATCACATGTCGAAAGTGTATTTTTTTTATTATTAATTAAGAAGGTAAAAATAAAGTTGTCAGAGACTTACCAGTTTATATCTTAAAGCGGCAGAAATCCTTATCAGGGGAATCCGTTGTGTACAAACAATAACAAAGAGACACTACTTAGAGGCGGAAGTTAATTATGACTCTTATATAATAGTTAATATTATTTAAGCTGATTTGCCATGTTTTAGAAGCTACTAAGGTGTCTAGGAGATAGAAAAGAAAATAAGAAAAGAATATAACTTAAATTTACCTTCAGATAATTCAGTCTGAAATAATTAAAATAACTCCATTAAATCATAAAAGAGTTATGAATGTGAATAATAATATCACACTTCGATTAGGAACAATGGCGTACAGTTGGTATCAACAGTGCCACAGCAGGCTGACCCACCTCGTTCAGTGTGTGATACAGCTCATTCAGGCTAATTTGTCTCCTTAGTTTTATCTAGGTCAATGTGTAATTGCAGAAGAAAGCGGCGACAGTGATAGGCCTTCCAACGATACCAGATTTCGATTACATACTACCGAGTACATTTTAAAATGTCGCTAGTTTGAAATATTGGTTTTTTTTCTAATCTCAGAAAATAACACGTACCCCTACCCCCTTCAGAATTTATTTTGAATATAAAACATAATATAAAAGTTATATTTGTGACTTTGCCAGCGATTTCTGAGATGTTGCTGGCAAAAGGCTATCATAATTGAAAAATCGACTATTTATAGAGTGCTGGAGTACCTTAACTCAAAACTTCTTTTTATTTATTTATTTTGTAATCAATTTTTGAGACACTTTTATTGATAGATTTTCTTGAAATTTTGCATACATATTCTTGCTCTATGACAATGCATAATTCAATAATAAACTTTACCGGTATTAATTTTTTATTTGTAACAAATATGAGCAAAAAAATTCTCATAACTAATTTAGGAATATAACTGTGCTTAACTATGAGTGAAAACGGCACTAGTAAATGGGCTACTTCTCTTGCATCATGTATAACATGTTTCAGATCGAGATCTATGCTAGCCATGATTACACTTTGCTGGTAGGCCAAAGCAGCGGTACACAAGCATGCATTAAAATTTAAAAAAATTTTAAAACTGTTTATATTGTCTTGTTTAGGACACAAATACATGTATATATCTTTACTTTTAGCATTAATACAAAACTGCCCCTACTAAAGACTATAAACCTAAAAATAACATTTTGATCCAAAATATTTAATGAATTATCTTTTGATTTTATAGGCTACAATTTGTTTATACAATGAAAAAGCTTCTTATCCTAAGAAGATTCAGTTTGCCAGTATTCAGCCTCCTATGGGCGCTAGAAGCACTTGAAGTTTTTGTAGCCTTCATGTATCAGCTCTTAAAATAGCCTTGCATAATCCAAGTAATGAGCATTTGCAGCTGATTTTGCTTAAGTCCAAGAATCACTTTTAAGTCCTTTTGCTAAATGTGAGGAGAAAAAAATATGACTGTGAATCAAGAAAGGTTAGTATAAAGTCTATTTTGATATTCTGTATTATATTAATACAAAATTAATTTGAACATTTTTTACTCTCCTTGTGAGAGAACAGAGTAATTTCACTTTAATATTAAGGCTTGGATTTTCATGAAAAATATTTTTTTTTTTTTTAATTTTGTGGTATTTGTAATGCAAATGCTATTTAAACCATACTGCACTTTATCTGAATGCGTATTGCTATAGGTTGGTTTAATTTGCCTTGAACATGTATCATGAACTAGGCATTATTTCTTCAGGATTGCATTGCATTACAGCAGTTGTTTATCCACCTCACCAGGGATCTCGACAGGTTTGTATTTTCTTTGAAGACACAATATGAAAAAAAATTTAATAATGTCTTTAACACTAGGACAGCGGCAGCAGTCATTTTGACAGCAACGCTACTTTGAGATTAATTACTTCTAAACGGCTAACCCCAGACTATTGAAATTTTATGACTTCATATCTTTATGGCATTGTTAAAATTATAGAAGATTATTATTGTTGGTTTAATAATAATCGAAAAAAAAAACAAGTTATACCTAGAACGACTGCAGAGGTCTTAATGACCGCCATACCGATTAATATCTTGTGGCTGTCGGCTGACTTCGTATTATTGCCAAAAGCACATCCATTGTTGGTACGATAGAACAGAATCAAAGAGAGTTGCCAGCGAATTTGTAAAGACACAACTTCAGAACATTTTACTTCAAAAGTACTCGTCAATGGTAAAAAAACCGTTGAAAGCCAAAACAGAATATGTGCATATTGATTACCTTTTAAAACATATTAAAATTGATGAAACAAAAAAACTTACAATATTATAATTTTTTTAAGTGTGGAGTGGATGTCTGGAACAAATGAGCCGCCTGTACACAAGGAAATCAGCATCACGAATAGCCTGTCTATATCTTCTACATTCTTCTGGACTTTACGGCTATAAACGCATTTATATTATTTCGATTATGCATATATTCCAGCATTTCTCGGTCTCATATTTTGAACCTTGTTCACAGGTGAATCGCCTAACTATGCAACAAAAAGCAAATTATGAGCATCTCATGAAAATTGGAGCAAGCAGTAACACACGCCTTCAATGCTCATTTTGTCGTAGCAAAACACAAGATGACTAATGAACAGAATGTGATTACTTAGGTCAGGAGTGAGCTAACTTTTCTAAGGAAGTTTGACATATAATTTGTCTACTTCAATTACAATTTACAACATATGAAAATATGCGATAATAATGAGTTCAATTTGTCAATTATATTTCATAACGTCCTATTACACACATTACCTTTTGAGAAATTTGAGCTTAATCAGTTGTAATTTGGTAATAAAATTACTATTCTTAATTATTTCAACAAGCGTTTATTGTTACTTATCATACAAATTATGAAGGCGAAGGAAATTAATTTACATACAACCTGATCACAGGGTATAATTATAATAAATGAAGTATGTAACTGTTCACAATTTGGGGATAATGTTATTGAACTATGGAACCAATTCACTGTTGTTGATTTGCATGACTGCATTTTTAATTTGCAGTAAGTCAACAGTAATCTTTTCTTAGACTTGTTTATTTCTTATACAAAGAGAAACCCTTGCTCACAAATGTGGACCCAAATAGTGACAAAGTATTTTATGTGTGAAAATGCAGCTGCTGGCAAACATCCTGAAAACCCGGGTCTGTCTGCTTATAGGTCAGCAGCTCTAATATTCTGGATCTTTAAAACTAGATTCAAATTAAATTTCAAAAATTATAGGTCAAGCAGCTCTAATATTCTGGATCTTTAAAACTAGATTCAAATTAAATTAAAAAAATATAGCGAAAAATCTAAACAAAGAGAACATAGGAATTCAGCAGCTCAGACACTTATAATATACTCAGCGTGCCATTGTTAGCCCCACCACTAGCCCATGTATATTTTTTTTAAAATACTGTTTATAATTCTATGGATATTGTTTCACATAATAAAATAATGACTATATGACATAATTTGTTATTTATGATCAAAATGACCAGCTTCGATCGTTAAAAGGTAGTTCAAATAATCCGTTGTTGTAGTGTTAAAACATTGTCATTTTACTCATAATAAAGGTAAGAAAGCTATTAACATTTAAACAGCAAAAGAGAGACTTGAGGTGTATATTATGCGGCCCCGAACGCAATTCCTATGTTGATGTTAATTCTCTTTGTTTAGATACAGATAAAAACATATACGTATTCAAAAGCATACAAAATTGGAATGGTACTGAGAACATTGTACATTTTTTACATAAAGTAGACACAGTAGCCACACAGAACAATGTTAAGAGAATAAAATAACAGTTCTCATAGATAAATTACATAATCATCAATTAGCAAATCATTAGCAGAAAACAACAAAGACAATTATACAGTATTAAAAAATTAACTAATAAATAAATTAAATAGTGACAGTAATTCAGTTGAAGTTGGAAAAGAAATTACTATAAATAATTCAATTACAGTAAGTAAAACTGATCATGAATGCATTAATTGCAGTAGAAAATACAGATCATTAAGAAGATTAAATAAACACATAAAACAAAAAAACATAATTTTAACCTAACCAAAAAATTAGAAATGCAATGACTAGAGCACAAGCTAATAAAGAAAACAGTACAAAACAATACTCTGAAGCTTCTAAACAAAATAACATTTTGTGGATATTGATAGGGATAAACTTAAAACATTACAAGAACATGATGAAAGTTTAAACATTTATTTCAATAGAGGAAAATGATGTGAGATGAAGGAAATCAAGGATTAGTCTGTTCTCTCTACCAAAATCTATCGTCTGCTCATAACTAATATTTTAACTTCTAAGTGGCCAGATAGTTAAAACCATCTCCAAACCATCTGCTAATCTGATTATTACATTCTCAATTCAACTAATATTTAAAAAAAAAAATCAATAGTTTTTAAATTGTTTCTGTGGTTTCCTGTTTATTAAAAAAAAAAAGGCACATTTTAAAAAATAATTATCAATCATTTAAAACTATAAACAAATAAAAATATGTTCACTAGTGAAACACACAGTTTCTAAATTTGTTATGTTTATTAATGCAGTGCTTGGATGTACTTTTTGGAGTTATGATTAATAGTGTGAATCCTGCTTACATGTTTGATAAAAAAAATACTGACAAAATAATAAACCAATCTATTAAATATTATTTTTAAATATTACACTTTAGGCAGCAGCCAAAAAATCGTCTGGGTTTTTTCAACTGATATAGACTAATTTTGGTGTTCTGAGTCCGAATATCACATTGATTTTGCTCGGTCAGGTCAACTTCTCGAGATACAGCCATAGACCTACCTGACGAATATACATATTCTAATATCAGGGTTATGAAGTTCAATCATTTCTCTAAATTAGCTGCATAAAAAAGCAGCAAAATAATCACAATTATAAAGCAAGAGATAATTATATTATATTTATAAATCATCAATCTGGATTTTCACTTGATTATTTACTGCATCAACACTTGATTGGGCACAGCCTCCAGTACCCCGACCTTCCATCTGCCCGTCGTCCAGCTTGGTCACAGCGAAGAAATTCCTGTACCAGCGTTCAGAGATCTTCCTGACAGCGGCGATGAGGCCACCCACTTTAAATGAGGGAGGAGATACAGAAGAGGAGTATGAATCACAAGATGATCCATAGCACATTCTCACAATGTGAGCTTTATGATCTGGTTCGGGATCTCAGCTTATCGAATAATTCCCTCGAGCTGTTGGCCTCCAGACTCAAGAAAAATCTACTTGCTTGGCAAGGACATAGCGTATCACTTTCTTCCGTAGAAAGCATGATAACTACATGGGCTACTTCTGCAAGGAGGAAGACCTTGTGTACTGCCGAGATATTGCTTTAGTCTTCTTGATAAACTCGCGGTCCTCAATACGATCCGAGAGATTGGCGACTCTTCATTGACAGCTGCAAGCACTCTTTGAAATGTGTACTTCTCACAACAGGAGCCCAGTTCGCCTCAATCCCTCTTGCGCACTCCACTACTCTTAAAGAAATATGAAGCAGTGAAATATGTACTCGACAAAATCCAATGAGCAGCACTAATGGATCATCTGCGTCGACTTGAAGATGGTGAACTTTCTACTTGGCCAGCCGTCAGGTTCACGAAGTACCCATGCTTTATATTATGTGGGACAGTCGCGATAGAGCCCAGCACTATGTAAAGAAAGAGTGGCCGGCGAGAGCAGTTAGTACCTGAGGCGAGAAACATCATAAACGAACCTCTTGTTGACCAGCAGAATACAGTCCCACCGCACATGAAGCTTGGGTTAATGAAACAGTTTGCAGCGTGCTCTGGACAAGGATGGGAGCGTTTCAACTACATGTGCCGAACATTTCCTCAACTGACCTTTAAGAAACTGAAGGCCGACAGTACCAAACTGGCACATATATACAGCAGCTCATAAAGGACACAGAGTTCCCAAAATTCCATGAACACGCTTGAGTGCGCCCACGCCCTGGAAATCGTTTGTGCAGGTGTTGAACAACTGGGGAGCAGAGGCAGCAGAAGCCACGCCAGACTCATCAGCACGATGATATTTAAACTCGGGATGTTTGAGTAAGTATAAGATGCCCTTCCTATTTTCACATGGAAGAGGAGTTTTCCTCAAAACCTTGGGCCGATGAGCAAGGAGAAAGGGTTCCATGGGACATCCGCCAAATGGAGGAAAGGTACCAGGGGAGGTGGGATGCAGTCATGCTGGCGGACCCTGCCTGAGAATTAGATTTGAAAAGTGACAACCCAGCAGCTGCTCACTACGGGAATCGGCCTTGATTTGTACGCTTGAACTCTGAACTTTTGTTTCACATAACAGCTCATTGTTATACTAATATTATGATAATTATGCTTTTCAAATTGGGTGGAGTATATAAAAATGGAATGAATTTGAACACGTTTGACTTTTATTTCTTGTGTAAACGGAAAAAATCGTCAGCTGATGATCCGCAAAAAATGTGTTTTTTTACAAAAAACTGATTTTTTTTTTATTTCTGTAGCAAAATTCGTGACCTGATTGAACAAAACCAAGGTCATTTTCGGACTCAGAGCACCAAGATTAGTCTAATTCAACTGGAAAACCCTGGACGATTTTAAAAAAATATTTTTTTGTTGCCCAGTGTTGTAGATGCATTGTCTATATAAAATATATATATCAACACGCCAAGTAATTTTCTGCAATTTTGTGTGTAAATTTTAAGGCAATTGGTGAAGAACTTTTGGAGTTATGATTTATGATGTGAATCCTGTTTACATTTTGCCCAAACAAAGATTTCAAAAGTAAAACTGTTACTAAAACTTACATTTAGAATAAGTGTAAGTTCAAAAATAATGTAGCAATTTTCAGTATAATTAGGGAACAGGCATTATATGATGGCTGCCTGGGTTTGAATCCCACTCCATGATACTTTTTTTATATTTTTATAAATATATTATCCTTTATGTTGTTAACAGGAGAAAAAAAATAATTTTCATAACAAATAAATGTACCATATTACTGAAATTATTGTATTAAAAATGTGGTTATATATTTAATATTGAACGAATGAAATTATTATGCTAATAATGTTGTTAATAACTATACATATTGAATGACTATCTAAAACTAACAGTAGGGCCTATATATTGTTGAAAATGCTGTTACAACTGTTAATTTATTTTAAACTGTTACATTGCTAAAAAGAAACCTATATATTATGTAATAACTTCACATATTGAATGACTATCTAAAACTAACAGTAGGGCCTATATATTATTGAAAATGCTGTTACAACTGTTAATTTTTAAACTGTTACATTAAATGTCTAAAAAACGTGTTAAATAGGCCAGGTTACAGTAACAGATGAATTCTACACTTCATCTGCCTGGAGTTTGCTCTTCAGGGCTAAAGCTGAACTATTTGTGCAGTTTACTTAGCTAACAATACTAGTGATAAAATAATAAAATAAATAAATTGATTCACTTTTTTTGTTTATTACAACTTATAATTATAGTATCAAAATATTCTTTCCTTGCAAAAACATGGCAGTGTTTTTTGCTAAATAATTATAATCATAATGTCACAGAGTGATTGTGTATGCGCATGCATGCAAGTTGTATGTGGCTCAGTTATCACCGTAGAATTTGCTGAGCATGTGATAGGGAATGCAAAGTATGCAATATTGATCAATTTAACACAATGCCCAATTGAGAAAGCATATTTAGCACAAGTATATTTTGATCAACAACTCCAAACTTGTCCTTTATAAAAATATAAGACTTTTTTAAAAAGAACTCTACAAACAAGACTTCTTTCTTTAAGTTTTCCTAAATTGTGCACAATATGTAACACGTTCTCACCTCAAAATTCTCTCTACCTTCTGTCTCAGGTGATGTCCACTTATTCCCACTACGCTTACCACTAGTTCACCACGCTCACCACTAGTTCTACGCTCACCACTAGTTCACCATTTATACCATGATCGGTTAAGCATGCACTCAATAAACCAGTGCTCATGATATGCACCCCATCTTCGCAAAAAAAAAAATGACAATTTTTTTTAAAGGCAACCACTTAGCATAAAATAAATAAACCCTTTAAAATTCTAAAACAAAAAATATGATCTATAGTACAAAATATAACCAAATCACTATGAAATACACAACATGTGAATGATCCCCAGAATTTGACAATTCCAAAAATCAAAATAGATACATCTATAAGTAATCAGAAAAATGACTTGTAATTTCAAATTTAGACCATTATCATCATACATTGGTATCTGACATGACTTAGATAAAATCTCTTGCTTGCCAAAGCTGCTAGAAGTGTCCATGTCTCACATCCATACTAGGGCTCTGTAAAGTCAGAGCTTTATTGGTAGGCTAATTCTTTTGCTAGTCCAGATGCTGTTTAATTTAGCCATTACCTTCATCGCTGACCCAAATTTCTGCTTCTCAGCTTCTCTACTAAAACAGTACTTAATATCTAATAATTAAAACTGCCTGATTTCTGAATCTATGCATGCTATTATATTTTCTTATATTTAGCTCTAGGCTAAGGTCCATATGACATTTATTAATCATTTTGTGTTTTCATTTAATTACAGTTAGTCATTCATCACTTTTGTCACCCTTGCCAATAAACTCTATTGATAAATTAGGGGAGTAGGGAATTTACTAACATTGTGTTGAGTTATGTTGGAGTCAACTGTAACAACTATGTCACAAATTTGGGTGTGATGGGCCGCCAATATTATGTGTGTCACCAAATTGTGTTTGTCTCAATTGTGTGTGTGTGTGTCAACAATTGTGTTTGTGGGCAAATATATCTCCTGCCATAGGTTGCACCTGGACAAGAACACTTGGGTGGAGGGAGAGGAGATGCAGACCACGGGTCAGTTGCGTAGGATAAAATTGAGTTAGAGACAGTGGCATGCAGACATGTTGAATGGTAAGCATCTAAGTACAGAGGGACTGGATTTTTTTAGTAGAGTAACTGGAGATTGCTTTACGATTGTTGCTTTTTGTTGCTGGCTTATGCTGGTAGCAATAAAACGCAACCTGTCCTTTCAGGACGACAGCCATTGCTTCATTTAGTTTAATCGGAAATTGAGTTCAATAATTGTTTGTTTCCTGATTGTTGAGTTACACTGTTCAGTAGGGAACATACGCAATGACAGCTATGTTGCACAGTTATAGCCTAGGCTACTGACTAGTCTAATGAATTATTAACTAATAATTGTCAAACTAGCATAGTATGTTCACATTTAACTCTTTTAAAAACTTACTCTTTGTATAAAAATGCCTCCCTGTTGTTTATATTAGGTTGAGTATAGAAATTTCAGTAAAATTTGTATAGTAAAAGTGGCCACTTATATGGAGTCACATAAATTTCCTGCATAAAACATTGTTTTTCTTAAATTGAACTATTAATTTTTATTCCTCAGAGGAGAGATATGTATGTCTGCAAATCAGCTTTGACTCAAGCAATACAGAAACATATCTGTCATAAAAATCCATTAGATCATGACTATTCCATGCATAATAATGTTAATGACACACAATTTGATAAAATAAACTCAAGTCAGTACGAAGAGACCCTGCAGCTTCAAAATCACAAGATTTGAATGTAGAGTACTGAGACTAAACATAGCAACCTATTTGATGATCTGTCTGTTAAATCATTGGATGCTCCGCATTTCGTACAAATACCGGCCCATTCATAAGTGTACCATGTCAGTTTGATAATTTATACAGAGAAAATGCTTTTCGATTTCAAGCTAGAAAAATATACTACCAATTCTTTCTGTACAAACACTGATAATCTTTGTGATAAAGTTTGTAGCACTTTGAAAGACTTATATGATTTAAATGTCAAATGTAATATGAATGCGACATGAATTTCTTTGAAACATCAGGGAGATTTAGATAAAAGTGTTGGTACTCTGCACACAAGCCTGGGACTGGATGAAGTTGTGTCTGCACAAACTCTGAGGTGTGATATGATTGATAATAAAAAACAAAAAAACTCTGCACACCAGCAATTACAGACCCAGATTAGCATTAATGAGGAAGACATGTGCAGTATTAATGATGCAGGGGATATGAAAGCAGGCAACATTCAAGTTACAGAAAAATTAATTGTTGATCAGAGCTTAGACATGATCATTCCAAAAACTCAGGGAACCACAAGTGTTGAAAAAAAACAATTTGATACCAGATTTTCACCGACTTCTGGAATTTTAAATTTATCTCCATTGAAAGAAGTAGCTGCTCACAACTATATGAAATTCCAAATAGATATGCAATATGCTGAACTAATTTAGATGGATCTGAAATTATTTAAGCCAAAAATAATTCAGTTTGAAGAGCCAAGTTTTAAAAATCCAAATGAGATTGATTATGAAAGAACCTATTTTTCTGAAAACTGAAATCATCACAAAAGTGTGTTAGAGCTCTAGAACTCTGTGTAGAGCGATATAGTGCTCATTACAAGTCTGTGTACAGGCTGTGAGATTTACTATGTTTCTAAGGTATTATTTTTACATTATATAGAATTAGATTTTACAGGTCATATGTCAGTAGATTATTTTAACAATATCTAGTCAGGCCTAAATTTATGTATGTAAAAATTAAATAGGCTTGAAAAAAATCTTTCTAAAAATGGAGTTATGTGTCAAAATATTCCTAAAATTATGAACTTCAAGTAAACGAGTCAAAATGAATATAAAACCACATAAAAAGCTAGCAGGCATAAAAAAAAATAAAACTTGCCTAGTTAATCTATTAAAATATTTAAGAATGAATTGTCAAACATAATCCCAATTATTTAAAAAAAAAATGAGACACTCTGATCTATTTAAGAAAAACTAATCAAAGTACCTTCATTGTCTGTTTTTGAAGTTATCATCAACAAAATATTTTACAACAGAAAGCATTTAAATTCTGACGGAGGCCATTATAAGTGTCAATTATTTTTTAAAAGACCAGCAGTCCGTGAATTTTCCCACATTATACAGAAGTAAAAATGATCCCTTGTATTTTTCAGTGACTATGATATGATCTTTATTACAAGCTTAATATTTACATGCTTGAAAAAAATGTGTTTTATGAAATATAAACAGCATGCATTTTAACTTGCATATAAAAAAACTTCCATCGTGACCTTACTGTATTTCATTCCAGAACTTAAATAAAGCAAGAGATATCCTTTTGGGCAGACCAGACTGTAGAACAAGCATTACATGCTGGCTCCTGGTTTGTTTGCTGAAGAAAACAAAGTAATTTTTTCCAGGTATATTACCAAACTATTTGATGAAATTAACTGGAGCTGAGCTATGTTAACATGCATTTTGTAGAAACAGTTAAACCTTGTTTGATGAAAATTCATTACTAAACTCTTCATGAACCCTTTTTTTGATCAAAGCTGTTGGCTTAGTGATTATTGCACTCAGAATAGTTTATGTTGCACTGTCTTAAGATAAATTTTAATCTTTGTAGGAAGATCCAGATATCTTCTGTGTTGATTATTCTCCCTTTTCTCTAATTAGTTCCTTGACATAAATTAACATATAACCTTTTATTTCCCCTTAGTTGTCTGGCAGTATGCATCCAGTTTCTATGTTTTGGGAAATTTGAAATCAATTATCACCTACTTCTATAAGCCCAATCAATGTGATTGAAATCTTGTGTATTCTCACTATTTATATTTATTCTTGTCAATCAAATAAATTCTTATGAAGCCTGAAGTTAGTTACTCTATTTGGCAAGGTTTATATAAAGAGAGAAATTTCAGAAAGTGATCATAGTGTCTCTAGTTGAACACAGGTTCATAAATGCTGCTGAAATGTAAATTGTTGTTTTGTTGTCATTTTACCCCAGTCTTGTCTTTAATTTTAAAATATTTTATATAATAATATAAGTATAAATATAAAACAACAAATTTTTTAGTCTTTCATACTACTATGTAGACACTTATTAGTTTAAATTAACCTTCCAGATATATTCAGACTTCTGCTATCGTAGTTGGCTTTTTGTCAAGCTAAGTACACTAAAAATAGAAATGGAATGGTATTTTTAAATGTTTCTTTTTATGTAATTTATATTGAATTGTTTGAAAATGAATGTTGTTAGTAAAAGAAAATTAATAATAAAGAAAAGCCTTTTCTGAGGAGTTAGAAGAACAAAATGTAGCTGTTCCTAAACCACATTCAGTTTTTTGTAAAGTGGTAGCAATTTTCAAGAGATTGGACTCAAAATGTAATTTTTACAAATTTTCAAACATGTTGCGACAACTCTGAACATTATCAACATTAGGTGCCAGAAATAAATGAAATAATCAATTCATATTGGTGCTAAGGATTTTTAGTCAATTTATATAATTTTTGTTTATTTCTTCTTCTTGAATCATATTTTATGCTATGGCTTGTCCATATCCATGACTCTACCCCCTTGAAACTTTTATAATCTATGTATGTTGTTTAAGTTATTTCTATTAATACTCACACTTTAATAAACTGAATCAAGTTTGCTTCAATTGATAGTGTCTTTGGTAAACTTTTATATATAAAACTTTCATATGTAAGATTTTTTAAACTTCACTGCACTTTACAGGGTCTCTGGAAGATTCCTCTCGAAGATATTGATAGGCCTGGATGCTTTGCTACTCATGTTCATCGTTCGGTAGTTCTTTAGTTGCATATATAGACAGATAGCAGATAGGCTTGATATAGATAGATAGATAGATAGATAATTATATGGAGTAGATAGATAGATAAATAGACTCAATAAATAGTAGATCAATCAGATAAATCGACAGATCTTGGGTAGGCAGATACATTTGAAACAAGTAAACACACTTAAAGACCGTACCACCAATGAACGTGCATCTTAGTTGAATGTACAGCTTAATTGAACCTATGCTGAGAGTGTTATATTCATCATGAAGACGCAGGCCTTTGAGACTGAGCAAGAAATGGAAACACCCCAATGGATGGCGTCATTTAGAACATTTAAGTGGCACGATTCTCACAAAATGCAGACCGGATGTGTCTCAGATCAGGACTTATCGCTGAGCAATATTTTCTTCTATTTTTTTTTAATTTATTTCGTGTCCTTGTCCGTACTAGAACAAGTCCTTAATAGGATAGGTCCTTACTTGGGGAAGTCCTAGGACAAGTCCTTACCAGGGGAAGTCCTTAATATCTATTCTAGGTCCAGGGGATATAAATGAAATGAAAGATACAAACCCTCACACAACAGAGTAATTTGGTATGAGAATGTGGCTTGTTCCTTGTGTACCAAGTGTGTGCAGTATGTGTGTGTGCATTTATCGAACCTCCATATCACCAAATCTATACCCAGCATCATTCTCTGCTATTGTTTGTGTTGTGCTAGTACCCAGCAAAGATAGTATCTGTAGGGATGAGATTTGTGTCCCTTAGATGCTATAAGCCACTAAGGGACTGTGTTTACAGGGTCATTCTTTTATCCTTACCATAACCATTAATGCAATGACCATGGAGACACCACGGGAAACATGAATGGAAAAATTTAACCACGACCTGAAAAATTCCTATATTTCTCACCGAAGATCGAACCCGAAGCCCTCAGGTTGACATTAAAGAGTTTAACCTCACAACCATTCATTTTTTTTTTGCGGCGACATTAAAACGAACAACACGATTTCCCCACAAGTCTTTTTTTTTTTGAAGTCAAGAATAAAACTCTTTCCTTTAGTGAAAGATTTTTCAAATATATAAATTTGAAAATATATAAATAAATCTATTAGAGAAACCGTTTTAATGTAATTTGTATATTTTTAAATACAAAATATTGTTGTAACGTTATATACAAAAGGACTCAAGACACGTGGGTTGAATAACTACACTAATACTTTGCACTCATTCCTACCACAGCAAATAAACTGCTTTAATCTACAATGTACAACTAAACTAAGCTAAACTAATAAATCCAGATGGAAAAGTTACTATAGGTGAGTTGAACGTGTTACGTCTCATGTAACGAACTCACTGTTCTCTAAAAAAACTGTACCTAACTGTCCACTTTCACTCTGGTCATAACATATCCTAGGGTCAATGAGAGTCTGCTACCCCCATAAACTTAGGTCACCTGTATGGTCCGTCGATGAGTCGTCCCAGATTTATCGCTGGTTGCAAGGAGTTGGGAAACTGAGCACGTATTCACCCCACACACACAGCCATCCTCTTTATTTTACACCTATGATCCAGGTTGATATCTTTAAAGTCGCGCGGTCATGGAATCAAGGACTTACAACAAAAATACTTACAATACATATTTTTAGATCGAATAGTCTATCACAATATTTTCAGTATTGATTTCATTGACTTCCGATAATGCACTAAATAAATCAATCAGGGTCGAGTATCCGCCATTGAAGTGTGCTCCAGGCCACGATGATATTAGAATGGCGACTGTTCATACCGTGACCAGATCCACAGTGATATTCGGGTACAAATCTACCGGTTTTACGGTTAGCAACTGTACTCCCGTATAGATTTCTGACCAGTATGAGATCAATACACTCCAATGGTAGAATGTTTTGGAATGGAAATGACCATACTCAGAGGGTGAAATTACTCTATTTTTTTGCAAATGTCGAATTTTAAGGGGAAATGTTATCGTTGGCAGAACCATTTATGGTATTGTGTATATATTATTTATTTATTATTACTGTGCTGTGAGTCTTCTGTACTTCTGGGAAGGTGAATGTAAATGTGCAGTATTAGCAGTCCTGACAGTCTCTCCGGAGTTTGATTTATTTCTTTGAGTGTCCACATATACATGTGTGAGACTATTTTATACAAACAATTAGAAATCACTGAGAGTATATGTTTATTCAATACTTAACTGTTTCTCTCTTACTTGTTAGATGTAAATACTTTTAAAATACTACTCAATACCTTATATAGATGGCTTACGAATATTTCCATAGTTTGTATTATTAACTGCAGCTCTACTCACCGTACTTCCTGTTTCCTGTATTAAGAATGATAGGATGAGATTCACAAAATATATTATACAAAATATACACCCTTCCCTAATGAATCTCCGTGGTCGTCTGTCTTACCTATCGTCTGCTAGATCTACTTCCTATACTGGCCAGATAATTATACTCATCTAAATTTGGAGGCCAGATATAATTATTACAAGATATATACTTTGGTTGGATAAATGGGATCAATAGGTGGTAAAGGGATTGTTCATACACTATATAGATCTGCATTTGATTTTGTGGCTAATGCTAGCCATTAGATATCTTGAAGTCCCTGTAAGTATAGGATGATCCATTCGTGTGGTAGGTAGAGCGCTCGACAGTTGACTTGAGGGTCTCGGGTTCGATCTCCGGTGAGACCAAAGAGTTTTTGAAGCCATGGGGAAAGTTTCCTCCACGTTTCCCGTGGTTTCTCCAAAAACTATTTTTTTGTGGGGCAAGGCATTAAGGATTTTTAGAGCATTTTCGAAAAAAAATGCTCTATTGTCCCCGTTTTGTCTGTCTGTCTGTCCGTCATCACCCTAGATCACAACAACCATAAGTCCTAGACCCATGATGTATATATCATTTTGTAGGTCTTGGCCTGCCAAGAAATGACTTTTTTTCCATTTTGCGATCTGACCTCTCAGAACGTAAAAGGGGCCTTAGTACCGTTTTTTACTATATAAGCTATATTAATAAAGGAGCGCTATATCTGAGGAACTATAAGTCCTAGACCCATGATGTATATATCATTTTGTAGGTCTTGGCCTGCCATGTGTACATCAAAAGTTCATTTCGCGATAGGACCTCTGAGGGCCGGGCTTCAGGGCTCCTAAGGGGCTTATATATTATATATACACCTTGTACGTTCAATAACCCGTTCATTTGGTGCGAAATACTGCAGCACGTAGTTTCACCAAGATTTATTAAGAAACTCATCAAATGAAATAGTAAGCTTGTGTTCTGAGTTTAATTGAAAGTATCAGAGCTATGCAACAATTGACGGAGTTTTCGGACGATTAAATGACTATAATTTAGAATGTTTTCAATTATGAGTCCTATTTCAGTAACAACAAACCACTTGTAGTTAGATTTAAGAGACAATAATTTTTTTTCAAATATAAAGAAACGTCTTTATAATTTTTTTTTTACAAATATATGCATTACACAATTGAATTTATAAACATTTCCAAAATTTACAAATATTTACTGAAAGCTAACAAACGTACTGATACATAACACGAAAATGCGCTAACACGTCCTGTGTCCAGAATGGAACAGGCTTAATTGCTTGTTTTCCTTACAGGGACTTCACACAAACTATTAATTAAACTTTTTACGATAATTGAAAATTGAATAGGATTATATGATCGAAATTCGTTGATTTTTAAAAAAATAATCAGGAATTAATTGAAAAAAAAAACTAATTAAATAAAAAAACGGAAAATTTCCATTAAAATTATTTATATCTATTGAACGTACGTACATGATATAATTTCAGATGTCAACAGTCCTCAGAGAGCACAGTGAAGAATTTTGCGTTCTTGTTGACACAGAACTTAATGAATCACTCGGCTCAGCACAACTTCAACGAGCGTTCGACTCACAAATTTTTAGAATCGAGAGTAGCTTTGTGACTAAAGAACATTTCTCGATGAAAGATCTGAAGTTAGATTTCACTCAAAATTTGGTCAACCGAAATTTAACTGTTATAGCCGACTATAGATCTGTCTACTATTTTCACAGCTACGGCCTTCTTAACAGTTTCTCTCTGGACCGCGCAGTTTTTGAATTGATTATTAGTGAATCGTGTCAATCTAAATTCAATGAAACATTTCAGCCTTTAGGTCGAAGTACGGCAAGATCGGTCAACAATTATTTTATCAAATTTCACCAGTTTCAATATTCCAGCCACGCTTTGGAGATATTCACACAAAGGTCTCACTGCAATGAAACCGTAGACACGAATAAAGACGATGGTTTTGATTCAGTGAACACATTTACAAACATATCGGGTGTTCTACTTTGTCCTTACGTAAACTTTGACCAGTCAATGTTTGAGATGATTGCTGACGACACAGTCATACCACCAAACATTGCAATAACGATAACATTCAACGCTGTAAAAATAAGTATAACAGATAAAACGGAACTCCACTACGTTGAAATGGATGTCAATAACAGTCTCAACGTGTGCCATGAGTTACTGGATAAGAAACTTGAAAAGTTTACAAGGAGTCCGCAAGATGCTATGCAGCTGACTAAAGTGGAAGGCACATCTATGTCAAAATACGCCATTACCCTGGTTTGTTTCGCTGTTTCCATGGTTTGTCTTCTTCTGACGCTGCTCACGTACTTCCTGTTTCCTGTATTGAGAACTGAGGCAGGGGTAAACAACATGTTTCTCAGCGGTAGTCTTCTCTTGGCACAAGCTGCCCTATTAATTACTTCACACGTGTGAGTATTTCTTACTAATGTAATTATTTAATATGGGAGTGTTTCCAGATTTAGTTAGTTTTGATCATGCATGTTTAATATTTTAAAATATAATGTGGATGTTTACTTCTATCTTATTCAGGAAATAGTATCGATACTTTTGTTTTAATTTGTATCAAAACCCTGTAAGTATCTTATCTTTATCTCTTCTATATCGCTTCGAGGAGGGGGGTTTTCATCATCATCATCATTGCCCGTCACTCCTATCGGGGTATGGGCCACCAACTAAAGATCTCCAGCAACTTCTGTCCTGAGCCATTTCTCTCCAGCTGCTTCCAGCTGAACCCCATCCTGGTGATGTCGGCTTCAAATTCTCGCCTCCAGGTGTTTCTTTGCCGGCCTCTCTTTCTTTTTCCTTGAGGATTCCAACTCAATACTTGCCTAGTGATGTGGCTTGCTGGCTTTCGTAATACATGGCCTATCCATCCCCACCTCCTCTTCCTGATCTCTTCTATTGAAGCTTGACCAGTTCGTTCTAAAAGGCTGGCATTGGTGATGGTGTCAGGCCATCGTATTTGAAGAACTTTCCTAAGGCAGCTGTTGATAAAGGTTTGGACTCTCTTAGTGGTAGTCTTCGTAATCCTCCAGGTCTCAGTTCCATATAGTAGGACTGACTTTACATTGGTATTGAACAGGCGAAATTAGGTGTTCAGAGACAGCTCTTTGGAATTCCAGATGTGGCGGGGGGGGTATTATGATATATGTATTGTCCAACCCAATCTCTGCTGAGAGTGCAGTCATCATATTGGTACGACGGATGACTGACAAACCTTAGGTGACTAGCGTAACTCCCAGGTTTTCAAAACTCGTGAGGTCTTTTAGTTCTTAGCATTTGTAGATGAAACGCTTTGAAAACTTGAAGTGCTCACATGGCAAATCGTTGATGTGTGCACGTTTCAATTTACCCCATTTCTATGACGCGTTTCAATTTGACACATTCTATTACACATTTCAATTTGCTCCATTCTATGACGCGTTTCAATTTGACACATTCTATTACACATTTCAATTTGCTCCATTCTCTTACACATTTCAATTTGCCCTATTCTACTACACATTTCATTTTGTCACATTCTATTACACATTTCAATTGGCCACATTCTAATACACATTTCAATTGGCCACATTCTATTACACATTTCAATTGGCCACATTCTATTACACATTCTATTCGCCATATTCTATGACTCCTGTCAATTTGCAGCTTCTATTGTGCGTTCAATTTACTCCCCTTCAACTGCACATCACAACTTGACCCTCTCTTTCCTCGTATTTCATCCAGGGACCGAGTAAATATTTTTTGCACTGCCCTGGGCATGGCAACTCACTTCCTGTGGCTGTGGATGTTCTCCTGGAGTTTCATCTGTAGCCACAAAATGTTCCAAGTTTTTACCGCCACAATCAACAGAAGAGCAGTGGGACAAATCACAAGCTGTCTACTTTGGAAACAAACTTTCGTTTCAATACTTTTCCCAACGCTGACCATCGTCTGTGTGATTACAGTAAACTATGTGATGTCAGATGGGTCAGATATCGGGTATGGATATTTGTCATGCTACTTGGATTCAGCGAGACTAATCGGTAAGTAAGGAGATACTGAATATATTAAAGTATATCATAAATTAGCCGAGTTACTTTAGATAAAAAAAAAACGAAAAATTTCACTTTTCACGTGCATCGAACATCAAGTTTAATGAAATTATTTCACTTGCCATAATATTTTGGTAGACCAGACTCGAGCAGACTATGGGCAGTCAGCCTGTTTGATCCGACCCAGCGGTCTGTTCCTCTCCCGCTCGTTCACGTAAATGACATTTACATTTGCATATTTTAACATTTCATATCAACAATCCACCCATCTATCCTTTGTCGGCTGCCCTTCTGTCAGATTTAAAGCGACCAATGCGGCCCTCGGTTCCAAATGCTCTCCCACCGGCCATGCACGACGATTATTTTGACATTAAAAATGTTACATTTGAATTCAAAGTCTGAAAGTTTTCCTTTTATTGAAGTCTTCATAACACGTAATTCAATGCAATTTATTTTAGCACGTAGTATGTTTTTATTATTATCACCGTATGACTTAACGTTTACATGGAAATGTGACCCTTTGAAAAAAAAAAAATTATTATTACTAGCTGTACCCTGCAAAACATTTGCATATAGTTATATCCCCTTAGGCTTGATCGGTAGGCTAGGTTGTTTTTTTGGTTTCGGGCAGATCCGATTTTTTCATGATTGTATTTTAAACTGGGAATACTGTTTTATTAATTCTTTACTTTCGATTTAAAGCACACTGAAAATGAGTATTATTAAATATGATGATGATCTTTGCGAAAAATAAGTTGAATGTATTATTAGTACATATCCCGAGTCGATGGATGAGGGTGATAATAAAAATGGTGCTTGATAAAATATTTATCATATTATAATTGGTGTAAATATTGAATACATTTTTCCAAAAAAGATATTTATTTACAAGCAGTTGTTGAAAATTAGAAGAGAAAAATAGCATTAAAAATTAGTTGCAATAACGAAATAAATTAATTACATCAAGTGCCTTTTTTACAATATGAAACACTTATCCTTTCAGTGATCAGCGTCGTTGTACCTTTGATTCTCATCACTTGCAGTAACTTGATATTTTTTCTCATCACCGTCTACAAAATCTACCAGACACGACGTCTCCAGTCTTCTAACACCAATGTAATCAATGAAAACAACAAGTACCTTTTTATTTACGCCAAACTGTCCACTCTGACTGGAGCCTTCTGGACAGTGGCCGTAGTGGCAGAAGCTTTGGACAATGACGTAATGCAGTAAGAAGTTTAATTTTCTATGAATTATTCTAAAAATAGCCAGCAAGATATGGAACAGATCGAAATATATTTTGTGCTACTTGAACTACTAACAGTTTTTTTAACGGATAAAATGGAAAGTCCCGTAAAAATTTAACGATTCCGTCCTGGATTTCGTTAATTATTTACCGTATGAGCCATAAATTGCATACATGTATTATAATTACCTACAACCAGAAAGGTGAATAGAAACTATTTAGACAATCTGATGGCTTAAATCGAGGATAGATATTTTTTATTTTATTATTTTTGTTTTTATTTTTTAGCAATGATATATATATTTTTAAAATGTACCCCTCGCTCCCTCCCTGCCTCTTTTAAATGTCTTCATCAACTTAACTTAGAAAAAAAGAATAATTTAATCAAACGCACACACACACACACACACCTATATATATATATATATATATATATATATATATATATATATATAAGATTTCCTTTCCTCCACAGGTATATCTCAATAGTACTAAACGGCCTACAAGGTGTTACTATCTTCATTTCATTCATTTGTAACAAAAGAGTTCTGGCCATGTACTCTTGTTTGAAGCAGACACGTCTGACCAGCAGAGATACCTCATAAACTACGGATGTCTCAATGAAAGTGATAATCGGGAATATTCGCTGTGGTATGACAACGTATGTCACTTGAGTGATCAACGGGAAGATCCGCTGCCGTTCGTTATAAAACAATTAATTATTTAAAAAAGAAAGAGACTGATTTCCAGTCTTAGAGACAATAAAAGTTTACAGTTGCTTACATTTAATTTTTTTTCATGAATGTTTTAAAAAAAAACAAAAAAAGAAAAACTACTCCACAATCAAAAAATCATCCTAGAGACGCATGTGGCTCTAGGAGACCCAGTTTGCCGCCCCTGCCTTATAAACGGAAATACGCCCCTCGAGTAAACAAATTTCTGCATTATTTCTTTATATCTATATCTATATATATATGGTAAAAAATGACTGCATCATGGAGAATCTTTAAAGTGTCATCCAAGTAGATGAACACTGGCTATTCTCCCCACTTCCCTCTCCACTTTTCCACCAATCAGAGCATCGTTAGAAGTAATGAGGACCACCTTGTTCAAACTGTATGTCGGGGAATTCCTGCAACAACCAGTGACAAGAACGATACACGAAAATCGAAACGAGACCTGGGCTTCGGCACAGGTACACTGACGTGGCCCATGCGATAAACGGTCTTGACACCACTGTCATAACAGCAGTGTAAATTGTTTTAAACTGTTCTAGGGAATCACAAAGACATGTCCATGTACGTCCATTTTTAAACTCATAGCATATACCTGATCAGGGCTCGATTTGCCGCCGGGGATGCCGGGGATATCCCCCAGCACTGAGAATGTCATCCCCGGCTCTGCTTTTGGCTAATATATCCCTGCCGGGGATGAAACCATAGACGGCTTATCCCCGGCTCCGCAGAATTTTTTTTTCATCCCCGGCACTGGTTTTTTCTTAAATCGAGCACTGTACCCTGAAATTATTTGACAACGTCACTAGCTTGCAGATTAGGCTTGAGACATTCCGGGGGGGGGGAGGGAATGGGAGCTTTTGGCGGGGACTTTAAAAAATATATGGGGGGTGGGGGGGGGTCCTTGGAATAAAGGATCTTCGGGCCTTTGATATGACACGTAGTGCTGAAAGAAAGAATGGGGGGGGGAATCAAGGCATCGTACGAATTTACTTTTTAACACAAAAAAAATGACCGCGACTCAACGGTCCATGGCGACCAGTGGCTAAGACCGTTATGGACCAACTCGCTGGCTCGCTTGAAATGACCTTTGAAGGTAGAAAAAAAAAAGAAGAAAAACGGTCGCAATGTCAAGGACGGTGAAGCTAAAAAATCCAGTCTGGTCAGTCCTGGGTTGACGATCAGGTTTGATCCATGTCGAGTGACCAGATCGCTGAACTAGCCGACGGTCAAGACAATCATTGTCTCAGTGACGCTATTCAAAGTGACGCCGTTGGCAAATGTTGATCGCCAGATTATCTCCCTGCAGATCAGACTATTATTGAAGACAACGTAGTAGAGTGTGACGACAGGTTGATCTGAATCTTGTCATGTCTCGTCGCCATTGACAACTTTGGGTTTGTAACAATTCCTTCTATTTTTTTTAAGAACAAAACACAAAATTATTTAAATAACCATTGACGAAAAGTCTCGTTAACTGAAATTTGATTATATATATAAAAAAAAAAGATTTTTTTATGTAAGTTTCTATTTTTCAAGTTTAATTAGCTGGACTTTTTATTTATAAAACACAGAGATAGAATAAAAGGTTTCATTGTATCGTTTGAATATTTATATAAAATCAAATCGCGTGTGTACATCTCGATATTTAGGTTATTTACTTATTGCTTTTTTTTAATGTATCAATTTAATCTATTCGTTTGGAAGATTTTTCACTTAATCGATAGGAGGTCCAATATTGAGTTTCAGGTTTTGAGGACACACACACACAAACAACTAGCCACGTACACAGCTAGCCACACAGAAATCTAGCCACCTACACAACTAGCCACACACATAGCTAGCCACACTGAAATCTAGCCACATACATAGCTAGCCACACACATAGCTAGCCACACTGAAATCTAGCCACACACATAGCTAGCCACACACAACTAGCTAGCCACACACAACTAGCTAGCCACACACAACTAGCTAGCCACACACAAACAGCTAGACACGCACAAAACTAGTCACACACACACACACACACACAGCTAGACACATCCACAGCTAGCCCCACTATTTACATTTAGCATATCACTATCAGTCATGTTGATTGTAAAAAAAAAAATATAGACAAGGGGCATCGCAAGCATCCGTTAAATTGGGCCCCCCCACACATCATAAGGCCGGTCCTGCAGATCAGTCAACAGGTCTTTAAATAGTCATTGACTGCCTTACATACATGCGGACTACTAATTTAAAAAAAAATAAAAAAAGATAACATCCCTTTTATTAACTGAATTTTTTAGTATAATTTTTAGCTTACGTTTTTTTATTTTCATTATCAACTTAATTATCTCCATTCTCATCGGGTCAGATGAAGTGTTGAATTCACCTGTTTTTATAGACACGCCATATTGAGGGATTGTGTGGATAGCACAACTCTCAGTCGTTTTGAGTCTTGCATCTTAAAATTGGGTACCCATTTAAACATGGGTGGAACTGAAAAAAAAAAAACAACCCAAAGTTGGAACCCGACACACCTCGGTCGACAGTCGATCGCTCTACACCGCACGACCACCAGTCCCTTCACGTGTGAATAAATTATCAAATCTTTCACTTTTAACTGTCAATTGTTCCCATTTAAAATTGGTAGATCAAAGACTTCTTTTTATAAATTATTTAAAAATATATTTTTTTTTAAATAATTTCCTTTTTATTAAATACAAAGTTCTGTTTTTTTTGTTTTGTTTTTGTTTTAAATGAGAGATCGTTTTTGGGTAACCGTTTAGTTGTTGGTACAAATCACTTATGATGGACAGCTGTTTTGACGTCTGCGTTTTAACTTTCCAAGTAGTTCTCCGTAGAGCGCAGAGACCCTCTGGTTGCAGATAAATGAAATGAAGATGGCCACACCCTGTAGCCCATTTAAGATGATAGAGATAAACCTGTGGATAAATTGTACATAAAAGAAATATACAGATAAACCTGTGGATAAAGTATACATAAAAGAAATATACAGATAAACCTGCGGATAAATTGTACATAAAAGAAATATGCACATATTGAGCTTTGTGTCTTAAAATGTATATATTTTTTAATACAAATTAAATAGAAGAATTACATAATTGTAACACTATATTTTTTGTATATAATGTTATGTATGTGATGGATACTGTTGTAGACACCAATTTAACGTTGGAAATTGTCAACGTTATGGTACTATCGTTGTTCCACCAAAATGCAATACTTCTTGTTCTTCACTGCTGCTTCAATGTGATGTTATGGTTTGAACGTTATGTAGTTTGTTGATATTAGGTTATGTAGTGGCTGATATTCTCTCTGGTTTTACTTCAAAGATGGTAGCGTTCAGTCTCTTGGCACTCACACACAAACACAGCATGAATAAAGCCAAGTTCCACGATTCAATAACATTTATTTAAGTAATAATAAAACACATATAAATGCACTCAAGTGCCGAAATATTCACAAATATGCTTTAGCAGAATAAACGTTGACTGTGTACTGTTAAACTTCAACTTATCTCTGAATGTATACTGTCTTCTCGTATGAGTAAGAGTACGTATATTTAGTGATTTGATTTCTCTATGAACACCTGTATACTGTCTTATCGTATAAGAGTACGTATACTTAATAACTTGTCAATATATGTATACTGTCTTGCGGTAAGAGTACGTATATCTAACATGTATACTGTCTTACGGGCAAGAGTACGTATATCTAGTATGTATACTGTCTTGCGGTAGGAGTACGTATATCTAATATGTATACTGTCCTACAGGCAAGAGTACGTATATCTAATCTGGTGTCCTGATGTCTCTATCTCTATAGTCGTTCTGTCGATCGGTAGGTCTCGACGTCTATCGTCAGTCTGAATGTATCTCGTCGGTCTGTCGATGTCTCTCGTAGGTCTGAAGAAATTTCAGCTATATCACCTATTTATGTGATGGTGAATTATCACGTGCCCCAAGCGCCCAGAACTTCTGATTGGCTCCCTAACACCCTTTTTAACTCATCTACATATTAATGACTCTTATTCCAGCCTAGAGATTGGTGCGGCTAAAAACTCACTCTGGTCTAGTATTCCTTTGTCTGCCTAATTACATCTTATCACGTACATCCGGTGTCATCGACGCTCATTGACAGATTTATTCCACCCAAAACAAAGATAACACGCTGGAATTCTAATTATCACAATCTCTGCCTGTGTCCTTGGCCCATGAACTTTCAATGTTGACCACCCAACTAAACAGCGGTTCTAAAATTGTATGGATCTGTCTAAAGCTATTGTTACACCCTCCTCCTCCATCGAAAAAAAAAATGTTATACATTTTTTTTTTTTTATAAAAATATTTTATACAGTACACAAGTCATTACAAATGTCTTTCTGCATTACAATAGTTTTGTCACATATCGTACAGAAATTTGATATGGAGAATAAAATATGGTTATACTGAAACATCTTGTTAACAAAATATGAAACACTTAATTGTAAGTAGACCTTGAATAGGTAAAAAAATCATGGAATTATCCAATAACTATAATACATAGAAGCGTAAAATTTCTGTAGAATAACATTAAATACTTAAGTTATGAAAAAAATTCAAATGTGAGTATATATTCATCAGAATAATAAATAGTGCTGACAAGGAAAATATAATGAAAACATGGCATAGTAGTAAGATTAAATATTAATGTTTGTTAACATGGTCTAGCAAGTCTGGACAAAATATCAGGAATGTGGTTATTACTTCCCTTGATGGACTTTATGGTAAAGGAATAATCTTGCAGAAGCAAAGACCATCTAGTCAGTTTGGCATTGTTAATGCTCTTGTTATTAAAATTCAATAGGGGTTTGTGATCAATTAAGACAGTGAACTCAGTACCTAATAAATATTTGTGCAATTTTGTAATTGACCATACAAGTGCTAAGCATTCTAGTTCAATAACAGAGTATTTCTTTTCAGATTCAGTTAATTTTCTGCTCAAATACATGATGGGTTTGTTAACATTATTGTAGCTCTGTAAAAGACAGGCACCTAAGCCTATTTTTGAGGCATCTGTGGCTAATATAAATGGTTTCTTAAAATCAACAGACATAAGGATAGGAAAAGTTTGAAAACATGTTTTAATTTTGTCAAGGGCACTTTGACAATCATCGTTCCATGTAACAGTCTGCTTCATCGTCTTTTTAGTTAAATTTACCAGGGGTGCAATGATGGAAGCAAAATTGGGAATGAATTGTCTATAGAAACTACAAAGGCCAATTAATGATCTGACGTCTTTCTTTTTCTTAGGGATGTCAATGTCTAAAATTTTCTTTAAAATTGTTTCAGTCGGAGTTACCTTATCCTGACCAACGTGAAAATTAAAAAATCAATGCTTACAAAGAGAAAAAATCAAAATTTAACGATTATTTACTTATTATAATAGACACAAAAGTATAATATCTGTATAAACATACAATATTCCATAACAATCTAAAGTTGACAAACTTCAATTTATGCTTTATACTGAATGTGAAAGAATGTAGATTAGCATATATTGTCACATATTAACCTTGTTAAAATGTCGATAAATACATATCATTTCTAATTACTGGCTATAACTGTAATCATGAAAAAATTTACAGAAGTCACAACCTTAAATTATATGTCTTATAATGTGGTATCTTAATACTACAGCATTGTTAAAATCAAATTAATTATTTTCTCAAATGTTACTGTATACAACATGGCATATCGTGCCGAAGCGATGCCAAAAAATATTCAATATCCCCATTAAACTCAAGTACAATATCATGGCATTCCTATGCCCAACTTAAAATATGCGCAGTTTGCCGAAGCAATTCAAATAAGTCAGTATGACAATACCGATGTCCATACTCTTAATTCAATAAACAATAATCATCAGCCACCTGGCTGGATCACATGGGGTACAATAAACACACAGCGTCCCTGCTGCTTAAATGGTCCTTCCCGACCAATCCTTGGATAAACCAAGTACAATATCTAGATGAGAAAAACCAAATGATTATGCAATATTACCTATCTCCATCTCAACAGTATAACTAATTCACAGTACCAACATATTCCACTTTAGTTTTAAATTGCACAATGTCTAACATTGGTATACCTTATTTATCTTGTGCGGAATAAATTTGCACTAATTCTTTACCACATGACAAAAGTATGATGCTTATTGTGACACAACCTATAATATTACGAGTGTTATCTGCCATTGCAATATCATATTACCAATGCTCATCAATAGGTATAAATAGTTTAAAATAAAGGAAATAGTCAATAATAAATTAACATGTTCTGTAGGTCCTAATGTGTACATTAATTATTAGTAGACTACTTATCAGATTTAGAATGGTGTAAAATGTACTTTAGTGAAGGAAAAGTTTCAAAATAACATAATCAAAACAATTTGGTATATAAAACAGTAGTACAAGTCATGCAAATAATATTATAGGAAGATATAAAGTGAAGGAAATTATTTGAAACAAAACTGCAGTGCTCTCTTAAGTTAAATGAAGAAAAAGAAATATTATGAAGTAAAATAAGATAATAAAATAACGAAACGGGACAAAATAAATCAGTTTAACATAAAACAAAACAAACAATTGAACCGTGAATTAATACACAAATACAGACTAGGAAATGGGATTATATTTGTACAGCACACAGGAGAATACACACAATAATGACGTCACAATACAGTTATTAAAAAAAAATTCTTACAGTAAAACTAACAATTGTACGGAGACAACTAAAAATAAAAACAAAAACAAATTCTATTGTATTAATGGGGGCAGTAAAAATTCTAAAATTAATATCCAAAGATACCAAACACACAAATGGTGTAAATCTCCTACCAAAAAACACAATAAAATTTACGCTAAAAGGATTTCCAAACAAAAGCTAATCTTCTGCTTAGATATTATTAGACATAGAACAAAAAAATGAGAGCACTAGTTATACAGTAAATTTTAAACTTAAATTAACTTATCTGACGATCCACTTGATCTGTATACATCTATGTTTACGTCTGGCTGTTGATATATCCTTGGAATTTCACTTTAACTAATAATTATTGTTATGTTCAAAATTTTTAAAATCACTTAAATTATTTACTGTCAATGTTCACTTTAGAAAATTTAAAAAAAATTTCACAAAATTGAGTAAATAAAATGTCAATAGACTTTACAGCTTGAATGTCATACTGCCAGAAAATTCGTAGTATTACGGTATTTCACCTGTTGAGCGTGTAGACTTGTTACTGGGTCATGTTTTGTGTCGCATTCCACAGTTGATGTTTTTTTTTTTTGTCACCGTCGCGGGCAGTTCTCTCTCTGGTTTATTGTGTGTTGTCGGTATTATTTCTTCATCAATTCGTAGTCAATTATAGCACCTAGTCTCTTCTTTGTTCACCGCTTAGCCACCAAATGTAACACTATATTTTTTGTATATAATGTTATGTATGTGATGGATACTGTTGTAGACACCAATTTAACGTTGGAAATTGTCAACGTTATGGTACTATCGTTGTTCCACCAAAATGCAATACTTCTTGTTCTTCACTGCTGCTTCAATGTGATGTTATGGTTTGAACGTTATGTAGTTTGTTGATATTAGGTTATGTAGTGGCTGATATTCTCTCTGGTTTCACTTCAAAGATGGTAGCGTTCAGTCTCTTGGCACTCACACACAAACACAGCATGAATAAAGCCAAGTTCCACGATTCAATAACATTTATTTAAGTAATAATAAAACACATATAAATGCACTCAAGTGCCGAAATATTCACAAATATGCTTTAGCAGAATAAACGTTGACTGTGTACTGTTAAACTTCAACTTATCTCTGAATGTATACTGTCTTCTCGTATGAGTAAGAGTACGTATATTTAGTGATTTGATTTCTCTATGAACACCTGTATACTGTCTTATCGTATAAGAGTACGTATACTTAATAACTTGTCAATATATGTATACTGTCTTGCGGTAAGAGTACGTATATCTAACATGTATACTGTCTTACGGGCAAGAGTACGTATATCTAGTATGTATACTGTCTTGCGGTAGGAGTACGTATATCTAATATGTATACTGTCCTACAGGCAAGAGTACGTATATCTAATCTGGTGTCCTGATGTCTCTATCTCTATAGTCGTTCTGTCGATCGGTAGGTCTCGACGTCTATCGTCAGTCTGAATGTATCTCGTCGGTCTGTCGATGTCTCTCGTAGGTCTGAAGAAATTTCAGCTATATCACCTATTTATGTGATGGTGAATTATCACGTGCCCCAAGCGCCCAGAACTTCTGATTGGCTCCCTAACACCCTTTTTAACTCATCTACATATTAATGACTCTTATTCCAGCCTAGAGATTGGTGCGGCTAAAAACTCACTCTGGTCTAGTATTCCTTTGTCTGCCTAATTACATCTTATCACGTACATCCGGTGTCATCGACGCTCATTGACAGATTTATTCCACCCAAAACAAAGATAACACGCTGGAATTCTAATTATCACAATCTCTGCCTGTGTCCTTGGCCCATGAACTTTCAATGTTGACCACCCAACTAAACAGCGGTTCTAAAATTGTATGGATCTGTCTAAAGCTATTGTTACAATAATTAATGCCATATCATAGATAGCTAATGTCATATCACAGATAGCTAATGTCATATCATAGATAGTTTGTGTCATATCACATATAGCTAATGTCATGTCATAGATAGGTAATATCATATCGTAGATAGCTAATGTCATATAATAGATAGCTTATGTAATAACATAGATAACTAGTATTAAGACATAACTACCATCATGTCAAAAATAGATTTCATCACATCATGACATACTATAATCGTGTCGTAATTATCCAATGTCACGTCCAACATCCAGAAATGAAGCATTCTCTGTGCCGCCGTTGTAGGGAAGTTGAGAACACCGTGGAATAGGTGCTTTTTTCGAATGTCCCGGGATGGTGGATCACATATTTGTACTGACTACGGTAGTATACAATGAGTCAAAGGACTAGATCGGTCAGGTCAGTGAATTAGGTGGAGGAAATAATCACTATGACATTTAATGTCAGGATGATTATCATACTTCAATATTAGACAAAACCGTTCAAAAAGTCAACTTCAATTTATTTTTATTTTCTCTCCCTCTCCCTGCCACTCAGACCTATTCACTATTTATCTAATTTGTAATCTTCTCATATCAGTATTTTCAATACATTTTCTAAATCCTCAGTTCTCAACCGGTGGCTCGCGTACCCCATGGTGTACGGAAAAGGTTACGCAGGGGGACGCAGCAACACATAATTTCCGTTTAAAACAGCTAAGAACTTGAAGGCATTACATATGATGGGTACATGCGGAAATACTTTCGCATCTTTCTGGGTACAGTCGCGAAAAGATAGAAAACCGCAGTTCTACATTAAAGTGAAAAAAAAAACAACAAACACTTAAACATTATTAATTGAACGGAATAACAATCAGCGATTTAATCCAGCGGATATTTACAATGAATAAAGATGGGCCACCAACTGTATGCAACATTAATAAAAAGATTCAATTTCTACACTAGAAATCTGTAAAATAATATATATATATATATATATATATATATATATATATATATATATATATATATAAGCGATTTGGGTTCTGCGTTAAATCGAACGTATTCCAGTTTAAAATACAATCATGAAAAAATCGGATCTGCCCAAAACGAAAAATAGCCTGGCCTACCGATCAAGCCTAACGAGATATAACTCTAATCAAAGGTTTTGCAGGGTACAGCTATTATTAATAATTAAATTTCATGCTAAGATTCATGTGGTTTATATATTCATATATATGGACTGTCTTTGATACTATTTAGTCTATTTATGTTTAACAATGTTTCATCCATTGTTGTTTTACTTTTTGCATAATTACATGGATTACCTGAGGACACTGCTGTCCAGTGCGGCAGCAGCTATAGCCACTGTCCAGAAAGCTCCGGTCACCGAGGACAGCTTGACGTAAACGTACCAGTTGACCTGCTGGTCATCATTTCGAAAGGCGGATCGGAGCTGTTGGACTTTGTAGATTTTGTAGACAGCGATAAGAAACAACAGGATGTTGACCGCTGTTGTGATGGACAGTGGACCAACCAGCGTCACACCTACACGGGATATAAATACGTTTTTTTTTTTTAAAAAAAAAATACGTCATAGATTGGTAGCTTACATTGCTGATCATATGTAGACTTAGAATATATCGGTTGAATAAAGGAAAACAAACTGATTGTGTCATTTGCGTGATTCATTAAAGCAAGAGAACTTTTTTTTAAAATTCCCTTGACATTAATTTTATGGTAACTACTAGATCAAAGGCCCGGTACCCGGATCGGCGAGTGACTCCTTATAATTGAGTTGTATCCCTTTGACCATCTTTACAAATTTCACAGTCTTTTTTTTAGCCAGGCTAGCCGATTATGTATTAGATTGTTGTGGAAGTATGTAGGTACGTTTGAAAAGAAGTGTTGTAAATGAGACAAAGAGTGTAAAAGGAACTTGTGTTTACTTTAATAAGAGAAGAGTGGATTTTACTTTGTAAGTATTATGATTCGGATGCGACTTTAGCAGTAAGCAGGGCCTAGCGTGAGGTAAGCAGGGTCTAGTGTGAGGTAAGCAGGGCCTAGCGTGAGGTAAGCAGGGCCTAGCGTGAGGTAAGCAGGGCCTAGCGTGAGGTAAGCAGGGCCTAGCGTGAGATTTATTTAAGGCGAGAGTAATATGCCGGGCCTAAAATGAATGCTTAGTTGAGTTAAGTAACAAAAAAAAAACAACAGAAATACCTATCACCCACTCCCCTTTCCCCTCGTCAGGCGCGGGGCCTGAGGTGGTCGCCCAAGTTGCCTATGTCTTAGGGTCGCTACTGTTGTTATTCAACATCGTACACACGGATAGGTAACACTACTGATGATCACGTAAGTTGGTTGTTCATTATATTTAACATGGCAGTCCAAAAAATTGGGGGGGGGGCTTATACAAAGGGGGTGCTTATTCCCATAAGCTCCCACATATTCCCATAAGCTCGCAATATTCCCATAAGATCCCACATATTCCCATAAGCTCCCACATATTCCCATAACCTCCCACATATTCCCATAAACTCCAACATATTCTCAGAAGCTCCCACATATTCCCATAAGCTCCATTCTCATAAGCTCCCACATATTCCCATAAGCTCCGACATATTCCCATAAACTCCAACATATTCTCATAAGCTCCCACATATTCCCATAAGCTCCAGTCCCATAAGCTCCCACATATTCCCATAAGCTTCCACATATTCCCATAAGCTCCCACATATTCCCATAAGCTCCCACATGTCTCCATTATCTCCCAGACATTCCCATTAGCTCCCACATATTCCCATAATCTCCCACATGACTCTTAATGACCTGAAGCTTATGCCACCGACCAATGACCAATGTTTTACTTACCAACGAGAAATGTCGAGTTCAGGTAACAGCTAAACATCCCATACCCGATTTCCGATCCATCGGAGGTGAGATAGTTGGTCAGTGCGGTTGTCATGACAACGGCGGACGGACAAGAGACGGATAGGGTGATTCTCTTGCACAGCCCCCCGGGACCGCTGTGCGTGACGGGCCTGGTCAGGGCGGTGAACACTTTGAACATGTGGAGGCTGCAGATGAAGGTCCACATAAACATCCACAGCCACATGAAGTGTGTGGTCACACCAAGCACGGTGCACTCGGTGCTTGATCTGAAACTTATTCATTAAAATAAAATAATAATAAAAATAAAAAAAAAACGTTCTTGTTACTTGACGTGTAAACGTTCTAACAATTGTAAAGTGATTAAGTTGACTTAATAAGTATGTAAAGTTGACAATAGACTTGTATAAACGAATGCTTCTGTAAGTTATTGCCAACTTTAAAATAAGTGATGCAAGACAAAAAATATCGCACAGATGTAATATTAAATGACATGAGAGACTATTACACTTAGTAACTAGCTCCACCTGTCCCATGAAACCATACAAAAAGTACAAGCATGCGGTCATATAACCAACATATATAAATAGATACATCAAATATAAACGTTAAACTCACATACATACCAATACAAAACTCACATACATACACATGCCTAGTTTCATTAACATGCACAAGTACATAGTTCCAACAAACCATACATACTTCTATAAATGCATATACACAAGCATTCCATAGATACATTCGAAAGCATACATAAAAAACATTAATACATACATACATACATACACATACAAACAATAGAGAAGCTAATTAAAATGGTAATACAAGCAAATTAAATTTATAGAGGATTCGATAAAGCCATAATTATCTAATGATTTTAAGTTTAATTAGGATATACTGTTACGTTATATTTGAACACTTACATGTGTGAGCTAGCCAAAAGAGATACCTGTGCTAACAGAAGACTTCCACTAAGGAACATGTTGTTTATTCCGGCCTCTGTCCTCAGTACAGTGAACACGGAATATGTCAACAACGTCAAAAGTAGGCTCGCCATCGAAGCGACGAAACAAATTATGGATAGAACGTATTCCGCCAAATAAATCCCTTCCATCTTTAGCTTGGCAGCTTCTTGTAGCAAGTTGTCTTTCAAACTCTCAACTTTACTGTTTAACAGTTCTTGGCACACACACAGTTCCCCGTTTTCATTAACTTCCGCCATTTTTAAATCTATATCGTCTGCTATTGATATGTTGAAAACATGGAGGTCTATGGTGATATCAACTGTTGGTGGCATGGATGACTCGTTTATGGTCATCTTGAAGTCCGAGTGATTGAATCGGACGTTAGGACAAAGCAGCAATTCAGAAATGGCGGTGAAATCGTCCACATAATCGAGATAATCTTTATTATTACTTTGATATTTTTTACTCACTATAATTAAGTCTTTATTTACACTGAGATACTTGTGTAAATTATTTACATAATGTTTTCCATTTCGGAACAACGGACTTGTTTTGAATTCCAAACTAGTGTTGTAGGTCTCCAGAACAATGTTGCCTTGTGTAAATCTCTGTAAAACTTGTGTTTCCAGCGGAGTTCTTGAAAAACTGAAGTTACCGATAAATCTGAACTCTGTCCAATAGATCAGTGATAAGTTAACCGTTGGGTGACTTTGATCGTGAATCCCTTGAAGTAGAATAATAAATTCTTCACACAGTCCATGTAACATGGCAGCCATCTGAAATACGTTCATGCCAAATTCAAACGATTAGTAAAATTAATAGTTAATCATTATTAACGTCTTGTTAATACACTAAATTAAAATAATAAAAATCTTTGACTATTTTGAGTGAGAACAATTTATTCGAAGTGAAAAAAAAAACATTTTGATAAAAAAATTGTAGTTTTTTTAGTCTCGCAAAGATAAAAAATAACAACATAATAATGATAACATGTAACATTCTGATATAAAATAATAAAGAATAATTAATCATAATAATAATCATTTGTATTAACATAAAATGCATTTATACCAAACTGGTGATGAGAATTATATATATATATATATATGGCGTAACTGGGGGCGGGGGGGGGGGCGGTGGGTGCGGTCCGCACCGGGCGGCACTTTTTATTACTTTTTTTTTTGGGGGGGGGGGCGGCAAAATGCATAGATTAAATTGAAATACCTAAATAAGAGGGCGGCAAAATCGTCTTTCCGCCCTGGGCGGCCGATACCCACGCTACGCCGCTGTATATGTATATATATATATAATCAAATAAATTTATTATTAAATCAATTTATGAATTCATTATTGTGAGATCAATTGGGGGGGGGGGAGAAAAAATGGGGGGGGGGGGAGGGGGGGAGGTCTTCAGAAGAAACATCGATGGAGTACAGAAAAAAAAAAACACGTCAAATACGTTCACTACTCAGGACACGTTGAGAAAAAAAAAAGAATGTTTTCACCTTTGTTATCAATGCCTCTATAACATCATAGGAGCCTGAAGGAAACGGGTTAGTACTGGTTCCATTTTGTGTGTCAGTGACGTCAGGTTCCAGCCACAACTGCAGACTGTAACCCAACCCTCGAATGTCTTCTATGATTTCAGAACATACGCCATTCACATACGTCTTGCCTGGGGAACATGACAGCTCAACGCAAAGGCCCTAAGGGAGATAAAAATGTAAGGCAAAGACCTTAAGGGAGATAAAAATGTAAGGCATAGACCCTAAGGGAGATAAAAATGTAAGGCAAAGGCCCTAAGGGAGATAAAAATGTAAGGCAAAAACCTTAAGGGAGATAAAAATGTAAGGCAAAGACCTTAAGGGAGATAAAAATGTAAGGCAAAGACCCTAAGGGAGATAAAAATGTAAGGCATAGACCCTAAGGGAGATGAAAATGTAAGGCAAAGACCCTAAAGGAGATAAAAATATGTAAGGCATAGACCCTAAGGGAGATAAAAATGTAAGGCAAAGACCCTAAAGGAGATAAAAAAATGTAAGGCATAGACCCTAAGGGAGATAAAAATGTAAGGTAAAGACCCTAAGGGAGATGAAGGAAATTGAATATAACAAAAGTATTTAAATGTGTTATTGTGTAAAACTGAAGCACGTAATTCTATATGTCTAACTATCTAAAAACAATTTTCTACATATTTAAAATAGATGCAAAGAACATTTCACTTAAAGCCCCTGAGGATGATGAAGTGTAGAACTAATGTTCCGATAGCATAAACAGGGAATGTTTGGCTTGCACAACGCCCAGCCGCTTTTACTCCCCCCAACTTAAACAATATAATATTATATGTAAAATATACTTTTTTGGCGCCCCTTTATGAGTTGTGCCCGGGGCGTGAAGCCCCCTTTCCCCCCTTCTCGCTACGCCACTGTTCCCATCTCTCAATTTCTTTAGAAATGATGTATACCTGCTTGCTTCCGATGACAATACATTATTCAATAATTGGTCATATCAAATATTTTGTTCCATTGTGCTCTATATAACCCTTCAATTTTTAAGCACCTAGACAGAGCCTCGCTATTTCTATTTTTATCCAAGGATCATCCAAAAAAAAAAACAACAACAACAAGGTATTTAATATGCTAATGTTGGGGGAAAGGGGAAGGCACTCTTCGTTACAACATAGGATGACGCGGGTAGAGTCGAACCACTTATTTGATAGAAAAAAAACTAGTGTCAAATTGATCACTTTCTGCAGCAGCCATGATTTATTCTACAAGGGATTAACAAAAAAAGTAATTTTATTCTCCGGGTGATGAAAAATATTATTTTTTAATGTTTAGTTCATTTTTATACTATTTTTGAACAAGATTTAAAAAAAAGAAAATTTTCACTTTATTTTATTAACTTATTTAACACAAAACTAGTGAAGAAAATGCAAACATCAGCTGGAGCATTTATGCCTACATATAAAGTGAACAAATAAACAACATCAGTCTGAAGCTACAGATCCCATACAGAACGTCAGGGTAATAATTTATGTACTATTAAAATTTGTTTTAAGTACCTTCAAGTACTGTCGGCACTAACGCATCGACTCATCAATATTTTTTTTTAAACAATTGAAACTATTTATTGAGTACAAATGAAACTATTTATTGAGTACAAATGAAACTATTTATTGAGTACAAATGAAACTATTTATTGAGCACAAATGAAACTATTTATTGATTACAAATGAAACTGTTTATTGAGTACAAATGAAACTATTTATTGAGTACAAATGAAACTATTTATTGAGTACAAATGAAACTATTTATTGACCACAAATGAAACTATTTATTGATTACAAATGAAACTGTTTATTGAGTACAAATGAAACTATTTATTGAGTACAAATGAAACTATTTATTGAGTACAGATGAAACTATATATTGAGTACAAATGAAACTGTTTATTGAGTACAACTGAAACTATTTATTGAGTACAAATGAAACTATTTATTGAGCACAAATGAAACTGTTTATTGAGTAGAAATGAAACTATTTTTTTTAAGTACTTAACAAAACTTACTTCAGGCGATAACCACTGGTTCGTTGAGCAAGAAGTGGATTTCATTGCCAACTCCGAGTTTAGTAATCCCGATCTGGTCTTTTCCCTCAAGTCTAACAGCAGTGAAAACGGCAGAGGTTTGAAGCTGAACGATCCATCGTGGCAGAGGCAGTCCAAAGCTTGGTATGGGAACGAAAACTGCAGGTAAAATATACAAGAACATTTATAAAACAATGTTAAATATAATTCCCCTAACGGAAATGTTGACAAATCCATGTTGCTAATCAATCTGATACGCTATTCTAAGAAGGAATTTTTTTTTTCTTTTAACATACTCAAAAAGTCAATATTTAATGATTTATGCTTATATTCAAAGCAGCCGCCTGGCAATCAGATACCCATTTGTGGTAACTAGATCGCAATAAAAAAAATAGCGAAATAATGCTATTTTATCTTGACCTTTTGCATGGATCTATTACGAGGTTGTGATCTAGAAACTATGGACAATACTCGGTATGCTATCAAACGCTCATAAAGTCAGCAAGTCTCCCGGGCGTTCAATTTCATTTTTTTTTTACAAATCCAACTATTTGCACCAAAATGGAGCGAAAGAAAAATATTTTTTTTACATTAAATTATGGAATTGCTATAAGATCAACCGGAAACACATTTTTAAATCTCGGATCACAATGTTATGGTTTTGTATGTTTGTTTTTTTTTGTTTTAAATTGGAGGTAAAAGTCCGTGATAAACGAAAGTTGGAATTAGCGCTTATATGAGTTAATATAAATGAAATGTTATGGTCTCAGGCCTCAATAAAAAGCCACGCATGGCCCGCAAGCCTGGATGGCCCACCCTATAGTATAAAAGCTTTTTTTTTTTAATTACTAGAGATTCACCTATTCATTTTTCTTATTATAAAACTAAAAAGTTCATATTTTCTTAACTGGTTGTAAAATTCACAAATGTAATGGTTACATCAAATAGTTTTTAATGGTACTAGGATGTAATTAAAGACTTCGTAATTGAAGATAAAAAAAAACCGTATCCACTATGAATGACGTACTTTTACCTTATTACAAATGTAGCAAAATATATTTTTATAGAACGATCGGTCCTCTGTGTCATAAACCTGATGATAGTTTGCAGAGGGGCCCTCACACGCCCTCAGGATAGCCTCGTCCACCAGCTTCGTCTCATTGGTCGATTTACAGCTGTTCAAAAACTGTTTGGTCCTTTACATAATATATATATATATATATATATATATATATATATATATATATGTAGTTAAAATAACAAACAAACACATGCATGTATAGAATGCACATTGTGTGTTTATCTTTATGTGTGTAACAATTACAAACGCATACATGTATAAAATGTAATGTATTTATATGTGTGTAACAATAACAAAGGCATACATGTATAAAATGTAATGTATTTATATGTGTGTAACAATAACAAGCAGATGTGCTGACCTTTCAACACTAATTATCTTAGTTTGAATATTGACCACTCACTAATTGACTCCCACTGAATATTGACCACTCACTAATGGACTCACTCTGAATATTGACCACTCACTAATTGACTCACTCTGAATATTGACCACTCACTAATTGATTTACTCTGAATATTGACCACTCACTAATTGACTTACTCTGAATATTGACCACTCACTAATTGACTTACTCAGAATACTTGCAGTCGAACACTGTTACATTATCTGGGAACAATATTGCGGGTTTCAGGCCCAACGACAGCAGTTGCCGCAACAGGTTTTCATAATCCGTGACCTTGGAGACGGTCTTGTAACTTGTAAAGACGAAACGTATTGGAAGTGGAACAAACTGTAGATTAAAAAAATAATAAGTGCTCGTCCATTAAAAAAATAAAGTCATATAATTCAATTATAAAGTACTTTGACAAGAAATCTTTCTTTGGCCTTTGGTCAACGAGTGACAAACAAGAGTTTGAGCAACCAATGGTAAAGTGTGCTTGGATGATAACACAAGTCACCCTTAACAATATTGCTATACCGATAATGGCGACTGGGCATCGCTATTAAACACATCCCCACAGCACCACCGTTGCTGCAGAGATTAATGAAAATTTTCTTCATCTTCTTTGCTGCCCCCCCCCCCTCATTTGGTATTATTAAAGGTAACGGGTATGTACTCAGTGATCTGTGTGAGTGACAGATTTGGCCCAGTGCCCAGTTTACGGTCTTTGATGTTTTTTTTCTTGTTTTCTTAAATAAAGTTCTCTTAGCTTAATGTGGGTCACGTGAGGCGTATAATTCAACTGTTTCTGTAACCAAGGAATTTAAATGTCAGCCGCCTTTACTTTACTAAGTAAACATGGTGGACTTGTGGGGCTATATATCTGGAAAAATCCCCTTAGTTCTCATGAGGATAGAACCTATTACCCCTAAGTCGACAGTCCAGCGCTCTACGCCGCTCAGTCATCACTCCACCTCCACATTTACCACTAAGTATATAAATAAAATATTATATAAATAATAGCGGTATGGGTTCTGCGTTAAATCGAAAGTAAAGAATTATTACAACAGTATTCCAGTTTAAAATACAATAATGACAAAATCGGATCTGCATGAAACCAAGAATAACCTAGCCTACTGATCAAACCTAAGGGGGTATAACTCTATGCAAAGGTTTTGCAGGGTACAGCTAATATTGATCCAGAAAAAAGACTTAAGTTGTTGTGGGCACAAAATATTGCTTGGAAAATTGTCTATTGATATATGAATATTTTATGAATTCAAATAATATTTACTGGTAGAAGTTTAAAATGGAAAACTATCTATATAAATAATAGCGGTGTGGGTTCTGTGTTAAATCGAAAGTAAAGAATTAATACAACAGTATTTCATTTTAAAATACTATCATGAAAAAATCGGATCTGCCCAAAACCAAAAAAAAAATAACCTAGCCTACCGATCAAGCCTAAGGGGATATAACTCTATGCAATGGTTTTGCAGGGTACAGCTAGTTAACATATATTGCAGCGATACTTTCGTATACATTTATAATGAATGGTTAAAATTAAAAAAGATTAATAAAGGAAACGCCCAGTTATTTGAAACTATTCTTGCGGAAACAAAAGGTGATGCTTAATAAACAAAACTTCAAATTCACCTATGCTATTTAAATATGTTAATTAAGATCCACGCGCACAATTAAATATAATCCTATCTTCTTGTTCCGAAAAACTCAATTTATCGTAGCACAATATTGTCAAAACATTGAATGTTGCGAGATTGAAAGGTTCAGGTCTTGTTTATTTCTGGAAATGTTTATTCCTCGATGTAGTACTTACATTTTCCACTCTGTTACAAGTTGCACAATATTTGTTTTTGTACACCACATGGGTCTTCATATCCAATGCTCGGACAAATGCCTCGACTGTCTGCTCAGATATATTCTTGTCCTTCTCGCACAGATCAATGACCGTTCGATTTGTTTTGTAATCCTGTGAACAGGATCGAATATAAAGACTCGATTTTTCTTGATTGGTTTGAGCATCACACCCTACAAGTGGCGGGAATCTTTGCCTGTCACCGGAAATCGTGTCTAGACTCTGACTCTTCAAATACCTCGTGCGGTCGGGCACAGGGCTCACATATTCACTGTCCCGTAGACAGGGTACGGTAATGTCCGGACAGCAGTTGTTGTAGATCTCACAGGCCGGTCTCTGACAGTAGCACGGGACACACTCAAGGTTCCAGCAGGCGGTTCTAAAAACCTCGACTTTGATTCCTCCTCTGCACCTCCACAGGCAATATCCGTCCAAATAGTCAACAGGGGCATGCTGGGATCGGTTCCATTGGTACAGGGGCAATGGTTCATTAGTAGTACCTTTGTTCATGGTGCATGGAGCGATACTTCCTTGATAAGTCCAATCCGCCAGACACAAAAATATTAATATTGGAAAGCATGTGATCATTTTAAAGTGAAGAACTTGCACAAGACTCGCTAAAACGTCCAACGTCTTTAGGTTACACAAAAATTATGAAACACATTTTTGTAAATAACAACATAAATAAAGCCGGGTATAATGAAAAATATAAAAGATATATTCAGCAAAATTCCCAAGATCACTTGTAAATTCCACAAATAACAATTCAGTTAATCCGGAAAAAAGTTTTCATTATCAGATCCATGTAGTTTTCAATAATTTTATAAAACTGAGTCAATTAATTCATAAAAGACTCATTTCTTTACTATGCGTGTTTTCACTAAATAAAGCTTTCTACATAAATGAAAAAAAAAATTGAAAAGTTATCTTAAAAGTACAAACACGTGACTTGAGCAACTTTCGTTCATCCCACGATTTGTTTTCGGTTGTATCGTATTTCTTCACCAACAAGGATCTTCTGTCCATCTCTACTTCATTTCGTGCCGGATCGGCTTCAGAATATACCCAGAGGAGTCAAATGACAATGTGGCAGTCACTAAAATAGGGTGGGGGGCTAGAAACTCGAGACGTCACGCAAGGGACATACGTGTGACCTAGAAGTGGACGCTCACGCATTAGTAAGTACGCACAAAGTAATAGTAAATAGTGAGTTAAGAGCGACTACAACGGTGACCGACTTCGATGAATGACCAAAAGACTCTATTACTGCGCTTCAAATAGCAGATTTAATGCCATCAAAATCTTTTAGACCTTTTTAGCTTTACATTTTTTGTTTTAATTTTTCACAAACAGGGTCGACTTACGAGACCCCAAATAATCTATAGCACCCAAGCCCTAAAGACAGGGATCGCCACGCCTGGGGGGGGGGGTCGATGAAAGCCACGTCAAAAATCGATTTATCAAGAATTTTTTTTTAATTAATTGTAGAACAGCAGATACCGACCGTGTAACTCTAAGAGCCGCATGTAAGTCTAAGAGCCGCATGTAACTCTAAGAGCCGCATGTAAATCTATGAGCCATATGAAACTCAAGGAGCCGCATGTAAGTCTAAGAGCCGCATGTAACTCTAAGAGCCGCATGTAAGTCTCAGAGCCGGATGTAAGTCTAAGAGCCGCATGTAAGTCTAAGTGCCGCATGTAAGTCTAAGAGCCGCATGTAAGTCTCAGAGCCGCATGTAACTCTAAGAGCCGCATGTATGTCTAAGAGCCGCATGTAAGTCTCAGAGCCGCATGTAATTCTAAGAGCCGCAAGTACTCTTAGAGCCGCATGTAAGTCTAAGAGCCGGATTAGCCACCCCGTTCATCATAAAAATCTACAAAGGAAAAAAAAATATTTCATGATAAATAAGTTTAAGGCGCCATTTTTATTTTATCTCATGGGGGTTTTTGGGGAAGTGTTGTTAACCGATCATGGACTAGAAGATGTTACCACGTATATCTATTGTTGTGGTATTAGATGTGGCAGTACATGTGGTATAAGATGTGGTATTAGATTTGGTATTAGATGATATGGTATAAGATGATGTGGTATTAGATGTGGTATTAGATGATGTAGTATTAGATGTGGTATTCGATGTTGTATTAGATGAAGTGGCATTCGATGTGGTATTAGATAATGTGGTATTAGATGTGGTATTAGATGATGTGGTATTAGATGTGGTATTAGATGTGTTGGTATTAGATGTGGTATTAGATGTAGTATTAGATGTTGTATTAGATGATGTGTTATTAGATGTAGTATTAGATGTTGTATTAGATGCGGAATTAGATGTGACTAACAGGTAAATTAGAGATCAAATTGAGATCCTTTGGAGATACGTTTTGCAGAGGCGTAGCGAGGGGTGGGCAAGATGGGCATCATGCCCCGGCTGCTACTCACAAAGGAACGCCTAATTGTATATTTTACATGTGCTGTACATTATTGATATATTTTATCGCAATGGTTTACCATGTGCTGTACAAAATTGATATATATTATCGCAATACTTCACCATGTACTGTACAAAATTGATATATATTATCGCAATACTTCACCATGTACTGTACAAAACACTTAAGTGGAGAGGAAGGGGGTTGTGGAGAGACACGCTTGAAAATCATTCTTCTCTCCCCCCTCCCCTCCCCCCACCTTTACCTTTCCACCTCTGCCTACTATTCAAGTGTCACTGTGACGTATCCTTCAATAATTTATAGTGATAGTTTTAGTATACGGCAACTAAAGTCCTTAACAGAACGCCTATCCCCCCCTTTTTCCTCTTCCAGCAGCATGTATGTGTGTGTGTGTGTGTGCCCGCGCGTGGGAAGAAGGGGTTCTTATGTAGCACATAAAATTGGAATCTTAGCAAGGAAGTTCGGCAGTTTAATAAACTTGGCCAGTGGATAAGAGTTTGCTTTAAGATCTGGAGTCAAACAACTCATCCTTACATCACGAGATACAATTTTATACAATTAGAACCCTTTAAGATTTGTGAAGTTTGTGATATTTTATCTCTGAGATCCTATAATCCATTATGGGATGATGGTTTTTGTAGTGCTCTTCTTTCATCCCCACCATCACCAATTGGACATTGACCCACGGAAGTACCATGATAGACAATAATGTGAACTTTAACCATGCTTGAAACCAAAGATCAAACCCGGTACACTCTGGTCAACAGTCGAGCGCTCTACCGCACGACCACTAGTCCTCTCACAAAGATAAACTGTACATCTGTGAAATATTCTATTTATTTAAATATCTATTTTGTTTTATTGGTAAATAAAAATTAGTTTATTTCTTCATGTTTTTATATAGCCTACCTTAATATGACTTTTTTAAAATTTTATTTAAAGCAATAACAAAATTATATCACAAAAATAAAACAAAGATAGTATAATGATAGTTTACGACATGAAATTTAATAAATAATATTGAAATAAAAACATAACAGTAAATGAAAATATTGAATTGGGAATCAAGTGAAACTCAAATATGGCATCGCACATAAAACTGACAGATTGGTGAGAATTTATTGGTTTTCCGTGGTTGTGTCAAAGGTTAAATACGGTATTCCATTACCTTGTCTTAGAGAGTATTGAAATACCGTAAGTTATGGTCAATATTTATTATATTCAATAAGAAATGTAGACCTGTTACTTTTCGAAACATATTGCTTTATATATATATATATATATTTTCTTGTACGGTTTAACATGTTAAGTTCTACACTTTGTAAAGAGGTAAATCTACAGGTATATCTATAGGTAGAGTAGAGGTTGAGAGAAGGCTAATCAATGAGAGATGAAATTCTAAATTTAATCCATACCCGTGAAATATTCGTTAGAGCACTATTGACCGTTTTATTTTTATTTTAGTAAAACGCGTTAATTGAAAAGACAATTAAATATGATGACATTAGGAAATAAAAAAAAAATAATTTGCATATCTTGATGCTTGTAGGTTGAACATTTGAAACATGAACCAGTGAATATTTAATTATGCAAAGAAGAAGAAACTAATTTAGAAATTATTCACAAATAACCATTTAAAACATTAAAAAAATTCATACAAAAAATACATCTGTAAAGATTATAGAATTTAAATTCAAAAATGAAATAAACCACAAATCAAATATGTTAAGAATTTTACTGAAATAACAAATATTTCAACATGACAAATATATTTTCTGAAATTCGTGTCAATGACACAAGTAAATGAGTAAACGTTAAGTTCCCTTAGCCCTAAAGGACCATCGGGGTAGATGAAGTGTACAATTCATCTGTTTCTATAACCTCGGCGTATGAAGGGATTGTGCGGTTAACACAACGCCCAGCCGCCTTTACTTCCCCAACTTAAAGTCCGGTACCCATTTAAACTGGATGGACTCGGGGATTTACACCATGACATCAAAAAATCCCAAGGTTCCAACACAGGACTCTCCGATCGACAGTCGAGCGCTCTACGACCAACCAGTTCTCCCAAAATTAAACAAATACAAATATTTAGATTATTCTGATAAATGATTTGAAAATTTAGTTCAGAAACAATGTGTTTTACTTAAACATCAAAATATTCAAGAATTTTATTTTTAATTCCCACTTTCTAAAAAAAAAAAAATAAGGGAAAAAAACATTTTTCTGTTCAAATTAAAAAAAATAAATAAATTTTTATTTGATTTGAAAAGTTTAAAAAAAAATATTGTGTGTATTGAGAGCCACTGTATCATGTCTTTGCGAGAGACTTTTTTTTTGCATTCATCTACGTAGAACACTAGCTCGTGTGTCTGTTTTTGACTTTCCCGAGTAGTTCGCCATAAAGCTTATACACTCTCTTGTTGAATATAAATGAAATGAATATAGCCACTCCTTGTAGACCATTCAGTATGACAGAGATACACCTGTGGATGAGTTATGTAAAACATATTTATAACATTAAGACTTATTTGATCTGCTGCCATGGGCGTATTCATGCAATATAAGAGGGGGACATTTGCTCCCCCTCCTCCCCTTACATTTAGAAAAAAATATCATAAAGTTGTTATTTGGCCCCCCCCCCCGGAAAATTGTTGCCCCCCCCCCCCTAGAAAAATTCCTAGCGACGCCCAAGTCTGCTGCATTAAAATTTTTAAGTAAAAAGAGTTATATCATGTACGATTGCTTGAACGATTATCTGATGTTGTTTGTTTTATTTTGTTATCCAAGATACAATGTTAATTTAAGAAAATAATTGTGGGACAGAAGTGTAAGTTTTACAGGATAACCGAAAGTAGTATCGGATTTGGCTAAGATGTTGATATAGCTCTATCTTTAATTATATATACTAGCTGTACCCTGCAAAACCTTTGCATAGAGTTATTTCCCTTTAAGCCTGATCGTTAGGCTAGGTTATATTTTGGTTTCGGGCAGATCCGATTTTTTCATGCTTGTATCTTAAACTGGAATACTGTTGTATTTATTCTTTACTTTCGATTCAACGCATACCCCAAAATCGCTTTTATATATATTATACTACATCAATGTCAGTAGGTATCTATAATTCATGTGTTACCTGAGAACACCGCTGTCCAGTGCTGCAGCAGCGATAGCCACTGTCCAGAAAGCTCCGGTCACCGAGGACAGCTTGACGTAAACGTACCAGTTGACCTGCTGGTCATCATTTCTAAAAGCGGATCGGAGCTGCTGGACTTTGTAGATTTTGTAAACGACAATGAGAAACAGAATGATGTTGACCGCTGTTGTGATGGACAGTGGACCAACCAACGCCACACCTACAGGAGAGATTAGCAAAAATAGTTCAATTAATTATAAATTTGAAAGCCCCCGATTACTCACTCACGTTCGAACCCAGGACACACACAAGTTCTAATGATCAAACAATCAATCCTTCTGCATGACAACTTACCAACAAGAAAAGTCGAGTTGAGATAACAGCTGAACTCTCCATACCCGAGGTCAGCACCGCCTGAGGTGAAATAGTTGGTCAGCGTGATGGTCATGACCATGGCTGCCGGACAAGACAAAGAGAAGGCGACTCTCCTCCATACTCTCTGATCGACACCGTTTTGTGCGGCTGATCTCGTCTGTGCTGTAAACACTCTAAACATGTGGTAGCTGCAGATGAAGGTCCACGTGAACATCCACAACCACATGAAGTGTGTGGTCACACCTAGAGCAGTACAGGCGGTACTGGACCTAAATCTTTTTTTTTTCAGTTGTATATGAAAATTAAAAATGTTTAAAGTACAATTTCTATAACAACAAAGACATTAAAACAAAACCAAAAAAAAAAAAAAAACGGCGGAAGAATAAAAGAAAGATCAAAATTGTGATTGATTGCTTGTACTTCATTAGTGTATGTAAAGTAGTAAGTAAAGTTCCCTTAGCCCTAAAGGGCCATCGGGGCAGATGAAGTGTAGAATTCATCTGTTTCTATAACCTCGGCATATGAAAGGATTGTGTGGTTAGCACAACGCCCAGCCGCCTTTACTTCCCCAACTTAAAGTCAGGTACCCATTTAAAGCCGGGTGGGCTTGTGCATGGATATCTAGATATAACACCAGGATAGACAACCAAACAAAATTTCATTCTAGCCGTGTACGGTTTAGGCTGACGCAAGGGTTAAACAAAGTTGCACTATTATATACATGCTTGCTTGTTTTCGTTCGTCCATTGTTTATTCGGGTTTTATTTTGTGTTATTACTGTTGTTTTTCTAAAATTTCTCTTTTTCTCGGTAAAATTTACGTATAATAATTGTTTTGGTTTATAAATCTAATTTTAAATATAATAAATAACTAAGAAAATGGTCAATAAGTGTTCTGCATACGGATGCAAAAGTGGATAAGACAGTGTTGAAAAAGCGGAAAGTAAAGGAGTTTCTTTTCATTCGTATCCATTAAACAATGTGGAATTATGTGAAAAATGGATTAGAGCTAATCCTTGCCAAAATTTTCAGCCTGGGAAATATTCAAAAATGTGTTCGCTCCATTTCTTGCCAAGTGATTTTGTTAGTGATGTAAAAGATACAAACATGTCTCGATCAAAGAAAAGATGTGAATCCAATAAACCTGTTAGACCAAAAATTAAATTAAAAGAGGATGCAGTGCCAAGTATTTTTCAGAATGCACCATCATACTTATCAACTCCAAAGCACCGTAGAACAACAATGAAGTTTTCGTCATCAGCTCGACAAGAAGTTGTTGAAAATCAAATGATGGAGTTGGAAAACTTGTTTAATGAAAATGATGTCATAAACAAGTTATCTTTAGTTGATCTAAAAGAAAAATTAAGTAAAGAGAATATACCTTCTGGATATCAACTCCATATTCAAAATGAACATTTATATATTTATTTGTTGGAATTTCAGAATAACATTTTGTTTATTAAATCATCAATTTCAATTTCAAAATCATTCGACATATCACTACATCACAAAGGAAAACAATTATCTAAATCATTTTCAAACGATATTTGTTCTTCCAATTTGGAAACAATGAGTCAGTTGTTGAATTTGCTTGCTCGTTTAAAATGTTTTGATGAAACTCCATTTCATGAAACCTTTGATGAGATCAAAGCAAGAAGCAAAATCAAATTTGAAAAAAATGATGACTTTTTATGAAGATTCAAATCCTGTTTTTCAACAAATACAATTTCTTGTCGATCAGTTGAAATTGGTGGGGGTGAACAAACATGCGAGAACATACACACCACAAACCATTATTTGGTCATATCTGGTATATGCATCAGGCACTGCATCTTACTCTAAAATATTGGAAAGTGAAGTTTTGAACCTGCCTTCAATAAACACTTTAAAAAAACTAACAAGACGAGTAAATGAAAAAACAGGGCTTGATAACACAAGTTACCTCACACTTCGTGTTAGCACATTAAACTAGCTGGATAGAATGTGCACAATCATAATCGATGAAATATATGTGGCCAAGCGTGTTGAATACTTTTCCGGCAAGTTTCACGGATTGACAGCTGAAGGCGAACAAGCTTCTACTCTTCTGTGTTTTATGGTTAAATCTCTTTGTCATAAATTTAGAGATATGGTAGCTCTCTACCCTATCCATAATTTGACTGCTGGCCAAATGCATCAATGTTACACAGAAGTGATGGAAATGGTGCACCGAGCAGGGGTTACTGTAATTGGCATCTCGGTTGACAATGCAGCTGTTAACAGAAAGTTTTATATTCAAGAACTTTGTGGAGGCACGATTAAACCATCTATTGAAAACAAATGGACTAATCAGCCAATGTTTTTAATTTTCGATGCAGTCCACAATTTAAAAAATATATACAATAACTTTTTGAATCGACGATCCTTTGTCTTTCCGAAATTTTACAACAATAACATTGCAGCACCTGATTCATCAGCCGATTTTCAGCACATTGAGGATCTTTACAACTTGGAGCTGAACATGGTTGTTAAAAAAGCATACAAGCTGAATGCGAAAGTACTCAATCCTACAAATATTGAGAAAATGTCTGTCAAACTCTCATCGTCAGTGTTTTGCGAATCGACTGTGAATGCTTTAAAATATTATGTGGAGCACGAAAATAAAGTTGAATGGAGTGCAACAGCTTGGTTTGTGGGTATTATCACCAAACTCTGGGAAGTTTTAAATGTAAAAACTTGTTCGAAGGGGAAAAGAAAAAGAAACTACCACATGGATCCAGTAAAATCTACCTCTGATTGGAAAATAGAATTTCTCTTAGAATTTCGTGATTTCCTACACAGCTGGCAAAACGCAAAAACAAAAGGACTCAGTCGTGAGACTTATTTGGCTGTTGGTCAAACATGTTCTGCTCTTGCTAATTGTTGCAAATATTTGATGAGTGAGACAGACTTGAAATTCATCCTCATTGGTCATCTGCAGTCGGACCCCATAGAGTTGAGATTTGGATGGTTGCGCCAAATGTCAGGGGGCAATTATTTTGTCTCAGTTCGGCAAGTTGCAGATAAAAATGATGTCTCTGTTAAGTCATTCAAAATTGAATATTAGCGAGATCGATGATTTCATTGATGATGTTAAAAGCTTGCCAGCTGGTACGGATGAAAATGTAAATGCAATTTTAGATTGTTTAAAAATTTCGGAAAGCCCTAATGACGATGAAGCATCAACAATATATTATGTTGCAGGAGCAATTGCACATTGCATCATTCATCAGAATAAGTGTACCAGCTGTAGAGAAATATTAGTCGATGAAAAATTTAAAGACATTGACGAATTAAGATTGAAAAAGCTGGATGTTTTTTTGAACGATGTCAACAAAGGAGGGCTATTGAAGCCATCTGAGTACACCTTCTCTACTTGCCTACAAAATTGGAAAGTATTCAATTCATTGAAAAGATCAGCAAATAGTCTGAAACTATTTCTAGGACAAACAAATAAAAAAAAATGTTTGTTAAAATTGTTGATAGAGTAACAATTGATGAGTCATTGCTGATTGAAGAAAATGTTTGTAATTTCAATCATAATTTAAAAGAACTTATTTCTGTTAAATTTTTTAATTGTTCGTCTAAAAATTATGTTAAGCAATTGAATGAAACGGTTCATGAAAAACCAATGAAAAAACGAAAAATAAATAAATTGACAAAATAAAGATTTTAAATTAAAAAATTTGTTATTAAAAGTTTTCAAACTTTAATTGCGTTTGTGTTTATTTCATAAAAACATAAGTACCAAATATACAAAACTGCTATTAAACATGAAGACTAACGCTAAACACTTGATTGTGTGTCAGCCTAAACCGTATTTTTTAAAATATTGGGTGTCCTTCCTGATGCTATATCTAGATTTCCATGGCTTGTGGGACGACTTTGAAACACATTTCACCTGGAAAAATTCCCATGGCTCTCACCGAGGATCGAACCCTGGGACTCTGAGGTTGACAGTCGAGTATCTACACCACTCGGCCATCCGTCCCACATTAGTGTATGTCTGTGTGTGTGTGTGTGTTTGTGTTAAGTCCACAGACGACGCACTGTCGGTTTTGATGCGTGCAATGCACACATTGGTGCGAATTAGTTATTTTTGGCAAATCTCTCTCGTTGGAAGAAACTTTGATACATATGAAACAGAATAATCATTGATAATTCTTTTGATGTTCTTCTGATTGGTCTTCCAATGAGATGATAGAATTGGGATGACGTGTGTATCGTCATCAGTTTCAGTGTAGAGATCGATTGGATATTTAGTTGTGTAGATTGGTGAGATTTGGAGAAGTCTTAGTTTTCGTTTACATTCAGTATTCAATTATTTATTAGTTCAGCTGGTTTTTAGTAGCATTAATAATGACTCACATCTTAAACTCAATAGTGATTCGGATCATAATTCATGTCTTTACTGTGTTTGGGAATTTAGTAAGTCACTACGCCACAGACGGTACCACTTAAATGCCCCCCTTGTATTAAAGATAACCGTCACAGTGCGGTGGAATGAAAGGCACTATGAAAACATGGAAAACCGTCCCATTTATGTGGGAACGATTATTTTTTTTTCAAAACTAAACGTTGGAATGGATAATTTATTAAAATAAAACGCTGCGACAATGAAAATAAATAAATGAAATCGACAGTTGTATAGATGACATTTTAAAAATTTAAAGACTGTTTGATGCAGAGAATGGATAATATTTTAAAATACCGTATGATGTAGAGAATAGAGGATATTTTAACCTGTCATTGAGTGGAGTGTCAGATTTGGGGGGGGGGGGGGGTCTAGAGACGTTAAGTATTGACATGTAATAATGTTTACTACATAACACCAATTGATTGCTTACATATGTGAGCTGGCCAGTAGAGAGATTTGTGCTAAAAGAAGACTCCAGCTGAGAAACATGTTGTTGACACCAGCTTCAGTTCTCAAAGCGACGAAAATGGAATACGTCAACAATGTCAACAGAAGACTTGTTATGGAAGCAACAAAGCAGATTATTGACAGAATGTATTCAGCCATAAACATTCCTTCCATCTTCGACTTGTTTACTTCTTGTTGCAGATTTTCATTTAGCCTCTGTAGTCTACAGGTCAATAATTCTTGGCACACGTTCAGTTCTCCGTTTTCATCAACTCCCACCATGTTTAATTCTCTAGCGTCTGTTATTGATATCTCCATAACATGAAGGTCTACGGTGATATTAATTGTTGGTGGCATGGATGACTCATTGACGGTCATCTTGAAGTCCGTGTGATTGAATCTGATGTGAGGGCATAACAGCACCTCAGAAATGGGGATGAAATCGTCTAAAATGCTAGCGAATCTCTGTTCTTTACTTTGATATTCTTCAGTCAAAATTGTCCAGCGTTTATTTACTCTGAGGAAGCTAAGTAAATTATTTATATACTGAGTTCCGTTTCGGAACAGTGAGTACACGTTGAATTCAAAATAAGTATTGTTATGTTCCACTTCAATTTTATTGGGTGTAAATGTCTTTAAAATCTGTCTTTCAAATCGCGTTCTTGATAAACTCACATTAGCTATGAGTTTTAACTCGACCAAATACATCCCCGATGCTTTCATTAAGGAAGAATTCTGATCTTGAATACCTTGAATGCGAATATTGAAATCTTTGCTGAGGCCATTTAGCATTAAGGTCATCTAAAATATAATTATTTTATTTTAAGTCAGTAATAAGTAATGAATTAAATTAATCTACATTAGCTTATACGACAGTCATACATTATATTAAAAAATATTTTTGAGAATTAAACATGGTGCGATAACATTATTTTGTTCAGTACTCCGTGCATAATGTAAGCCAATAAAATTAGAAGCAATATATATATATATATATATATATATATATATATATATGTTATAGTTATAATATATAATATATCATAATGAAATGAAATGGTGCTGAGTTTCTATATTTTTATCTTATTTTTCCAAATAAATACTTTTTATTTCTTATAAAAAGCAGTTCGCAAAAAAAAAAGTATACCTTTGTCATTACAGCACCCATAACTTTACTGAAATCATTTGGAAACGTATTAGCGCTGTTTATATTTTGCAGTCCAGTGACTCTAAGTTCCAACCACAACTGAAGGCGGTAACTCAGTCCTCGTATATTTTCAAAAACTTCAGAACATCCGCCATTAACGTACGCCTTGCCAGGGACACACAAGAGCTCAAGGCAATGTCCCTAGGGGGAGAGAATTCACATGTAAAATCAGTTTTCAATTGATTGCGTCTCCTTGTATAATGTATGGGTTGTATTGTTGTTGTATTGCCTTTTAATTTGTCGCTCTTATTCTCTCACTTGTTTCTATATATCTGTCTGTCTGTCAGTCTATCTATGTATCTATCTGTCTATCTATCTGTCTTTCTGTCAATCTGTCTGTCTGTCTGTCTATCTCATCTATCTATCTAATCTATCTAATCTATCTAATCTATCTAATCTATCTAATCTATCTAATCTAATCTAATCTAATCTATCTAATCTATCTAATCTATCTAATCTATCTAATCTATCTAATCTAATCTAATCTAATCTATCTAATCTATCTAAGCTATCTAAGCTATCTAAGCTATCTAATCTATCTAATCTATCTAATATATCTGTTTATCTAAGCTGTGGGTGCACATATATCGTTAAGTAGAGCAAACAATTTTAATTTTCTTTCCAAAGCTCTACACACCCAATATTTTATTTTCCTCACAATGACAACGGGCATTTGGAGGCAACAAATTACCGGCCCAATGCATGTAGGAAATTTTTATTATTCACATTTCTATGTTCTTCAAATGTTCAGTTATTTTGACACAATTTACTCCATGCATACAATTTTAAGATATTAACCGTTAGATACAATTTTAACAAATTAACCATAATCTACATTTTTTGTTAAAAATTTACCGATAGACTCAACAGTGACTAATTAACTTACGTCAGGCGATAACCACTTGTTATCACTGCAAGGTGAAGATTTCATTGCCGACTCTGAGTTCAATAATTCCGGTCTGGTTTTCTCTCTCAAGTCTAATAACAGTGAAAATGGCAGAGGTTTGATGCTAAACGTTCCATCGTGACATCTGCAATCCGAAGATTGATACGGATACGAGAACTGAGGAAAAAAAAAATTGCATGATTTTTTTATAGAGTATAAAAAATATAAGCCGAAAATCATGGCTATTGCTATATATTTCGAAGCCCTTATGCAGAGAATTCTAAAGATGTGCGTTAGAGAGAAGTTCATTTCTGGGCCCTCGTAGAATAAGATGCAATGGGAATTTATAAAAAGGGCTTATTATGGTTTGAGAGCCTTAATCGGACCCTTAGTATGTCAATCTATGTGAACTTGTCTGTCGCTAAAATTTGTATGAACTTAAATGTCAGTTAAAAATTATGCGTTTCTACTCTCATAATATACTGCAAAAATCAAATTGTGATCAATGCGGGGAAAATCAAATATCGGATCAACAGGATGGATTTTATGTATAAGGCTGGTGCAAACTGGTTTTTGTTAAAGGATTCATGGGTGTGGGGATGGGCAGAACTAGGGAGGGGGTAAACATTGATATGGTAGGAATTTTATTATTTAGCCTAATTTAACAATAACATTAATAAAACAAAAACTGAAGTTCCCTTAGCCATAGAAGGTCATTGGGTCAGATGAAGTGTAGAATTTCATATGTTTCTGTAGCCATGAATTATAAAGCGTTTATGTTATTTAACACAACGCCCAGCCGCCTTTATTTTTTTGAAACTTAAGTTCAAGAACCCATAAGATGATAAGTGGACTTAAGGGAAATCACCCAACCTTCTTCAGGACCTGGAAATATTCCCTTGGTTCTCACAGAGGATCGAACCCGTGACTCCCATGACGGCAGTCAAGCGCTCTGCATCACTCGGCCCTACGTCTGTCTCTCAATGAACAAACATTTATCAGTACTGCCCTAACCTTGCCACGATATGATTTTTAAAATATTTTTATTCCAAGACCGAAAAAACAAATACTTTCTAAGTAGAATTATGTAATTTATAAATTTGGTTTACCTTATTGCAAATGTAACAAAAGATATTTTTATAAAATACTTCTGTCACTGTGTCAAAAACTTGCAGATGATTTCCGGTATCGTTCCTACAACCATTCAACACCACATCATCCATTGGCGCAGTTCCATTGGTTATTTTACAACTGTCCACAAATTGATTTTTCCTATTATTGAACAGTAAATAGCATTTGTAAATTACGCACGTGTTTAGGACAAGCAAAGCTGTGAAGATCCGCGGTTCTCACATTTTGTTTTTCGCGACTTGTATCCCAGAGTGTGAAAAAGTATGTACGCTGGTACCCCCTCACACATATGTTCTTCAAATTCTTGGTTGTTTATAACGAAAATTATATGTCGCGTACCCAAGCATAAGCTTTTTTTGTACGCACTTGCTACGGCACCAGCAAGTCAGAACTCGTATTATTTTTGTCCAAGTACCAGCCATAGATATTGCTCCACACCCTAACCCTAACCCTATCCATAACCCTTTCCCTATCCCTAACCCTATCCCTAACCCTAATAATAATCCTAATCCTAACCCTATATTTAAATATTTTAAAAAATAATTTTTTAAAATTGCAACTTTTGATGATTATAGGTCAGTGACTTTCATACGCTAACTTGCTGGTGCCGTAGCCACTGCGTTTTTTGTATCCTTTGGGGCATGCGTACCACCGGTTTATATTCGCGGGTGTAGATAGAGTAACTTTAACATACAAATGAATACAAAAATTAACCCTAAAGAAGAGATGTCAGTTGAAGTGAACAATCCTTCTGCATGTCTAAGAGGTCATTGTAAGGATGAGGTTTATCTCATACACCATACACCATACACACCATACACCATAAACACCATTATGAGACTGTTTTATAAGTTCCTTCCTTTCACCACACACTCCCACTTTCCTATAACCAATAACGTGATGGCCATGGAGGTATCACGGAAAACATGGAGGGAACTTTCCACCTTGACCTGAAAAATTCTTGTAGTGTCATTGGAAATCAAACCCGTAACCCGACAGGTCTACAGGCGGTCGCTTTACCGCATGAACATCATTCCCCTGATCTGTTTATATAGCCAAGGCCAAGTAAGGAATGTGTGGCTTTGTTGCGATCAAATTCCCCGCCCCCTATTTGTTCATTTCGACACTTGGTGATCTAGCTGTGTCGCCCTTTTAAGGTGGGATTACTTGGTGATCTAGCTGTGTCGCCCTTTTAAGGTGGGATTACTTGGTGATCTAGCTGTGTCGCCCTTTTAAGGTGGGATTACTTGATGATCTAGCTGTGTCGCCCTTTTAAGGTGGGATTACTTGATGATCTAGCTGTGTCGCCCTTTTAAGGTGAGATTACTTATGGTACTGGCTAATCCATCGCCTCAGTGGATAACTCTTCATGGCAAAGGATAATAGTTGTAGCCCTTTGCTTTTCAAAATATTCACTATTTACGGACTAAATAATTAGTAGAAAGATCTAAACTCTGTGACACCATCTGTAATACCATCTTAAATCCAGTGCTTTTTTTGTGACACTACGCACCGGTACGGCGTACCGGCACCTTTTTCAATGTGGGGAAAAAATTATTACTTTTCTTGTATTTTAACGTTTATTATTAGTTTATTATATTATATATTTGTTAAAATTGAATTATTTTAAAATTGTGTGCAATGAGAACTAAACTAGACACTGGGTTTTAGCTAAAATTTAGGCAATTCATCAATGAGTACCGGCACCTATTTTTTTTTTTTTACAAATAAACCACTGCTTAAATCAATGTCTAAAATATGGTAATTTAAGTGTACATATGCAAAATTATTCAAAGATTTGTCTTATGGGTATGGTATTAACAAATTTACCACCGGGGACCAAAGGCTTGAGCCCAAATCGGCCCATGCTATCTGAAGGCCGTGTTAATAAACATTTGTACACTTACTTCGAATATGCGCACTCAAATATAGTACAGTTGTCCGGGAACACCAGCGTAGGTGAAGGTTCTTCTGCTATCAGTATTCGCAACATTTCGTCATAATTCCTGGCTGTATACAAGTTCTTGTAATTCATAAACTCAAATCGTAATGCTAGAGACGTATGCTGTAGAATTAAAATGTCAGCTGATTAAATAAAAAAAAAATCATTTTTTGATTAGGTCCGTTTAAAAAAAAAAGGAAATTACGATTGCTTCAGTTTAGTCATGTATTTTAGATTTTGTTTAAGAAGACTTATACTAAAAACCATTTTTTTTTTTACATCTAACAAGTCTTATGTTAAATTTAGGAATTCACGTTTCTAGGGGTTACTAAGGAAAATACAAGGGAGAAAATCATGTTAAGACCCACCGCTCACAAGTACAAGGCCCTCTAATTTTTTTTTTAATTGATTATCTTTCTTTCCCCCTAGGCAGGCTAAGCACACAATCCATTCATATGCCGAGGTGACGTAAAACATATCCATTTCATCTGCCCCGAAGTCCCGTTATGGCTAACAGGAACTTAACTTCTTCCACAGGCTGTGTGGAACTTTGTGTTGTCAAATCTTCAAACTGCAGCACGTTCTGCATGCAGTGGGTTGCGGGTACCTTGTTGACTCGCGCATGTTTCCCGTAGTGCTTCCATAGTCATTGCGCTATCGGCTATGGTGCAGATGAAAGAAAGGAAATGCAAAAACCGTCCCAACAGTGATTGATAGGATCTAAGAGATAAACGTCCAACCGTTACAGGGACTTGTAGAATAATAAAATAACAACCTCCTCCCACCCCTTTAACGGTTTGGCGATTTTACACAGAGCACAGATTACATTATTTCGTGATGGGCAAAAATCAAAAATCGAACCTCGCGATGGGGGTTGTGGGAAAGGGGGGGGCGGAAATTAGACTGATGCCTAGTTTTCTTATCCATAAAAAAACGGAAGATACGAACCCATTTAAAGTACATTACTACAATCGCATTGGCATTTCCTAACATGCAGGTAGCCCTGTGACGAAATATTTCATTGTGTTCTGATAAAAGCAAAGAAACCCTCTTGTCAGTAGACTTTCTCAACCAGCGCTGCTTGTAGCTATTGGGGGCAACTGGTCGTGTTGTTTGTTAAGCGCTCGACTGTCGAAGGCGTCCCTGGTTCGATCCTCGGTGAGGACCAATGGGTTATTTCAGGTCAAGGTTAACGTCCCCACTATATCTTCCTCCATGGACATTGCACTATTGACTATGTTGGGGATGAAAGAAGGGCGACATTAAAAACCATCACATTCGTTTACATAGGATATAAGAGATTTTATCTCATCCTTACAGGTCATTTACACACACGCACACACACACACACACACTTATAACTATATCCCTGAACATTTGTCTCTGTGGGGAAAGTAAATTCATTCTTTGAGTACTTACATTTTCAACTCTATTACAAGTAGCACAATATTTGTTTTTGTACATAACATGGGTCTTGGTATCCAAGACTCGGACCAATGTCTCAACTGTCTGCTCAGATCTATTCTTGTCTCTCCCACACAGGTCAATGACCGTTCGATCGCCTGCGTAGTCAGGTAAACACGACCGGATATAAAGACTCGATTGGCCTCGATTCGTCTCATGGTCACACCCCACGACTGGGGGCGCACTTCCAGTGGACCGTGTCCCTGTCAGGTGACGTTTAACATTTCTGCTGACCCGCAGGCTTGGCACGGTTACGTCCGGACAACAGTTGTTGTAGATCTCACAGGCTGGTCTCTGACAATAGCACGGGACACACTCAACGTTCCAACACCATGAACGATATACTTGAACTTTGAACTGACCCTTGCACCTCCACACACAATATCCGTTTAGATAGTCCAGTGGGGATAGACTAGTGCTATCCCAGAGATAGGTCTGTATCGTCTCATTAACTCTGTTTTTAAATTGGCACGGAACAACCCTTTCCATGGAGATGGACTCTACAATACACACAACTATAATTATTTGAAAACAGTCAGCCATAATTTGAATACACTTATTCTGTTCACTTGTCCCCCTATTGCATCAACAATATATTTTTTTCTTACAAGAATGAAATCTTCAAAAGTCTGTATTTAACAGAACGAACTACAACATGTATTAGATTATTTTTTTTGAGATCTTTAACTTTATAAATTGCCGGATTTCATAAAATTTCACAATAGCCAGATTTTGAAATTTAACCTCATCTGTATCATATTGTTGTTGTAGATTACCGGTAATAAATAATGGACAAAACAATTTATTTCTGGACTTTTATATTTATCGAAATTGCTCGAACGGAATTCTTAAGTCTGAATTTGTGTGCGGGTGCATATTTATTGTCCATCTGTTAAAAACCAACAACGGTTAACTTATATAGTCGAAAAAGGAGCCGCTCTTCTGAAACTGAACAGTCATGTGACTTATGTAGCATTGGCCGAGTTCACGATTTGTAGCACGTGTTAAATCGAATGTATGTATCTTGTGTCGTGAACCTTGTTGTGTGTGTGTGTGTGTGTGTGTGTGCGTGCGTGCGTGTGTGCGTGTGTGTGTGAGTGTGTGTGTGTGAGTGTGTGTGTATTGTGCGCGCGTGTTGTTATGTCGTGGCACACTGACGTATGTCTTCCTGAGCATATCCGGGATCGAATGTCAATCTGACATTGACTAAAAGGAATGTATGGAAACCAGAGAGCTCACGTAGGAAATAGTCGTCAGTCACGAGTTTCCGAAGCTGACCTAGATCGGTACTCGGTTCATTAGCTTCAAGAGGCGGCACTGGTAAACGGTCTTAAAAGTAATAATTACAAAAAAGTAAAAGTTTCCTTAGCCCTACATGGCCATGGGGCAGATGAAGTGTAGAAGTCATCTGTTTCTGTAACCGCGGCATACAAATGGCATTGTTTGGTTAGCATTACTCTCATCCGCTTTCAGGTTACCAAATTAAGTCAGGTTGACCCATGTGAAGCTGGGTGGACTTGTGGAACTTGTGACCATCTTGTACTTGCATCTAGGAAAATTCCTTTGGTTTTAACCGATGATCGAACCCAAGACAATCAATTCGGCAGCAGAGTGGAACACAGGAATGTCGAAGTGCAGCTGGTGATACTAGTCGTTGATGGTACTAGTCGCTGATGATACTAGTCGCTGATCGTACTAGTCGCTAATGATACTAGTCGCTGATGGTACTAGTCGCTGGTGATACTAGTCGATGATGATACTAGTCGATGATGATGCTAGTCGCTGATGATACTAGTCGCTGATGGTACTAGTCGCTAATGATACTAGTCGCTGATGATACTAGTCGCTGATGGTACTAGTCGCTGATGATACTAGTCGCTGATGGTACTAGTCGCTGATGATACTAGTCGCTGATGATACTAGTCGCTGATGGTACTAGTCGCTGATGATACTAGTCGCTGATGGTACTAGTCGCTGATGATACTAGTCGCTGATGATACTAGTCGCTGATGATACTAGTCGCTGATAATACTAGTCGCTGTTGGTACTAGTCGCTGTTTTTTCTAGTCGCTGATGATACTAGTCGCTGATGGTACTAGTCGCTGATGATACTAGTCGCTGATGATACTAGTCGCTGATGGTACTAGTCGCTGATGGTACTAGTCGCTGGTGATACTAGTCGCTGGTGATATTAGTCGCTGATGGTACTAGTCGCTGATGATGCTAGTCGCTGTTGGTACTAGTCGCTGGTGATACTAGTCGATGATGATACTAGTCGATGATGGTACTAGTCGCTGATGATGCTAGTCGCTGTTGGTACTAGTCGCTGGTGATACTAGTCGCTGATGGTACTAGTCGCTGATGGTACTAGTCGCTGGTGATACTAGTCGCTGATGATACTAGTCGCTGGTGATACTAGTCGCTGATGGTACTAGTCGCTGATGATGCTAGTTGCTGTTGGTACTAGTCGCAGATGATACTAGTCGCTGATGGTACTAGTCGCTGATGATACTAATCGCTGATGGTACTAGTCGCTCATGATACTAGTCGCTCATGATACTAGTCGCTGATGATACTAGTCGCTGATGGTACTAGTCGCTGATTGTACTAGTCGCTGATGGTACTAGTCGCTGGTGATACTAGTCGCTGATGGTACTAATCGCTGATGGTACTAGTCGCTCATGATACTAGTCGCTGATGATACTAGTCGCTGATGGTACTAGTCGCTGTGTATACTAGTCGCTGAAGAAACTGGTTGCTGATTTACGAAGGGTGGTGGGTCACACTAAATTCAGGTAGGGGGAATTTCTACGGTTGTTCGGATAATTTCTACTATATTACGATTCCCAGTAATTCAAATGGGACCTAAATTTTTATATTTTTTTTTGTTACCTATAACAATTGCAATAGAGGATGGATAGTCGAGTGGTGTAGAGTGTTTGACTGTCGACCGGAGGATCCCGGGTTCGAATCTCATTGAGAACCTAGGAACTTTTTCAAGTCCTGGTGAAAGTCCTCCAAGGCCACCCAGCTTTAAATGGGTACCTGACTTTAAGTTGGGGGAGTAAAGGCGGCTGGGCGTTATGCTAACCACACAATCCCTTCATATGCCGCGGTTACTGAAACAAATGAATTCTACACTTCATCTGTCTTGATGAGCCCTTTGTGGGCTTAAGGGAACTTTACTTCACTTATAGCAATTGTACACCTGAGTAAATGTTCTTGATTAATAAAAAGTAGTACATATGTATTGATATATCTGTGCAGCGGCGGATCTAGACATCTTTGACTTGGGGGGGGGAGGGAACTGTGACCCCCGGAGGGTGGGGGGGAACTAAACTGTTTTCATTGTTGAAAATTGGTCTTAGAACGATAATTTAATGATTTCTTACCTAAACGTGCCCCTGTATATGTGTGGGTATATATATATATATATATATATATTTATGTGTGTGTGTGTATTTATGTGTTTTTTATTCCAGTTTATATGTATGTGTGTATTTCTGTGTGTGTTGTACAGGGCCGTGTGGCAGATTCTCTTAGTTTGTTGCAAATCTACAAGATGCAGCCGCCTATTAGTATCACAGCACGGCACTGAACTGTATTTTTGTGTTTCTGTGATATCCACAGATTAGAAATTATTATCATCCGTGGTGATATCTAGGTTGTGGTCGCTCTTTTAACATCCGTATAAAAATGTGTTGTCAGACATAGGTTTTTCCCGTAAGGTATTAATAGAAACATTCAATGTTTTGTAAAATCCCGTATTACGTGTTATTTCTGTAGGACCTGCACACATTTTCTACCCTTAATCCTACTGTTTAGGTAAGTTAGATTTTAGGGCTCCATTTACATCCGGGGATGCCGAGGATATCCCTGGCATTGAGAACTGTCATTCCCGGCTCTGCTTTAGCTAATTTTATCCCGGGGATAAAACCAAAGACATTTATCCCCGGCTCTGCAGTTGTTTTTTTTTCAACCCCAGAACTGGTTTTTTTCTTAAATCGAGCACTCGTTAGATTGATAATCTGTAGATCTTAATGTTATTATTTAGTATAAGACCAAAATGTTTATAAAGAAATGCTTTTTTTTTCAAGTCTCCTCAATTAGAACATAAAATTTTATTTAAAACATATTAAACCAGGGGCAAGGCGTGAGTGTTCCCGGTGTGAGTGTTCCCGGTGTGAGTGTTCCCGGCGTGAGTGTTCCCGGTGACAGTCATGTTTATAGAAACGCGGTGGCTACGGTAACATCAAGACGGAGTTCGTATTTTTTTTCCGGGTTACATCAATAGATATTGCTCCACACCCTAACCCTATCCCTAACCCTACCCCTACCCCTATCCCTATCCCTAACCCTAACCCTAATCCTAACCCTTTTCCTAACCCTAATATAATTGCTGGTACCCGAAAAAAAATGAGTACTCCCGCTAACCCAAATATAAAGGCGCTTGATGTTACCATAGCCACTTCGTTATAGAAAATGCTAAATAATGGTGTTGTTTTATATTGAATATAGTTAGCATAGTCATAATAAAATTACTACAAGCTTTTATATATATATATATATATATATATATATATAGATAGATAGATAGATAACATTAATTTATATATATTTACCGTATATGTTGTTAGTCTAATAATATATACACATATATAAATCTATGTTCGTTAGTGCTTTGTATATATTATAAAACATCAATAAATTTTTCTCTAAGAGTTATGACTCATGACTCTTAAATCCATTGGACTCCCATATGGTGAGTGCCCCGCTCGCCTGTCCGACCTGCAAACATTGATCAACCTTGAGTTTTATGTTACTTAAAAGTTCTCTTAACCCTAACGGGCCATAGGGGCAGATGAAGTGTAGAATTCATCTGTTTCTATAATCTCGGCATATGAAGGGATTGTGTGGTTAGCACAACGCCCAGGCGCCTTTTACTTCCCCAACTTAAGGCAGGTACCCATTGGGGCTGTCCATTAATCACGTCGACAAAATTGGGGGGAGGTGGGTTCAGAAAATATTTGACAATTGTTGACATGGGGGAAGGGGGGGGGAGGTCAAGAAAAGTTGACGTCAACAATGTTACTTTTTTTTATTTAATATTATTACTTAATAAAGGAAAATTAAGCAGCGTTTGTAGTCCTGTGTTACACACATTCAGTATTTTAATTAAACTAACTATATTCCTATTAATTTTGCCATATAAACATTTTGGAAGCCACCTTTTTTTTTGGGGGGGGGGGGGGTAATCAAATGTTGACGTAATTTTATAGGGGGGGGGGTCTCTGGAAGTTTGACAAGTTGTTGACAAGGAGGAGGGAGGGAAGTAAAAATCGCCAAAAATTTGTTGACATAAATAATGGTTGGATTTGTGGGACGACGACTTTGCACCAAGGTTCGAACCCAGGACTCTCAGGTCGACAGTCGAGTGTCTACACCACTCGGCCATCCGCCCCACTATGTTACTTATGTGTTGTAAAATAACTCCATGATTATAAAAAAAAAATAATAATTTTTTTCTCAGTTGTTTCAAGCGTGAAGATCATGTTTCCGTCAATGCCAAGGACTACAAACACACTGTGCCATCTCCACGGTACGTTAACAAAAAAAAATGTGTTCATGCTAATTTATTGAACTATATTCGTGTAGTAGCATTAGCACAACCCATCGAAACACAACAATCAAGTCAACGAGAACCGCATGCAAATCCCTAGAAGTGTACAGTCAAAGCAGTCAGATTAACAACAAGTAACTTTATTTTTTGTGAGTGTGTTCATAACAAGTCGAGCATTTTTTTTTCGTTGCATCAATGTTTTGATTTGTTATAGGAACGATGCCTGGCAATACAAGTTGTACAATTATGCCGCTTCGTCTACTGGACATAATGTTTTCAGAGCTTACCAACTGCGTGAACTGAATTTTGTTTCCTTTTTAATAATACACTGCAATAGTATTTCTAAATATAGTTGCATTTGCACGCATGGGCGTCGCTAGGAATTTTTCCAGGGGAGGGGGCAAAAATTTTCCAGGGGGTGGCAAATAACAACTTTATGACATTTTTTTTAAATGTAAGGGGGGGGCCAAACAAATGCCCCCCTTGCCCCCCCCCCCCATGAAAACGCCCATGTTTGCAAGTACTAAATGCCGTACTCCTTAGCTTAAGTTGTATAAAGCTTAATCCGTAAGCAATATTCTGTTTACAACATTCTGTTCAAAATATTCTGTTTACAACATTCAGGTGAAACAGAAACTCAGGTGTCTGTAGCTGGAGAAGTTGACCTACAAAAGCATCTACATGGCTGCCAGAAAAACCCCGGACATACAGATTTCATACCAGTGGATACATTAACATTGCAGGATCTGCCAACGGAAGTTCGAGACGAGCTAATGGTCAACTTTATCAAAGCTATGGCTGATTTAACTGTTAGAATAGGTGTAGATGTGGTCAGCCCACATAGGCCTCTGGTTTGGCCTGGAACAACGGACCCATATCCTTTCACTGACAAGCAGTGGAGCAAAGACTTGCGGTCGGGCAGCGGGCGGGTGTTCAGCTTGTGTAGGTACACAGAGGAAGACGGGATGAGCAGCCGTGGACGTTGCACGACCTGCATTTGCCACTCGTGTGTCAGCAGCTCCACGACGCCCAGCAGGGTGTGGTGGGTGGTACAGGTGATGACATCAGCCCACGTGGTCTTTGACCAGATCGAGGCTCGACACGCCAAATGTCGACTGTTCTTCGACGGAGACCAATGTCCTCTTGTCGTCCTGGACGGACACTACGTAGGTGAGTCTGACGTCGACGAAGACCGTTGCGTCATGGAATGCGTCACTTGTGACGTATCTTTGATAACCAAACTTGATGACATGATAAAGAACCTGCACGCGCTGTGGCTTTTGGTGTATGATAGGTACGTGAGCGTCAGAGACGCCGTCAAGCTTATGGTCATAGTGTCACACCCTCACGGATGCTCGAAGCAGGTCAGCATCGGTCATTGGACGGACATGCTGAACGCCGGACCGTACAGTAATTTTTATAAGTTCCTCTATAAGACATGTACCTGCCCAGGCAGCAGCGGTGCGCCAGTGTTCATCCTGGGCTACAGCTGGTGGGGCAACAACTGGACAAACCAACATGTTCACAGTGGAGTTTTATTACCCGACAAAATAAAAAACTGCAGTGGAATCGGTGGCATTCTAGTAGGTTACCAAGCACGATACTGAAAACTATGAACTATTAATAAAATATATTTAGATATTTATAGACTACAAAAAATAGTTCCATCAATTCAACAATTTAAGCTCGTAGTCTATTAATAAAGTCTCAGCAATATATATATATATATATAATTTCGCTTGTAAAGAAATCTATTTTATTTTAATATATATAATCCTAATTCTTTAACTTCTAACAGATTATCAAATATTCAAAGTGTATGAAACCAAAAAAAAAAGGGCAGGAATCATTAAAAAAAGGGGGAACAAATCTGTAATTACTCAACAAATCGACTCATTAAGAGTTGCTATTCTTTGAGTCTATCATTTATTCAACAAATCAGCAAATGTTTACATTTTTCTACGCAATTTTCGCTCTGTCCGTAGTGGTACTTGACTTGAAACACAAACAGTACGCAGGGTCTAGGACTACTGCCTTGCGCTGGGTACTTGAAGTTAAAAAGCACCCATCTAGTTCGGTATGATATAATCAGACAAGCTTTTATATTTATTGGTTACAATGCTTATAAATATTTGTATAATACAATGAGTTTTTTTTTTCTTTTTACTTTTTAGTCATTTTTTTTAAAGACGTTTTATATATCCATTGTTAAATATATTATTTTTTTTTTAAAGCATTAAACTTTATATTGTTATGGCACACTTTAATAAAATGTAATTGGTTTCGCTAATCAATATAACACAATTGTGCACGTTGTATGTGCCGTTGCGTTGCTTCGTGTTTGTTTTTTTATGCAAAAATAACAAGGCGAATTTTTTTGTTACAATTTTAAGAAATAATGTAAAGTAATTCGCTTCCTAATTGTACACAATGTTGATTCGTGGCAACGAAATTATGAAAATCGAATATTGTCATGCAGAATCTACATGCTGGCCTCCTTTTAGCCTTTTCATTTAAATTAGAACAAGCCCAAAGACAAGAGGATACACTTCAGCCATAAACGCACAGAAAGTTAACAAAAATTTAAAAGCTTATAAAAACTGGTCAGTTATTTTTGTATCATCAGGTGAGCTAAACAAACTTCCTTTTTTTTTTTCAATCATGTCCACTTTTGAGTAATGAAATAATGAGAACTAGACAGCCGGGTATATTTTACTGCGTATTGTGAGGTATAAATATTCAAATTGACCAGTGTTCTCAGATGTTTTAAAACAAAAAGTCGCTTAGAATCCGTAAGAAACCGGCCATAAACACGCCGTAAACCCACCGTAAATCCGCCATAAACCCGCCATAAAACCGCCATATAGGTAAAAGGGAAAAGAAATGTCAGAATATGTTTCCATATTATAGGTCATAATTTTTTTCATTTATGTTATATAAACCATTGAAGACGTCAAAGGGCAACCTAACCACAAATGAGTTAAAACTGCCGCCTAAGGAAGATTATGATGGCAGAGTTGTAGAGCGCTCGACTACCAATTGGAAAGTCTTGGGTCGAGCCACGGTTTCGTGAAACTTCTCGCGTCCGATCGATGTCCACCAACGCGTCATCAGGCAAAACAAAAAAAATGACGAGCAACAGTAGTTCGTTTGATACTAATTCTCACCGTCTACAGCAGGGTTGGCAAACTTTTCTCATCGTGGGTCACAATGGTCTCTTAAATTTGACCAAAGTGCCGACAATGAGCATAAGTAGCATTCAATAACGACAATACAACATTAGCCATAATCAGCATTCAATAACGACAATACAACATTAGCCATAAATAGCATTCAATAACGACAATACAACATTAGCCATAAGTAGCCTTCAATAACGACAATACAACATTAGCTTTAAGTAGCATTCAATACAACATTAGCTATAAGTAGCATTCAATACAACATTAGCTATAAGTAGCGTTCAATAGCGACAATACAATGTACCCCACTCGACCCTCCGTCCCTACCATCACGCGTTCCGCGGTCAATTCTGTCACTAGTCAACCACTGATTCTCTCCCTTTGACCATTCCTACCAACCACTGATTCTCTCCCCTTGACCATTCCTACCAACCACTGATTCTCTCCCCTTGACCATTTCTACCTTGACCATTCAAGCATGCCCTCATTACTAACACAGTCCCACTGTGACAATTGTTAAATTCACCACGATGTAGCTCTTTATTTTAGTGTTTTGTTTACAACTTGAAACACTGGGGGGCGAGTCTCGTCGGGATAGGGAATGGCAGTACATCGAACAAAACACCTGACCTCAGGTTTGACACATTTTTTTTTCAGATAATAGACTGACATTCGCTGTCAAGTGATCTGATTCTGGATTCAAACTGACTGTCACGTGATCTGTTAATAGCTTGAGACTGGCTGTCACATGATCTGTTAATAGCTTGAGACTGGCTGTCACATGATCTGTTAATATCTTGAGACTGGCTGTCACATGAACTGTTAATATCTTGAGACTGGCCGTTACATGATCTGTTAATATCTTGAGACTGGGTGTCACATGATCTGTTAATATCTTGAGACTGGTTGTCACATGATCTGTTAATAACTTGAGACTGGTGGTTACATAATCTGTTAATATCTTGAGACTGGCTGTCACATGATCTGTTACTATCTTGGGACTGGTGGTTACATGATCTGTTACTATCTTGAGACTAAATATCACAAAATCTGATAATAATATGTAAAACTGTTAACTACCTGGCGCTGAGTGAATCCTTTGTTTTCTGCCTGGAACTGACTACTTTCTATCATGATTTTTGGTGATATTCTTCAACCTCTAAAATAATAACTGACCCTTACCATATCTTATCTACCTGACACCTATTAGAACGTGTGCCATCTACCTGGGCACGGACTTATTAGAACGTGTGACATCTACCTGGGCACTTATTAGAACGTGTGACATCTACCTGGCACTTATTAAAACAAGTGACATCTACGTGGCAATAATTAGAGCTGTCTGACTGGTCTTTAAAGAAATAATGCGATTCATGTTATAACCGAAGCCATTTTAATGAAAACTATTTATATAACCTACTGGCTAAATGTACATACATCATTAATTTAATTTGTTTAATAAATTAATTTCTTTAAAAAAAATTTATGGTCTACAAATAGAGGTCATAATCAGATATTATGTAACTTTATTTTGTCTCATAAATATTTTCGGCTTTGTTTTAGAAATTCCATTCATGCATTCAGGCTAATACTAGTTACCGTCAAGTTATGCCAATTGGCAGATAAACTGGCAAGGCTCGTAATGTTCGCAAGGAGAGTCAAACATCTTCCCCTTCGAATCAACGGCGGTGGGATAAATGGCGACGCAGTTCTCTTTCCTTCCCAAGTTCGGCTCCCCGGCAGCCCACAGCGTGTAAGCCGGCCTCTTGCTGTGGGTGTACACGAACTTCCCATCGTACGCCTCGTCGTTCACACCCACCCACACGCACCTGTAGAACCGGAAGTGCTTGTTGACCAGGTCCATGGCGGCGGTGTACTCGCTGAAGTCCTCAATCTCCGCCAGGAAGCCGCCGTAGATGGCGCACACCTGGTCTGCCAGGTAGACGTTGTTCACCTTGTGGCTGGACAGGAGGAAACTCTTCCCTCCCACCGTGGTCTTCGTCATGAACTGGTACGTGTTGTAGTCGTTATAGTGGAGTCGTTCCGTGTCCTGTGGGTGTTTGGCTATCAGTTTGTCGAGGTTGTCCATCCTCATCTTCACAGTTTGATTGGCTTTGAGTAACTGAGAGTAGATGTTTCCCAGACAATCGATCTGAACTGATTTAGAAAAAAAAATTGATTTGACATTAGGCTGGTGTGTAAATGAAATTCCATGTACTTGTTTTATAAGCTTAAAGATTGTTACTTACTTTAGTATTGTTAATATTTTCACCCTTTACGACAGGGAGATATAAATATTTATAGTAACATTTTTTTAAAAGTTTATTGTTTCAATTGATTAGTCTACTTACATGGTTCTATTGATCAGTGTACTTACATGTTTCTGTTGATTAGTGTATTTACATGTTTCTATTGTTCAGTGTACTTACATGTTTCTATTGATCAGTGTACTTACATGTTTCTATTGATCAGTGTACTTACATGTTTCTATTGATCAGACACTTACATGATTCTATTGATTAGTGTACTTACATGTTTCTATTGTTCAGTGTACTTACATGTTTCTATTGATCAGTGTACTTACATGTTTCTATTGATTAGTGTACTTACATGTTTCTATTGTTCAGTGTACTTACATGTTTCTATTGATCAGTGTACTTACATGTTTCTATTGATCAGTGTACTTACATGTTTCTATTGATCAGTGTACTTACATGTTTCTATTGATTAGTGTACTTACATGTTTTTATTGATTAGTCTACTTACATGTTTCTATTGATGAGTGTACTTACATGTTTCTATTGATCAGTGTACTTACATGTTTCTATTGATCAGAACAATTACATGATTCTATTGATTAGTGTACTTGCATGTTTCAATTGATCAGTCTACGTACATGGTTCTATTGATTAGTGTACTTACATGGTTCTATTGATTAGTGTACTTACATGTTTCTCGAATACAACCAAAGAGAGCAAATAAAACCAATGAATGCAACATTTTTTTAATCTGGCCGGTCCTTCTTCTATAAACAAAATCAACTTTTATTATTCCAGACTTGCGAATGATTTGAAATCTATCAAGTTATATTGTCCATTCACTCACCTATAGGAGCAACACGCTATTTATATCGAGTTTATTTTTTCTAGCTATGTATGTGTGTAAGCTAGTTTGTGTGTAAGCTAGTTTGTGTGTAAGCTAGTTTGTGTGTAAACTAATTTGAGTGAAGTGTTTACTACAACGGATTTGCTTTAACATCGATGAATTCTAAAATTTGTCATTTCTTCATCAGTAAAGTCTTATTTAAACTCACCCCCCTCCTTTCTCCCTCCCCACCCAACACCCACCAATGTCTTGATTTATATATTTCATCACTGTGATCTGCTTTGTCACTACTTAACGTCAAGTGAATAGGTCCTAATCGATGTCCTAAATACATTACATTATACATTTAAACATGATTTATTGTTGGACCGTTCATCCAGGTTTGTCGAGGCGAAGGCGGGGGAGGAGGTAATCTAAACATTAGTCATAGACACACAACCCGTTTACTTTTTCCAATCAGAAGTAAAATACTATAAAATGAAAGAAAGGTGTGTGTGTGTGTGTGGGTGGAGAAGGGAGGGGCAGACAGAGATTGTCATAATTTTCATTCAAATACTCACTCATTCACTCACTGACTCACTCATTCACTCACTCATTCACTCACTGACTCACTCATTCACTCACTCATTCACTCACTGACTCACTCATTCACTCACTGACTAACTCTTTCACTCACTGACTCACTCATTCACGCACTCACTCACTCATTAGTTCAACCATTTGATCTTTAGACAATATCGATGTTTGTGGAATAATTCAATGCATTACAGGGTGTCTTTTTCTGTACCTAATAAAAAAATCTATATTTATCTTCTCCACCCCCCCACACACACACATCATGCCCAATTGTTGATATAATGACCAATATTGATAGAAACCTGTTGGTACAAAGTTAAAGAATTCTCAAAAAAAAAATGTTGACAATAAGTGAATACCTGATTCGTTTGATTTGTTCAATTCAGTGATAACGATAAATATGTGAATGAAATAAAATGCCTAACCTCTGGACAGATGTACTGGTACAACTAGTCTACTACACAAAGAGAGTGTAAAAAATAATGCAATAAAAAGTAAAGAATCAAATCATACAGCTTGAGTTATTTAAGTAGTATGCAGTGCAACACCCCATCACTGAGCTGTGAATTTCTTCAGTATGTTTTATTCAGTTATTGCATGTCTTGGCAATCAAGGTGGAAATTTCCCTTAGCCCTAACGCACCATCGGGACAGATTAAGTGTAGATTTAATCTGTTTCTATAACCTCGGCATATGAAGGGATTGTGTGTGGTTAGCACAACGCCCTGCCGCCTTTTACTTCCCCAACTGAATTCAGGTACCCATTTAAACCTTATTGGACTTGCGGGACGACTTTGAAATAAATTTCACCTGGAAAAATTCCCATGGTTCTCACAGAGAATCGAACCCAGGACTCTTCAGGTCGTCAGTCTAATAATATCTACACCAGTCGGTCATCCACCTCCCATTTTATTGTTCAATATACGTAATTTCTCCAAAAACTGGCCGATCACAATCCTAGGCTGTGTCATGTAAGATTTACAACTCATATAAATTTTTATCAAGTACAATCTAAGATTAAACAACGTCGTCACGTGACCTAATCTCACCAATAAATCTCCGCCCTCTTTCACTCCCAACGTCTTTTATCAAAGTTTCAGCAAACGCAAATAATATTTGATCAAACACTTCCCATGATTTGAGTCTAAACCTACGCACACGTACACCAAGACGATCATCGTCAACTTGTCTCGACTGGACAAAGTTTTGTCGTTTAGTCTAGTTTGTTAAAAAAAAATCTTTTCCCATTAAACATATCTGACGTAAACTGTTTTCATCTTTTTTAATTACTTAATTCAACTACTGTCTGACTCACACAGCATGTGTTTTCAGCCTCATTGTTTCCTCTCCTGCCAGATTTTCCTGCAACTGAACTCAATTCAATTTTCGTCTCTCTTTCCAAATTGAGGTTTACCTCCATTCAGAAGTCACGGGTTATATGTTATATTGCATAAAATGAAACATGATTTTTTTTAAATTTTATAAAGCAATTGTAAATGTTAACTTAATTGTCTTGCGTGTACTTTGATGAAATCAGTGGTGGTGTATTGGGAGGGGAACGCGGTAGAACGACGTTCCCTTACCTTTTTTTTTTCAGAACCGGAACGCGTTCCTCCAGAACTTTTTTCATGTCCCGACAACTTGCTCCCACTATGCGTTCCCTTACTTCTTATTTGACCAATACATCACTGGATGAAAGATTTTACATTGATGACGAGTTACGACGACAGCCCTTTTTTTAATGGAAAGAAAATAATAATGTCGGCAGGGTGTGAGAATGTCATAACTATGGTATTAAATGTGAAATGTTAGTGAAATATTTAACGTGTCTTAGGGTTGGGGGGGGGGGGCGTTTTCAGGGGGGGGAGGATAACCCATGTAAATTGAGATCCAAGGGAAAATACTCCACAATCCCTCACGAAGAAAGACTCGCATTGTTTGTCACATTCCACTTACAACGAACCGAATTGGCCCAACGTATGCTAATGAATGTGACGGTTTGTATAATTAAAGCTTTGGGTAAAATCGTAATTTTAATAAAAATTGCGGTGTCTGAGTTTAAAAAAACATATGACATATTTTTTTTTATTTTCCTCAATTTTATTAGAGACAATACATTTTAAATACTTAGCCTCGGTTCATTGGAGAGAAATAGCCTACTAAAATGTTTACTGTATAATATTGGATTAGAAAAAAAAATGAATTGGATGACAATATCGTTCCATTTGAAATTGATTTCGCTGTCAATTCTAATGAATAGAAACTATCACTTTTTTTTTTTGTTGTTATTGTTTATCTTTTTCCGCCAACCTCATTAATAACACCAATGGTGTTTGTTACGTCAATTCATTTTGTAATCAAATTAATTTTGGGTTAAAATGCCGTTTGCTATTTTTTTTTTAATTTGCTGAAATTGTTAACTCTATCTTTGTATTTGTTTTTTAGTTTGATAAATATATATTTTAATTTGGTCCAAAAAGATTTTAATATTTTCTGCTATACTCTCTATTTTTTTTTTTAAGATCAGTCTTCTATTGTTGTATAAACAACGTATATTGAAAGTAATATACCTTAAAGTGTCATCGATTTTTATAAAACACCAAATAAAGGAATGCAGGTGGTGTTAAATATTGGCAACCACGCTTTATTTTTTTAGTCATCAATTTTCTTTAAATACTTTTTTACCCTCAAGATTTAGTACATTGTGATAAAGAAGTATTTTAAAAAAAATATTAAATTTTATTTTTTTTAAAATTTAATTCTAAGATTTAATTTTGGAGATGTACAATCCATTGTCATACATAATAAAAAAAATAAATTACTGCTCTATCGGCAATCCCGTGTGTGTCACACAAGATGGCGACTGTCACACAAGATGGCGGCAACGTTTAATGTATGCTACATCACAGGCATGATACGTCTCACAACTGACTATCCAAGCTAGATGTCCCCTACTTAGCTGCCAGCAGCCCCGTAGCGTGAAAATTCTACAGGAGGGGCCAGGCATTCTACAGCAGGGGCCAGGCAAAAGCGGGGGGGGGGGGGCAGGTAATACATTTTACTAAGTAGAACAAATTTGCAGAGGGGGGGCCAGACAAAAAGCAGGGGGGGCAGCCCCCCTGCCCCCCCCTGCACGCTACGGGCCTGGCTGCCAGTAATGACATTGGTCCTGCCATATGTGGAATGACGAGGTGAGCAAGCACCATACACTGTTACATACGGCAGGTAAAGTTGTGAAGACCTCACGTCCAACCCAGCGTAATATTTTCGACCGCCATGTTCAATACCTTGAGGTATTGAATTACAGTACTTTTGTATATAAACCAGCACCGTCTAGCTAACAGCGAATTTCGTAAGTATATCTCATGATAATGTAATTTTTATGGTGTTGAGTTTGTTATTAAATGAAAAGCGATCTTGGGAGAAATATCTAGAAAAATCGTTTAATAAATATTTTTGTATTATTTTCCACAATTTAAATCTAAATGCAAACGAATTCTATGTGTATATCTTAAGATAATGTACTATTTATAATGTTCAATTTGTTACTATTTACATAATATGTCTATATGTACAATTATTGCCTTTTACACCTGTCACAGAGTGACAGTGTGCGCTGTGAGTTTGGATAACGGTATGGTATGTATGAGCAGGGGAGAGCACGAATGTGTAAATAGAGACTGAGTTGTATTATCTGTGGGTGTCTGTGAGTGTGTAGCTGGACTGTGTGTACTGTTAGTTGATGTCCAGTTGTTGGAGCGAGAGTCGTGATATGCACCTGGTATGAGAGGTCGTTCTTTGAGATATCACAATGTAGTTTTAACTTCCGTAGCCTTTACTGTATTTAACATATATCACCAAAGGAAAACACGTGTAACACAATCAACATAATCCTTTTGAAGATACAAATCACTCTTTACTTAGCACCATCACGGTATCATTTATAAAAACACTGGCTACAACAGCTAACTGACCAAGTCTACTCTAATAAATGGGCCAAAGAACGACCTCTCATATGATGGGGGTTTCACACGGAGGCGTACCTAGGGTGGGTGGAAGGGGATCCCAATTCGAAAGTCCCACCAGGCCCCCAAAAATCATTTTTTTACATTAAATATTCAGTGCCTTATCTCATGTCAAAATGCAAGGGCCCCCCCCCAAAGAGGCCAAGCCACAAATCCCTAAGTTCGGCACTGGACCCAGCTTGAGTAGGGGGGGCTCCAAAATTTTTGGGGCCACTTCAAGTATATAGACTGATTGTTAACGATCAAATATATATATATATATATATATCACCATTTTTAACTCCAACTGCGTGCCTACCAGCCGGTCTGGGTACCGGGCCTTTGTTTACTAATTGATCTCAAATAATTATATAATTATTGATTTTAGTTTGTCTTAAATTCAAGTTTATTTTCATCTTAGTTTTCCTTTTAACGATATTTTAAATCAATTACTTTTGTTTACATTGGTTTTACTTTCACAAAGAAATAAAAGTTTAAGTTTGATTCTTAAGGCAAAATTTAACTTGATGTATTTAAGGTGGATTCTAAGACTATATTTTACTAGTATGTGTATTAGGGTGATAACAAAAAAAAATTTTTATGAAACCACTTGCAATCGAGGAACTTTTATGTGTAATTTAAGAATATCAATTGCATTTTAAATTTTTTTGAAAAAAGTTCCCCCACCTCCCTATTTTTCGGAAGAAAAAAAGTGAAAAAAAATATTTTTTTTTTCAAAAACAGGACATGTTTTTTTTTAGCTTAATTCAAAAGAGTATTAATAATAACTAATCAACTTTTATTAACTAATAAGATACAGATCAGTTAATAATATGTACAGAATGTACAAGAAATGTTCAAAACATATTTTGTCCTATGAACTTCAGATTCAACTTCTCGATTTCGCACGAAGTTCCGCCATCAGTTTCACAGCACGTTCAGCAATTTGGTTAGATCTGGAATGTCAATTAATGACTTCTCGACTGACCAATGGGTCTTTAAACACTTAATTGCCTTCTTGCACTTTATCTCGATGAGTGAGGTAAACAGTTCATTGAAGGACGCTTCATGGTAGTCTTGCGAATCGAACCAAGCATTTGCCCATTTGTAGCAGATGAAGTTGCAGGTAGAAGCGATAATACTGCGCCACTCTGTTATCAGAAATAATGCTATAACTGTAAATATTGCTTGTGAGTTCCATCTTGACTGGTGTAAATTTGGTAATTTATTCCAGCTGATGCGAGGCCAACGTGGGTTCTCGCCTGTGCAAACATCTTTTGTCGCAAGAAGCGGTAATCAGCTTGAAGAGTGACATAGTTTTGTGTTAATTTGCCCATGAAGGAATAGTTGAGTTCTTGTTTGCTCATTGGCTCTTGATTAAGAAAATTCATGACATGTTTCAGAAGAAGGTCGAGTACATGGTGCTGACAGTCAATATATTGTGGCTTCTGAAAGCCAATGCTCAAGACATCATCCTGTATGAGCTTTACAATCCCGTGCAAATGGTCAGTATTTCTGCGGTCGTGTTGCAAATTAACATACAAATATTTTCTCAAGCATCATATTCATCTATTATCTGATGTAGTTCATTGTGAATGGCCGCGAGTTTGATTTCGGTTGTCATCTTTTTCAGCAAACCTACTTGATTCTCTTCCCCTTGCACTCTTTTACCATCAAACTGGATACATAGGGATCTTTGCTTTGAAGTTTTTGAACAATTTTAGTTTTCATTTTCCGTCCTTCAGAGATTACTCATTTCCAGACACCCGCCTGACTTGGAACCGGCACATCATGCCCCTGTTCAGCAATGGTTACAAGAACGTCATGTGCTTTATGTGTGGAAATGTTTTTCAGTACTAGCTAACCCGCCGTTCTAGTGCTTGCTCTTTGGTATTTCGGTTTGCATTCAAAAGATGACGTTTAAGAAATAGTTGGCGACTCGGGTGAAGAAGCAGAGGTTTCAGAATCCGAACATTTTGAGACAGTTGTATGTTTTTGTGTAGGTTTTGAGACAGTTGTGTGTGTTTGTGTAGCTTTTGAGACAGTTGTATGTGTTTGTACAGGTTGTGATTGAGAAAAGCTGGCTTGAGATTGAGTTTTTGATAGTCGGATTCGTTTTCTTGGGTGGAATGATTCCAAAGGGGCTTGTTTGACCATTGAATAACCATTCTTTCCTCCACTGTTAACATGCCTCTGGTAGTGCTCTATATCCTCTGTGCTTTTCCATTCTCCATTAACGTTGGTGACATCAAATAACTGAGAAAGTGTTATCAGATGGTTTCTTTTTGTTTTTGTCATATAAATCAATTAGACCATTGAGTTTCATCCTGATTAGTGTGCTGGATAATAGTGGAAAGTCTTGAATTTCCCTCCAGAGCAATTCTATATCAGTAATCATATTTTGATTCGATCCAGTCGCCGTTTCTGGCTATTGAACAGAAAAGTGAAGTTTCCAAGAATTTGACGGTTTGTAGGCATCCATGTCAGATTGATAAGCTTTTCAACAGATAGAATTCTTGGATATCTATTCTGTTTAGAAGATGATTGAAGATGAGTATAGCAAATGCCTTGTTTATAAACAAATGTAAACAGACGACTGAAATGTGCTTAAAAGCAGTCTAGAAAGTCATATATAATAATTCAGTGTGAAATCAAAACCCGAGCGTCAAACTGCGCGATATGAGAAAACAAAAATTAAAAGGTGGGGGAACTTTTTTCAATTTAAAAAAAAAATAATGTTACTACTGTCATCTACATACAATTGCTCCTCGAATGTGAGGGGTTTTAGTTTCGTTACGAAAAAAAAATGAAAATAGTTATCACCCTAATGTGTATGCTATATTCTAAGACTACACCTGGTTTACTTGTGGATTAAATTTGAAAAGTAAACATTACATGTTGATTGAAGTTCGCCAATGGACTACATTTTACTTGTGGATTGAATTAGAAAAAAAGGACGTATGATTGAACCTTGCCAATATACTACATTTTACTTGTGGATTTGAACCTTGCCAATATACTACATTTTACTTGTGGATTTGAACCTTGCCAATATACTACATTTTACTTGTGGATTTGAACCTTGCCAATATACTACATTTTACTTGTGGATTTGAAATTTGCAAATATACTTCATTTTACTTGTGGATTTGAAATTTGCCAATAGACTACATTTTACTTGTACCTAAATTCAAGATTTCTATGAGTTACTGCAAACGATGTTGTTCTACCAGGTTTAGACTAGACCAGATGTCTGTACAGTGTCAAGACTCTCTTGTTACAGATGAATGAGATAAAAATAGCCACACCCTGGAGACAGTTCAACACAATCGATGTAAACCTATCAATAAGAAAAGTCGAAATATAATCAATAGTTATAAATTCACAGAATGAAAATTAAATGTAATTTTTTTTTCATTAATTAAATCAAAGTTCGAGACATGCTCTAATGGAACAGTGACCTCTCAAATAAAAAACTCGCGATTATCCGGCGCGCTTTATAGATAGAACATGCATAGCTATAAAAATAAATAAATAAATAAATAGCTTTAATGAAATTATGAATTTGTTAATAAAAGGACATTTTAGGAAAGGACAGAACATCGAAACCAGCTCCAGCTATATTGGATTTTATATTTCCTGTCTGCCGTTCCGCCTCATTAGGCTGAATTGTCAAGATTCTAATGTATGCTAATTTTTTTTTCTAAAAATAAAAACAGACTTTCTAACTTTTTGTAAAATGTGATAAGTAAATACACGAATGTAAAGCTTCCAGTGCGTGTGACGTCACCTCTTACTTTGTTCGTTATAAAGGCTCAATACCAGACCTTGCAGCACACCACTGGGAGTTTACATCCTCAACCATCGTCGAGTTGACCAGACATGTTTTATCACGAGATGTCTAATAATATGGTAGTACTAGCTGTACCCTGCAAAACATTTGCATAGAGTTATATCCCCTTAGGCTTGATCGGCAGGCTAGGTTATTTTTTTTTGGTTTCGGGCAGATCCGATTTTTTTTTCAGGATTGTTATTTTAAACTGGGAATACTGTTGTATTAATTCTTTACTTTCGATTTAACGCAGCGCCCAAATCGCTATTATTATATAATATACTTTACAATAGTATTATCTACTATGAAAATGCTTTTCTGGCAACTTTGGAACCTTGTTGCAAAACTCCCCTCCCACCTGTTATAATAGTTCCCCTCCATTTGGGGGAATCCCCTAACGTCAAGTCAAACCACCCCCCCCCACCTCCAGTAACTACTCATTTTCTATAATGTTACTATTATAGGTGTTCAACACTTACTTCAGAAAAGTATTGTCCAGTACAGCAGCGAGAATGGCCACTGTCCAGAAAGCTCCAGTCACAGAGGACAGTTTGATGTAAACTGACCAGTTACATGCTGGTCATTTTGTCTGAAGCTCGACCTCAGCTGGCCTACTTTGTAAATCTTGTAGACAGTGATGATGAAAAATGTCACGTTTGCAGCTGTGGTGACCGCCGTTGGACCAACCAACGTCACAGCTGAAACGGAAATAAGAACATTATTGAAGTAATTGATTATTTGTTTGCTATTTTTTAAAATCAAATATATAAAATAATACATTTAATAGCTCATCAGCAGAACTACACTCACCAATAAGTGATGAAGAGTTCAAATAACAACTTAAAAGTCCATAGCCGAGTTCTGTCCCATGAGACGTGAAGTAACTGTACACAATGGTTGCCATGACAATCAGAGTCGGACAAGCTAAGGAGGAGAAAACTTTCCTACACAGTCTATCATTAGAGTTTGCTGCTGCTGACCTCATTGAATTACTGGCAAAAGTTCTAAACATGTGGTAGCTACAGATGAAGCTCCAGGTGAACATCCACAGCCACATGAAGTGAACAGTTATTCCAAGCACCGTACACTCAATGCTTGGTCTATTCCTGAATTATTAAAGGACAAATGATATAAATAAATAATAGCATAAATACATCAGGGCCATTTTAAAATGTTCTGGGGGTGGGGGGCCGGGGCAGATAAAATGGTGTCTTATAGCACGTAGAAAACACTTACACACTGATTTATTCCAGTCACCCCCCATCCTACCTTTCTTCCCCCCCCCCCCGGATATGAATGATGAAATAGCGACCTTTGATACTCACACACGCCCAAGCTCAACTACACACACTCACGCATATCTACACACACCCAAGCACACTTTTACACACCCAAGCACACATATACACACCCAATCACACATATACACACCCAAGCGCACCTATACACACCCAAGCACAAATATACACACCCAAGCACACATATACACACCCAAGCACACATATACACACCCAAGCACACTTTTACACACCCAAGCACACTTTTACACACCCAAGCACACTTTTACACACCCAAGCACACATATACACACCCAAGCACACATATACACACCCAATCACACATATACACACCCAAGCGCACCTATACACACCCAAGCACAAATATACACACCCAAGCACACATATACACACCCAAGCACACATATACACACCCAAGCACACTTTTACACACCCAAGCACACTTTTACACACCCAAGCACACTTTTACACACCCAAGCACACATATACACACCCAAGCCCACTTTTACACACCCAAGCACACATATACACACCCAAGCACACCTACACAAACCTAAGCACACATATACACACCCAAGCACAAATATACACACCCAAGCACACATATACACACCCAAGCACACATATACACACCCAAGCACACCTACACAAACCTAAGCACACATATACAAACACAAGCACACATATACAAACCCAAGCACACATATACACACCCAAGCACACATATACACGCCCAAGCACACATATACACACCCAAGCACACCTACACAAACCTAAGCACACATATACACACCCAATCACAAATATACACACCCAAGCACACATATACACGCCCAAGCACACATATACACACCCAAGCACACCTACACAAACCTAAGCACACATATACAAACACAAGCACACATATACAAACCCAAGCACACATATACACACCCAAGCACACATATACACACCCAAGCACACCTAAACAAACCTAAGCACACATATACACACCCAAACCCACATATACACACCCAAGCACACATATACACACCCAAGCACACATATACACACCCAAGCACACATATACACACCCAAGCACACCTACCCACACCCAAGCACACATATACACACCCAAGCACACCTATACACACCCAAGCACTGCCTCACACATACCCAAAAACATCTACAATTTTTGGCAGGAAAAGTGTAGACGCCAGAGGTTTGTCTTTTAAATGGCCCAAGCTGTGATTCAAGAGTGATTGTCATTGCCATAGAAAGACGGAATAATCAGGACACACACACTCACACACACCCACACACACGAAGAGTAGAGGTCGCAGAGTACACACAGCGATCCCTCACAGACGGTACATACATTCAAGTACAGTCGATCGGAAAGGTCTGTTGTTGCAGCGAGTTCGTTATTGAGTGTCTGCCTTAAAACAACAAAAGACCAGTGTGAAAACGCAGAGGTTGACTAAAAAAAAATCTTTTATTTTATATTTTCTCATACGGTTTATTATTCAAAGAATTGCGCATGCTTTTGTATGTAAACATTTTTATTTAAAAAAAAAAACGCAGTGGCCACGGTAACATCAAGACGGAGTTCGTATTTTTTTTTCCGGGTGACATCAATAGATATTGCTCCACATCCAAACCCTATCCCTAGCCCTAACCCTATCCCAAACCCTATCCCTATCCCTATCCCTAACCCTATCCCTACCCCTATCCCTACCCCTACCCCTACCCCTACCCCTACCCCTACCCATATCCCTATCCCTATGCCTAACCCTATCCCTAACCCTATCCATATCCCTATTACTACCCCTATCCCTAAACCTAACCCTATCCCTAACCCTATCCCTATCCCTATCCCTAACCCTATCCCTAACCCTATCCCTATCCCTATCCCTATCCCTACCCCTACCCCTACCCCCACCCCTACCCCTACCCCTCCCCCTACCCCTACCCATATCCCTATCCCTATCCCTATTACTATCCCTATTACTATCCCTATCCCTAACCCTACCCCTACCCCTAATCCTAACCCTTTTCCTAACCCTAATATAATTGCTGGTACCCGAAAAAAATGAGTACTCCCGCTAACCCTAATATAATTCCGCTTGATGTTACCGTAGCCACTTCGTAAAAAAAAAAAATAAATAGCGAACTAAAAAAGAAACACTTCAGAACTCTGCACCTTTAACAAACCAGTGCTGAACTTGTGACAACATAATCTCTTTCCACAAATTGCTTCCTTATATAAATATTACCATAGAAAAGAATGAAGAGTACCAAATAATTAATAATTAGCTTCCGGCCTTTGTTTTGGACATTTTAATTTTACTTAACTGACGTAAAAAATAGTGTATCATATCATCAAGAATACAAATTTTTACAAAATTTCGATTCGATAAGACCTTGAAAAGTTTGTGATAAATGATTTTAAATTTTCTAACTTTTCCATCCTCAGAACATCCCGACACAGCAAATTAAGTACAATTTTATAGAAGGAACATATTTAGATATAAAGCATACCAAATTATAGCCATTATCACAGTAATATACAGGATATCAATCATCAGAACGCCAGATTGTTTACTTTGAGTAAAATATTATTTTGTCTGTGATAAATCCTTTTCGCTATATTTTACAGATGTAAAAATAAAAAATGTATTTTTTAAGTTCTTTTAAGAATTAGCTAAAAAAAATTAACTCATTCGTAGCTTTTAAAAAAAAAGTTAATTCCCTTAGCCCAAACGGGCCATCGGGGGCAGATGAAGTGTAGCATTCAACTGTTTCTATAACCTCGGCATATGAAGGGATTGTGTGCTTAGCACAACGCCCAGCCGCCTTTACTTCCCCAACTAAAGTCAGGTCCCCACTTAAAACTGGGTGGACTTGTGGGATGATCTTTGAAATAAATATTCAACCGGAAAAATTCTCATGGCTGTCAACAAGGATCGAACCCAGGACTCTCAGGTCGACAGTTGAGTATTTACACCACTCGGTGAATATACAGAATTTACTTTTTTTTGTCATTTAAGAATTTAACAACAAAGAAAATATGTCTATTTGGATGTTTAAATAAATTGTATTTTTTATTTTTGATATTAATTAAAAGTTTAAAAATAATAACTTTTGAATAAACTTACATGTGTGAAATGGCAAGTAGAAAACCTTGTGCCAAGAGAAGACTACCACTGAGAAACATGTTGTTTATACCAGCATCAGTTCTCAACACAGGAAACAGGAAGTACGTCAGCAAGGTCAATACAAGACAAATCAGTGACACTAAACAGCAGACGACAGATACAATATATTCAGCCAAATGTAAACCTTCAAATTTTGTGGTGTCTTTCAGTCTCTGTTCTGAGAACTCCTTCAGTTTGCTGTCCAATAAATGTCTACAAACGACTAGTCCTCCATCACTATCAATATCTACCATGCTGAGGTCATTATTCTCTGTAATGTTTATCTCGGTCACATTCAAATTGATTGTTATGACAACGTTTGGTGGTAAAACTGTGTAGTCCACAATCATCTGGTAACTGGATGAGTTGAATCGCACGCGTGGGCACACTAATATTTGTGTCAAGTTGAGGAAATTTTTGTATAATTCTACAAAATGTGAATTTATCTGTTCAAAATATTTAGTAGAAAGGCTCAAGAGATTTTACATCCACATAGTTTTGAAGAATTCTGTCTGTTTCTGTATGTCTAAAATGTCTGTGAACTTTAAAACTCAAAAGGTTTTTATGTCCTTGAAGGTAAAGCTATTAGCGTTGAACTTCCTCAAAATTTCGGTTTCAAAAGTTTGTCGTGAAAAAGTTTTATTGGATATAATTTTACACTCAATCAAGAAAATCTGTGAAGTTTTCAGCATCCTGGTACTTTGTACAGCATGAACTCGGATATTAAAATCACTACTAATGTCTATCAGTTTGGACTTTACCTGCAATTATTTAAAAAGTGTTGTTAATTATACTAATGGTTTCAAAATTACAAGAATAATCATTCAATAATTATATATTTAAATGGGACAGATGGCTAAGTGTTGTTGATACTCGACTGTCCATCTGAGAGTTCTGGGCTCGATCCTCGGTGAGGCCATGAAGTTTTTCCAGGTGAAATTTTGTGCAAAGTCGTCCCATAAGTCCACCAAGCTTTAAATGGGTACCTGAATTCAAATGGGGAAGTAAAGGCGGCTGGGCGTTGTGTTAACCACACAATCCCTTCATATGCCGAGATTATAGAGGCAGATGAATTCTACACTTCATCTGTCCCCGATGGCCCGTTAGGGCTAAGGGAACTTACTTACTATTATATTTAAAATAATGTATGATTCACTTGTGTAAAAATAAAGGAAGAGTGCAGAGGTTCACAAACATTGTGTAACCAATGATACAATGTACACACATGATTATTAGGTGTCAGCATGTTATAAAGTTATGTATAATGAGTGAGTGGAATAGCATATGTACTGTGTTACTTCCCCAAAATATTGTTCGGGTGAGCAGATGCAGCCCCGTAGCGTGAAAATTTTACAGCAGGGGCCAGGCGTTCTACAGCAGGGGCAGACAAAATATATACTCAACTATTTGGTACTGAAATATCTTGACTTATAAAGAGCCCCGTATTTCAAATAGTTAGGGCCTTGTCAATACTACACCCGGCCCTTCATCCAGGATATGTAAAAAAAAAATGTCAAAAAATATTAAAGGTGATAAACTGTTTATTTTTTATCATTTCATGCAATTTTTATATTTACCTTTTTTTCCCCCATTGTTCTTATAGGTCAATTCATTACACAATGTTACAGCAAAAAGTTTTTTTTCTCTGTTTATCTAAAAAAATTTTATTTAATTTAAGTGGCTGAGTCTGAAAATGACATTGGCTTTTTTTAAATTGCATAAAGTGTTTGATCGTAAAACCGAAAATTCAATTAAACATATAATTAATATAAATCATATTCCATGAGATACAACTTTTAGTCAATATTTAACATTTACTAGTTCAAAAATGTTATGTTATGTTACAAAACGTCATGTTACATCACGTTACATACATATATTACAATATTTTTTTCTAATTTAATATTCTCTCAATATTAAAAAAAACACTAGAAGTGAACAGTAGAACGTGGTTTTCTTTTATGAAGTTTGTCGTCATCGCGTATCAAACACCAGATGTAGTCACCCATCATAGCTGCATCCCATCTGCACTGGTATCTTTTCTCCATTGCATGGATATCCTGATGAAAACGTTCTCCATGCTCTTCACTCACATCACCCAAATTTGGTTTGAAAAATTCCAGGTTTGAATGCAGGTATTGCATATTTAGTGACATTCTGCATTTCATATCTGCGTACCGTACAATTAAGTTTTCCACTAGCTCTTTGTAGTTATCACTCTTATTGTTGCCTAAAAAACTATGAAAAACATGTCTAAATGCAATCCATGCTTCTTTTTCAACATGTCTTGTCTTACTGGTTAGGGAAATTAGGTGAATCGTTCGGTTCCTTGAAATCACAGTCATCACGGAGTTTATCCGGTGTGTCTACATCAGAATGATATGCAGCTGCTTCTTCGAATTGCGGCGGGTTAGGAACAGGCAATTCATCACTGTGTGGAACTGGCCCAATAGAAGAGGGTATACTTGGATAAACTAGAGTCAGCCTATCCTTCGGCTTTTAATACTTTAAAATGTCAACCATGCAGAAATAACAGTCATCATGATGATTCGTCGGTTATCTCCATATTCTCGGCATCGCAAAGGGCATTGACTTTCGAATTCCTCGCAGCCATCCATCCAGAGTTGATCTGCAGCTTCTACAACTGTAGTGGGGTGCCCATAATTAGTCCTGATCTCCCATAGCCATGCCAAAATAAGCATGATATGTAGTAAAGAATTTTGTACCACTGACAATCTTGTGTTTAGTTTGTGTTGGACTAATATATAATATATAACCAAAAACATAACAGAATGAGTCAGGACAAAGCTTGCAGGATTTACTAGACAAATTCACCACTTCATATAACAGTTGTAATTAGTTAAACTGAAAATAAACATAAGAATATAGCTAACTCATTCTCTTAGTAGCATTTGTTAAAAAAAATTGTACCCGAAATGTGCTAATATTTATAAACAAGCAATTAAGCCTGTTCCATTCTGGACACAGGACGTGTTAGCGCATTTTCGTGTTATGTATCAGTACGTTTGTTAGCTTTCAATCCATATTTGTACATTTTGGAAATGTTTATAAATTCAATTGTGTAATGCATATATCTGTAAAAAAAATGTTATAAAGACGTTTCTTTATATTTGAAAAAAAAATTATTTTCTCTTAAATCTAACTACAAGTGGTTTGTGGTTACTGAAATTGGACTCATAATTGAAAACATTCGAAATTGTAGCCATTTAATCGTCCGAAAACTCCGTCAATTGTTGCATAGCTCTGATACTTTCAATTAAACTCAGAACACAAGCTTACTATTTCATTTGATGAGTTTCTTAATAAATCTTGGTGAAAGTACGTGCTGCAGTATTTCGCACCAAATGAACGGGTTATTGAACGTACGAGGTGTATATATAATATATAAGCCCCTTAGGAGCCCTGAAGCCCGGCCCTCAGAGGTCCTATCGCAAAATGAACTTTTGATGTACACATGGCAGGCCAAGACCTACAAAATGATATATACATCATGGGTCTAGGACTTATGGTTGCTGAGATATAGGGCGCTCCTTTGTTAATATAGCTTATATAGTAAAAAACGGTACTTTATAAGCCCCCTTTTACGGCCCTCAGAGGTCAGATCGCGAAATGAACTTTTGCTGCACACATGGCAGGCCAAGACCTACAAAATGATATATACATCATGGGTCTAGGACTTATGGTAGTTGAGATCTAGGGTGATGACAGACAGACAGACAGACAAAACGGGGACAATAGAGCATTTTTTTCGAAAATGCTCTAAAAAATGATTTAACTGAATACCTAAAAAACTAAAATCAGGAAAAGTAATATTAAAAGTGGGACTATAGAAAAAAGACACAAAATATACAAAGCCACTGACAGTGGCTCGCCGGAGAGAAAAACAAATCCACGAGCCACTGTGTTATAAATGCATCACACATATAGGAAAAACTCCAAAATATATTTTACGCTTTTTCTCAGGAAATCTTGATGATAGAGCAAAACCAATGGTACCACTGAAATCAGCATACCAAAATTATGTAAGAAACATTAAAAAATTAACATAAACAAAAATGTTGTTACATTGTGTTATTTTCTATTTGAAAAACTAATAACAAATTAGCATTGTTAAGATCTGCTGGTCTACTAGCATTTTTAAACAAAAAAGTATTTCTGTTATTGTAAAGTGTCCTTAAAAAAAGAGGTCAGAAGTAAATTGGATTAGACCGAGATTAGGTGGTGGGGATTATTATAAGTGTGGTTTTTGTTTATTGGTTGTCGCGAGGGGGGCACACAGTTACCTCCTCCTACCCCCCCCTACCCCCCACTACTTACATTTCCTAACCACTCACTCCCATTTTCACACGCAAACTTATACATACAAACATATACATACACACATTTACATACAAACATTCACATACAAACATATACATACAAACATTTACATACAAACATTTACATACAAACATTCACATACAAACATTTACATACAAATATATACATACAAACATATACATACAAACATATACATACAAACATTTACATACAAACATTTACATACAAACATTTACATACAAACATATACATACAAACATATACATACAAACATTTACATACAAACATTTACATACAAATATATACATACAAACATATACATACAAACATATGCATACTAACATTTACATACAAACATATATGTCAGGGATGGCTATGGTTTGTTTCACGAATGGCGATGGGTGTTCTTTTATCTTTTTTATATTTAATTACTTTCTTTCCTTTTCTTTCTTTACACACAACTAATGCAAATTCACAAACTCCGTTCTATTAATTAAAATCACTTTATTGAATGATCTAAAGCACTTATATCCAAGAGTGAACATCAAATATTAAATCGATTCTACACAATAAATTACTACATCAATTGTCGTTCCGTCAATACAATACTACTGTTCCTACTCATTCCTTTATTTCTTCCTAATTAACTCCTTTCTTCAAACTTAACAAAAACTACACTGCCCCCCTCTCCTTCTGTCGTGACCTGTATATCTCCGCGTCCCTACAACTGACCATCGCTGTCCCTTTCGCCCCGCCTTCGTCTTCCCACCTGTCTAATTACGTAACACCTAACTACACGCTGCTGCTATTAATCATCCGTCCTGACCTATTTTCACTGTCCGTGCAATTCGTTTGTCTACTTAATTATCTGTCTATCAATCTATCACTCAATCTATCTGTCTATCTATCTAACAATATGACTGTCTATCTCTCTATGTCTATCTATCTATTTTCACTGTCCTTACAATATACATACAAACATTTACATACAAACATTTACATACAAACATTTACATACAAACATATGCATACAAACATTTACATACAAACATTTACATGCAAACATATACATACAAACATATGCATACAAACATTTACATACAAACATTTACATACAAACATTTACATACAAACATTTACATACAAACATTTACATACAAACATATACATACACACTTTTTCATACAAACATATACATAAAACATATACATACAAATATATACATACAAACTTATGCATACAAACTTATGCATACAAACATGTACAGTCACACCTATATTTACCTAAGGTAGTTATAATTCAGTCAAATCTAAAAATTTATATAATTCTTCTTTATATAATATTTTCACGCGTAATGAAATTTAATATGTATATACATATATTTATATAAATAATAATTATCACACACCTGAGTTATCAAGCTATCCATAACTTCAGTGATATTCATTGATGAAATGTTGCCATCCGTCACATTGTTGTTTTCAAGATTCGTTTGCTCTAGCCACAAATCAAGTCGATAGCGAAGACCTTTCAACTCTCCCATGAACTCTGTGCACTTGTCGTTCAGCAGTTTCTTACCTTGAGTACAGGTGAGCTCCAAACAATGACCCTGTGAGTTTGATTTTTTTTTTTTTGTTTTAAATTGTCATTATGTATTATTTTAATCTATGAGTTTCGGTTTATGTTCTTACATAAGTTTCCGTATGATCTAAAATGTGTACGTAAACTTGGAGCCCAGTATGATATCATTAGCTTAATTCTATGGACAGTTCTCGGAAAATTTTTCAAGCGATTGAACACTTACAATTAAATGAACACTTACAATTATAACAAGCACATTGCCATATATATATATATATATATATATATATATATATATATATAAGGCTAGTTGTTTTATTAAAGTAATCTTTATGTAATCTAATATCTCTAATACATAATCGTTTAACCTAAGCGTTCGACCGTGTTTCTAACTATAAAAATAGTCTGGGGAATTCCAAGCTGGGTAGTAGTGCGCAAATCATGTAAAGTTGGAAAGATGGTCAAAGGGATACAACTCAAATATAAGGAGTCGACTAATCACTGAATTAGTTAACTCGCTTGGTTTTTTTTTTAATTAGTTGTAGATTTATTTTATATCGCAGGTAGCAGCCAGCGTCAGCAGGCTTTTCAACTAGTATCTAATAATAATAGCGGTCTCACTTCTGCGTTATATCGAAAGAAGAAATCAAAAATTCAAAATAGTGTCTTACAGGCGTCTCGCCGGCGTTTCGATTCGATTAATAATTTTTTTTGTTTTAAATAAACAGTTTTTTAAAACTTTCTGCGGTTTGCAAACATGAAACTCAAAAGCTAAAATGTAAAATAATTCCATTTAATTTTTTTTTTGTATTTCTGTAACATATGGTATCTTACAATTGTAATAAAATCATGAAAAAATCGGATATGTCCAAAACCAAAAAAAAACATTGCCTACCGATCAAACCTAAGGGAATATAACTCGTGAAGATATATGTACATTTATGTGGAATTATAGTTTCTTGAAGATATAACTTCTTAAAGACATAGTTTATTAAAGATATAATTTCTGAATGATATAGTTCTCTAATGATATCGTTTCTTTAAGATATAGTTTCTTAAAGATATAGTTTCTTAAAGATATAGTTATGCGGTAAAGAATGGTATATAATAAAGTAATCGGTGATTACGGTAACACTATGTAATAAAAAAGAAAAAAGAAACCTGTCATGCGAAGATATGATCAAATTACAATAGAACTATGAAGTACGGAACAACTACCGTCGCTATAAATTGTCATCATTAGAAGTTAAATTATTTTTTCACTAAAAAAGACTTACGTTCGGGGATGACCATTCAAGGGCTGGACAACGAGAGCCAGGGGGTTGGATTTCTGTAGCTACTCTGCCAGCCGATTCAATTTTGGTTTTCTGTGTCAGATCTAAGAGCAGTGAAAAGGGTGATCTAGGCGGACGTAATCGAGCTAAGTATGCCATGGAGTTAACTCTCTTTGGATATGACATCTGAAAAGTGAACAAAATATCGCTTTAAATTTTATCTATCTATATATCTATCTAAATATATCTGTACTTATCTATAAGTATATATATATATATATATATATATATATATATATATATATATATATATATATACAGAGGCAAACTTTGGACGTCGAATATAATCAATATAAGCGGCCCCTTAAAAGTTAGAGATTTATATCAAAAGGGTTCTCACATGCACCGTGTGGGGGCCCATCAATGAATATTCGGGGCGTTGTTAGTCATTAACATTATTTACTGCACCCTTAGTAAAAAAAAATCATTAAAAAAAGTAACTAATTCTTACCATGTAACATATTGCGCAAAAAATATTCTTGAACAACCGCAGCTCAGATGTGTCGTAGACCAGTAGACAAAGTCTGACACGCTCTGATTATATCGACATCAACTGCAACTGAATCGTTACTTACAGGACAGTAACTCACTTTATAGGCGCTCCTGTAATACATGTATATGAAAACAGTCGAAATCCGGAGGCGTTTCCTTCAGCAAGTAATGTCACAGTAAATATGTATGTTTAATAGCGAGTAATGTCACAGTAAATATGTATGTTTAATAGCGAGTAATGTCACAGTAAATATGTATGTTTAATAGCGAGTAATGTCACAGTAAATATGTATGTTTAATAGCGAGTAATGTCACAGTAAATATGTATGTTTAATAGCGAGTATTATCACGGTAAATATGTATGTTTAATAGCGAGTAATGTCACGGTAAATATGTATTTTTAATAGCGAGTAATGTCACGGTAAATATGTATGTTTAAATGGGTACCTGACTTTTAGTTGGTGGAAGTAAAGGCGCCTGGGTGTTGTGCTAATACCACACAATCCCTGTATTATGCCGATCTTATAGAAACAAATAAATTCTACACTTCATCTTTTTTAAGAAAAAAGAAGAAACGAAGTGAAAATAAACGTATACATGTATGAAAATGATGTTTTCAGCATTTACAGAGCAGTGGATTAGCGAACTTAACTCGCGCCCGGGGCGCAATACTTTTATAGCGCCCCACACCATTCGAAAACCATTTAATATAGTATGTAACATATACCATTTGGTGCCCCTTTGTAAGTAGCGCCCGGGACATGATGCCACCTTACCCACCCCTTGCTACGCCACTGTTACAGAGGACTTCCAGGGTCAAAGAGTGCGCATGGACTAGAGACAACTGCGCCCTCTACTACTAAAGGAGGGAGGAAACTCTTTTTACATCTACGGCCATTAGGGCCCCAACAGATGTGTGTTGCTGAGGACTGTACCTGTCTATGAGAACGGCACTGCGATCAGGTCAAAGTACTAACTGATTAACCAATAACTGATCAACCTATAACTGATCAACCAATAACTGATCGACCGACAGCTGATCAACCAATAACGGATAAGCAGATAACTGATCCACCAATACCTGATCAACCAATAACTTTTCAACCGATAACTGATCAACCAATAACTGATCACGGAGCCATATGGTGGTAGATGAGGAGCCCTTCCTGGCTTCCTCCACCCTCACGTAGCCATATGATAGTGGCCCATAAAAATGTATTTAAAGATACATTGTCTTAAATAGAAAAATACACAATCATACACTGGGGAGAATAATTGCCTAGCTATAAGTACAGTGGAACATTGTTTATCAGGAGCGTCAAATATCCGGACTAGAGACCTTGCAGGGAAAAAAAAACGAAGGTGTACAATGGTACAGCGAAAAATAAGTGACTATTTTCCACAATAAAGGTAAAACTGTAACTCTTGGCACCTATTTGCCTTTTTTATTCAAGCAGCTTCTCACATGTGCTGATTTTTAATATTCGTATAGTGTCCGGTTTCATATACTGCATCGATCGCACTCGGTTTTCGATAATCCGAACAAACGCATATCCGAACGGTGTCCGGTCCAAATTGATTCGGTTTAACGACGTTGTACTCTACTTCTTACGTTGAGTTTATTCCAATATTATTTTCGCATCGATATGTGATGCACAGAATATGAATTATACAGAAATCGATTCCCCCGAATCGAATCAGTATTTCCTACCAGCGCCATATTTATTAATCTATATCTCTTGTCAATTTTTTGTGATATATTAATAAATCATTGTTCAACAAGCATCCCATATACTTAATCATTAAATTATTAAAAATGATATTAAATTTACCAAAGTGGGACAGATGGCCAAGTGGTGTAGATACTCGAATGTCGACATGAGAGTCCTGGGTTCGATGCTCAGTGTAAAGCCCATGGAATTTTTCCAGGTGAAATTTGGTGCACAGTCGTCCCACAAGTCTACCCAGCTTTAAATGGATACTTGACTTTAAGTTTGGGGGGAAGTAAAGGCGCCTGGGTGTTGTGCTAATACTACACAATCCCTTTATTATGCCGAGGTTATAGAAACAAATAAATTCTACACTTCATCTGCCCCGATGGAACATTAGCCTAAGGGAAGTTTACTTTTTTTTAAAAATTTACCAAACGCCGACAGACATTTTTATTGCCAATCTATCATCTCAGTTTTTTAATAATACGATGCTTGTTTGTTTCAACTGACCTAATTGTTTTCAAACTCATTGTTTCGTTGTTTTTTCCTTTATCAATTTGTCGGAAGTACTTTTTTTAATTGAACTGCTATTGTATATGAATATTTCGGCGCTACACTTTAAAAAGTCATTAAAAGAAATGTGGACATTAAATAGGCCAATGATGGGCGATTTTAGAAAATAAAGAAAAATTGCGCTGCTTCACTTTCTGTCTAAAATATGTTCTGTTGTGTGATGCAACAAACAATAGCACTTGAAGTGTCTAAAAATAGCTGTTTTTGTTTTACCAAGGGAGCAAACCTAAAACAAGCAATTAAGCCTGTTCCATTCTGGACACAGGACGTGTTAGCGCATTTTCGTGTTATGTATCAGTACGTTTATTAGCTTTCAGTAAATATTTGTAAATTTTGGAAATGTTTATAAATTCAATTGTGTAATGCATATATTTGTAAAAAAAAAATTATAAAGACGTTTCTTTATATTTGAAAAAAAATTATTGTCTCTTAAATCTAACTACAAGTGGTTTGTGGTTACTGAAATAGGACTTATAATTGAAAACATTCGAAATTATAGTCATTTAATCGTCCGAAAACTCCGTCAATTGTTGCATAGCTCTGATACTTTTAATTAAACTCAGAACACAAGCTTACTATTTCATTTGATGAGTTTCTTAATAAATCTTGGTGAAACTACGTGCTGCAGTATTTCGCACCAAATGAACGGGCTATTGAACGTTCAAGGTGTATATATAATATATTAGCCCCTTAGGAGCCCTGAAGCCTGGCCCTCAGAGGTCCTATCGCAAAATGAACTTTTGATGTACACATGGCAGGCCAAGACCTACAAAATGATATATACATCATGGGTCTAGGACTTATAGTTGCTGAGATATAGCGCTCCTTTATTAATATAGCTTATAGAGTAAAAAACGGTACTAAGGCCCCTTTTACGGCCCTGAGAGGTCAGATCGCAAAATGGGAAAAGTCATTTCTTGGCAGGCCAAGACCTACAAAGTGATATATACATCATGGGTCTAGGACTTATAGTTGCTCAGATATAGCGCTCCTTTATTAATATTTATTAAAAACCGTACTAAGGCCCCTTTTACGGCCCTGAGAGGTCAAATGGCGAAATGGAAAAAAGTTATTTCTTGGCAGGGCAAGACCTACAATATGATATATACATCATGGGTCTAGGACTTATAGTTGCTAAGATATAGCGCTCCTTTATTAATATAGCTTATATAGTAAAAAACGGTACTAAGGCCCCTTTTACGGCCCTGAGAGGTCAGATCGCAAAATGGAAAAAGTCATTTCTTGGCAGGCCAAGACCTACAAAATGATATATACATCATGGGTCTAGGACTTATAGTTGCTGAGATATAGCGCTCCTTTATTAATATTTATTAAAAACCGTACTAAGGCCCCTTTTACGGCCCTGAGAGGTCAAATCGCGAAATGGAAAAAAGTTATTTCTTGGCAGGCCAAGACCTACAAAATGATATATACATCATGGGTCTAGGACTTATAGTTGCTGAGATATAGCGCTCCTTTATTAATAAAGTTTATATTGTAAAAAACGGTACTAAGGCCCCTTTTACGGCCCTGAGAGGTCAGATCGCGAAATGGAAAAAGTTATTTCTTGGCAGGCCAAGACCTACAAAATGATATATACATCATGGGTCTAGGACTTATAGTTGCTGAGATATAGCGCTCCTTTATTAATATTTATTAAAAACGGTACTAAGGCCCTTTTTACGGCCCTGAGAGGTCAGATCGCGAAATGGAAAAAAGTCATTTCTTGGCAGGCCAAGACCTACAAAATGATATATACATCATGGGTCTAGGACTTATGGTTGCTGAGATATAGCGCTCCTTTATTAATATAGCTTATATAGTAAAAAACGGTACTAAGGCCCCTTTTACGGCCCTGAGAGGTCAGATCGCGAAATGGAAAAAAGTCATTTCTTGGCAGGCCAAGACCTACAAAATGATATATACATAATGGGTCTAGGATTTATGGTTATTGAGATCTAGGGTGATGACAGACAGACAGACAGACAGACAGACAGACAGACAAAACGGGGACAATAGAGCATTTTTTTTTCGAAAATGCTCTAAAAATGGTGACGTGGTGTAAAATATTTAAAGTATAGTGATATTTATATTTTAGAAACCCTGAACATATTTCATTGTAGAGATAATGAATGCTATAGACCCAAACATTTGAACATTTCCCCAAACTCAGTCTCGTGAGATTACAAATATTTGTGTCTCCTATCAAGGTATTATTTAATGGCGTTCATCCTGACGTGTCTTTACATTTCATGATAAGACGATTTTCCCTAAATAAAATTTTTACGTGGTGTAAAATATTTAAACTATAGTAATATTTATATTTTAGAAACCGTGGATTTATTTCATTGTATAGATAAAGAATGCTATAGCCCCAGTCGATAATTTGTTGTACTGTTTTCATCGATGGGAAATTACAAATCTTATTTGTATCTCCTAACAAGGCATTATATAAAGGCGTTCATCGTGACGTTTCATCTCATGATAAGACGATTTCCCCCATTTCTGTACCGCTAACAAGGCTGCAGAGGGCGACTCACAACACCATGTGAAGGCGCCTAATAAATTAATTAAAACAATATAAAAATGTGTGTCAACAACGTACCGATACAATCAATACATGGCAGGTGAAGGAAAAACAAAACTGGTGACCGAAAGATGGGTCGCCTTGTCAATGACTTTGTATTTAAGTCAGCTGTCGTCCCATCCCTAGCCGCACTCCTTCCCCCACACCCTGTTTTTATAGACGTACTTATGTTGTTGTTTATTTTTTTTTAAATAGTGAGATGTCTAAGTTTTTATAAGTGACATATCTATGTTTTTAGAAGAAATCTATTTTGATTTTTTTTGGTCAAGTGACGCAACTATGATTTTTTTAAAGTTCCTATCTAGGTTATTTTTTATAAGTGAGTGATCTATGTTTTTTTTACCCCCCCCCTCCAGGTACATCTTTATCGTGCTGAACGGGTTACAGGGCGTCTTCATTTTCGTCTCCTTCATGTGCAACAAGCGAGTCCTGCACTTGTACACCAGGGACCTCACCTCCACCTCCTCGTCACAGTCTCAGAAGGAGGCCACGGAACGGTGACCATGGATGACGGAAGTAAATCTACGACTAAGGGCAGGTCAGCTTTGAGATTCGTGCATCTGGCGAGCGCCAGGAACCAACATGTGTAGAAGGGTCAGCAGATGCGTGATACAGGGCTAATCACTCCATTCATCATGTACAGAGTACAGTCATGTCATTATACAGCTTCAAAAACAACAACAGTCCAACTAATGTGCTGGGTTTTTTTTTAAATGTCCATTATTTCATGTCTTGTCCTAGATCAGGGTTTCGGCAATCTTTTGAGACGCAAGAGATAAAAGTTAATAATTTACAATTTTCTCAGTTTTTTTTAACGATCCACTAAAATTGTTTTTTCAATATTATGGTATTTCATTAGGCCGCAATTTGACATTAAAAGAGCCCCATCCTGCTCGCGAGCCGTAAGCTGCCGACCCGTGTCCTAGAATGTAGGTCAACTGTGCATGACAGAGAGAAATTGAAATGACCGATTATTAATCATTTTTAATAAAGGTGAATAGATTAAAGTTGTTGTTGTTTTAAAGTGTGGGTGACATCTATATTTAAAATTCACATTGGTTTATTTTGCAGTTAGTAAGTGAATGAAGTTAGAAGACTGCGTCAAAGATTATTTTGATGCTATAAACATATATATTTGGTGGGCCAAAAAAAGTGAGAACATCATATAAAATACAAATTATTTTAAAATATAATGTAATTAATTTTATTGTTACATGTAATTTTTTTTGCAAAGTATTTAGCCAATCAGAAATCATGTTCAGTGTGTCCTCCTTGATTATCAACAACTTTTTCTAAGCGTAGACGCCACTCCTTTATGCTACTGTCAATACATCGCTGCCCCAGATTTCTCCACTCTTCAATTATTGCCAACTTCAGCTGCTCCACTGTGGTAAATTTTCGTCAAATGTAGACTTTTTCTTGCAAAGCACCCCATATGGCATAATCTTCTGGGTTTAAATCAGGACTGTTCGGTGGCCACATGTCTGGCTCAATGACGTTAACATTCTCCTGACGAAGAAAGTTAATTGCATATCTGGTCTTGCTGTAATGTCCAATTTTGACGAACACATTCCGCTTGAATTACTGGCAACAAACCTTCTCTCAGAACATGTTTACAATAGTGTTCACTGTTTTCTTTGGCACCTGGTTCAACGAGCACAATATCAGTTTTCCCCATTAGAGAAACACCAACTGATACCACGATACCATTTCTACGCAACGTTCTTTGGCCCACCCTGTATGTATTAAATTCATTAATTAATTACAACAGATAATTAAATGGTGCCCAAGCTTTTATTTTTAGATATAAATCTAATAAAAGGGTTTTATATTCTTTTTCATTGTGGGGCAAACAATAAGCGAAACAATCCGCATGAAGAGAATCATGGGCTACATTCTAGTGCTTTCTACTGAGTCCATAAACTAGCAAAGCTGCACACAGCTGCCAACTGATGTAATACTCACGTATTTAATTCGATACCAATTAAATATTAACCTGTATAAAATGTAATGATAAAAATAGGAAGTAGGTTCTGAGGATGTCTAGAAAATTTATTGGAAACCTGAAATGAATTAAAAACTTAATTACGAGTTTAAGATTTAAAAACAATTAAATTAAAATCTTCTAACTTTAAAATTTTTACCTGCAGATTTAAGATGTGCGTAAACAATAAAAAAAAGCAAAAATCATCTGAATTGCAATAGTGAATTACCATAGGCCATATACACTAATAATAATAATAATAATAATAATTGAATAACCTTTTATAACTAACTAGCCCCGTAGCGTCAAAATTCTACAGCAGGGGCCAGGCATTCAACAGCAGGGGCCAGACAATAGCAGGGGGGCAGTTAATACATTTTACTAAGTAGAACAAATAAGCAGAGGGGGCCAGACAAAAAGCATGGGGTCTGTAACTAACTATCTACCAGGTGATGTAAAATAGGGATGAACAGAAACAAAATATTATAGCTAGCTACAGAATAATATGAAACGACACGAAGGAACGGACTAGATGTGCACAATTGGTGAATATTTACATAACAAGATCCTTATCACAATGTAAACAAACCTGTCTAAGCTCAATACGTCATATAAAGAAATAATAATTGAATTAAAGACACTATGCAGTATACAAACACAATAGGGTGATATATTCTTCTATAAGGTCATTCAATGCAAGAAGCAGTTGAACAATATTTGTCCCTTTGTAAGTAGCGCCCGGAGCATGATGCCCCCCCCCTTACCCACCCCTTGCTACGCCACTGTTACAGAGGCCTTTCCAGGATCAAAGTGTGCGCATGAACTAGAGACAACAGCGCCCTCTACTACTAAAGGAGGGAGGGAACTCTTTTTACATCTGAGGCCATTAGGGCCCCAACAGATGTGTGTTGCTGGGGACCCACTATACCTGTCTATGAGAACGGCACTGCGATCAGGTCAAAGTACTAACTGATTAACCATTACATGTTCAACCAGTATCCGATCAACCAATAACTGATCAACCAATAACGGATAAACAGATAACTGATCCAACGATAACTGATCAACCAATAACTTATCAACCAATAACTGATCAATCAAAAACTTATCAATCAAGAGCTGACTAACCAATAGTTGATCAACCAATAACTGATCAACCAATAAATGTTAAACCAATAACTGATCAACCAATAACTGATCAACCAAGAGCTGACTAACCAATAGTTTATCAACCAATAACTGATCAACCAATAAATGATCAACCAATAACTGATCAACCAATAACTGATCAACCAAGAGCTGACCAACCAATAGCTGATCAACCAATAACTGATTAACCAATAACTGATCAACCAATAACTTATAACCCAATAACTTATCAACCAATAACTGATCAATCAATAACTGATCAACCAAGGGCTTACCAACCAATAGCTGATCAACCAATAACTGATCAATCAATAACTGATCAACCAAGAGCTTACCAACCAATAGCTGATCAACCAATAACTGATTAACCAATATAAAAATAAGGCACATTTGATTGGTGTAAAACGCAGACGATAAACAATCTTGAAGGCATATTCCGTTAACAACAAAAAACCATTACTAAAACAACAACGCACTGTCTCCGGATACGTCTAAGCAGCTTTGATGACGTCAGTAAACAGAATGAACTCTTATGATTTAAAGTTATTTTCTTTTAGCGGAAATTGCTGGCAGAGTGGGTTAATTGCTTGACCGTGACCCATTTTGGCTAACTATATGCGGGTTCGATTCCTCTTAGAGACATATTTTTTTTTTCAGATTTTTTTTTCAGGATTAGGATTAGGGATAGGGATAGGGTTTTTCACATTTTTTTTCAGGATTAGGGTTAGGGATAGGGTTAGGGATAGGGATAGGGTTAGGGATAGGGTTAGGGTGTGGAGCAATATCTGTTGATGGACCCCGAAAAAAAATATATTACCGATTATTAACAGTAAATGACGTCATCAACGTTAGCAGTAAATAAGCATTCTCATTCATTCTGTTTACTGACGTCATCAAAGTGTGCTAGACGTATTCCAAAAAAAAAAATACGTAGTACGCTTAGACGTATCCGGAGCAAGTGCGAAACAACAACAGCAATGAAATGTGAAATGTCATTCTCAGAGACAGCTTGTTGGTCTGGAAATATAAAAATTGAGCATGAAAATAAAACGAAATAAAAAGTAAAAGTTAAATAAATAAATAGGCTCAACGTGGTACATGGCTCACGGAGCCATATGGTGGTACATGAGGATCCCTTCCTGGCTTCCTCCACCCTCACGTAGCCATATGATAATGGCCCATAAAATTGTACTTAAAGACACATTGTCTTAAATAGAAAAGTGCACAATCATACACTGGGGAGAATAATTGCCTAGCTATAAGTACATTGGAACATTGTTTATCAGGAGCGTCAAATATCCGGACTAGAGACCTTGCAGTGAAAAAAAAAACGAAGGTGTACAATGGTGCAGCGAAAAATAAGTGACTATTTTCCACAATAAAGGTAAAACTGTAACTCTTGGCACCTATTTTGCTTATTCATTCAAGCAGCTTTTTCGCATGTGATGATTTTTAATATTCGTATAGTGTCCGGTTTCATATACTGCATGGATCGCACTCGGTTTTCGGTAATACAAACAATCGCATATCCGAACGGTGTCCGGTCCAAATTGATTCGGTTTAACGACGTTGTACCCTACTCCTTACGTTGAGTTTATTCCAACATTATTTTCGCATCGATATGTGATGCACAGAATATGAATTATACAGACATCGAGTCCCTCGAATTGAATCAGTATTTTCTACCACCGCCATATTTATTAATCTAGATCTCTTATTAATAAATCATTTATCAACAAGCATCCCATATACTTAATCATTTAGTCATTAAAAAATGTTATTAAATTTACCAAAGTGGGACAGATGGCCGAGTGGTGTAGATACTCGAATGTCGACTTGAGAGTCCTGGGTTCTTTCCTCAGTAAGGCCCATGGAATTTGTCCAGGTGAAATTTGGTGCACAGTCGTCCCACAAGTCTACCCAGCTTTAAATGGGTACCTGACTTTAAGTTGGGGGGGGGGGGGGAGTAAAGGCGCCTGGGTGTTGTGCTAATACCACACAATCCCTTTATTATGCCGAGATTATAGAAACAAATACATTCTACACTTCATCTGCCCCGATGGAACATTAGCCTAAGGGAAGTTTACTTTTTTTTTTAATTTATCAAAGGCCGACAGACATTTTTATTGCCAATCTATCATCTCAGTTTTTTAATAATCAGTTGCTTGCTTGTTTGTTTCAACTGACCTAATTGTTTTTAAACTCACTGTTTCAATTTTTTTCATTTATCAATTTGTCGGAAGTACTTTTTTTTAATTCAACTGCTATTGTATATGAATATTTAGGTGCTACACTTTTAGAAAGCCATTAAAAGAAATGTGGACATTAGATAGGCCAATGATAGGCGATTTTTCAAAAAAAAAAAAAAAATAGCGTTGCTTCATTTTCTGTATAAAATATGTTCTGTGGTGTGATGCAACAAACAATAGCACTTGAAGTGTCTAAAAATAACTATTTTTTTTTTTACCAAGGGAGCAAACCTAAATAAAAATGGTGACGTGGGGTAAAATATTTAAAGAATAGTCATATTTATATTTCTGAAACCGTGGATTTATTTCATTGTAGAGATAATGAATGCTATAGCCCCCAAACAAACAACAGTTTTTGCAAAATTTCAGTTGGGATTACAAATAAGATTTGTATCTCCTTTCTAGGCGTAATTTAATTGCGTTAAATGTGACGTGTCGTTTCATTCCATGATAAGACGATTTCCCCCATTTCTTTGCCGCTAACAAGGCTGCAGAGGGCGACACACAACACCATGTGAAGGCGCCTAATAAAATAATTAAAACAATATTAAAATGTGTGTCAACAACGTACCGATACAATCAATACATAGCAGGTGAAGGAAAAAAAAATGACTTTGTATTTAAGTCAGCTGTCGTCCCATCCCTAGCCGCACTCTTTCCCCAAAACCCTGTTTTTATAGACGTACTTATGTTGTTTTTTTTTTAAATAGTGAGATGTGTAAGTTTTTATAAGTGACATATCTATGTTTTTAGAAGAAATCTATTTCGATTTTTTTCTTTGGTCAAGTGACGCAACTATGATTTTTATAAATTTCCTTTCTAGGTTGTTTTTTTTCTAAGTGAGTAATCTGTGTTTTTTTTACTTTTCCCCCTCCAGGTACATCTCTATCGTGCTGAACGGGTTACAGGGCGTCTTCATTTTCGTCTCCTTCATGTGCAACAAGCGAGTCCTGCACTTGTACACCAGGGGCCTCATCTCCACCTCCTCGTCATAGTCTCAGAACGATGCCACGGAGACGGCGACCATGGATGACGGAAGTAAATCTACGACTAAGCCCTGGTCAGCCTTGAGATTCGTTCACCTGGCGAGCGCCAGGAACCAACATGTGTAGAAGGGGCAGCAGATGCGTGATACAGGGCCAATCACTCCATTCATCATGTACAGAGTACAGTCATGTCATTATACAGCTTCAAAAACAACAACAGTCCAACTAATGTGTCTGGTTTTTTTTTAAATATGTGTCTATATATATTTCTTCTATTATCCTAGAATGCAGGTCTTCTAATCATGACAGGGTGACCGATTATTAATCATTTTAATAAAGTTTAATAGATTAAAAGTTTTTATTTATTTCTGAAAGCGTTGGCGACATTTACATTTATTATTCACATTGGTTTATTTTGCAGTTCGTCCGTGAATGAAGTTAGAAGAAAGAATATTTTGATGAAATATATTAAAGTCATTAATTACAACTGATAATTAAATGCCAGGCAACCTTTAGATACGGAAGGGCCAAAAGTTATAATTCACAATTTTCTCAATTTTTAAAAAGTCACTACAATTTTTTTGTTTCAATATTCTAGTATTTGAGTAGGCCGCAATTTGACATCGAAAGAGCCGCAACTTGAAATCGAAAGAGCCGCATGCGGCTTGCGAGACGCAGGTTGCCGACCCCTGCCATTGGCCATATACACTAAGAATAATAATAATTGAATAACCTTCTATAACTAATTATCTCCTAGGTAATTTAAAATATGGATGAACAGAAAAATAATATTACAGCTAGCTACAGAATAATCTGAAACGACACGAAGAAACGGACTAGATGTGCATGTGGCGAATATTTACATAACAAGTTCCTTGTCACAATTTATACAAACCTGTCTAAGCTCAATACGTCATATAAAGAAATAATAAATTAATTAAAGACACTATGCAGTATACAAACACCACATAGGGTGATATATTCTTCTATAAGGTCATTCGATGCAAGAAGCAGTTGAACAATTTTTGTCCTTTTAAAAAAAAAGAAGATACGAAGTAAAAATAACCGTTCTGGTATGAAAATGATGTTTTCAGCATTTACAGAGCAGTGGCGTAGCGAACTTAACTCGCGCCTGGGGCGCAATATTTTTATAGCGTCCCCGTCCCCCCCACCACATTCGAAAACCATTTAATATTATATGTAAAATATACCATTTGGTGCCCCTTTGAGAGAAGCGCCCGGGGCAAGATGCCCCCTTTACCCACCCCTTGCTACGCCACTGTTACAGAGGCCTTTCCAGGGTCAAAGAGTGCCCATGAACTAGAGACAACAGCGCCCTCAACTACTAAAGGAGGGAACTCTTTTTACATCTACGGCCAATAGAGCCCCAACAGATGTGTGTTGCTGAGGACCCACTATACCTATCTATGAGAACGGCACGGCGATCAGGTCAAAGTACTAAATGATTAACCAATAACTGTTCAACCAGTATCCGATCAACCAATAACTGATCAACCAATAACTGATCAACACAATCATACACTGGGGAGAATAATTGCCTAGCTATAAGTACAGTGGAACATTGTTTATCCGAATGTTTTTTATCCGGAGCGTCAAATATCCGGACTAGAGACTTTGCAGTGAAAAAAAAAACGAAATAAGTGACTATTTTCCCCAATAAAGGTAAAATTGCAACACTTGGCACCTATTTTGCTTTTTTATTCAAGCAGCTTTCTCGCATGTGATGATTTTTAATATTCGTTTAGTGTCCGGTTTCATATACTGCATGGATCGCACTCGGTTTTCGGTAATACAAACAATCGCATATTCGAACGGTGTCCGGTCCAAATTGATTCGGTTTAACGACGTTGTACCCTACTCCTTACGTTGAGTTTATTCCAACATTATTTTCGCATCGATATGTGATGCACAGAATATGAATTATACAGAAATCGATTCCCCCGAATTGAATCAGTATTTCCTACCAGCGCCATATTTATTAATCTATATCACTTATTAATTTATTGTGATATATTAATAAATCATTGTTCAACAAGCATCTCATATACTTAATCATTAAGTTATATAAAAAAGTTTTTAAATTTACCAAAGTGGGACAGATGGCTGAGTGGTGTAGATACTCGAATGTCGACATGAGAGTCCTGGGTTCGATCCTCAGTGTAAGGCCCATAGAATTTTTCCAGGTGAAATGTGGTGCACAGTCGTCCCACAAGTCCACCCAGCTTTAAATGGGTACCTGACTTTAAGTTTGGGGGGAAGTAAAGGCGCCTGGGTGTTGTGCTAATACCACACAATCCCTTTATTATGCTGAGGTTATAGAAACACATTCTACACTTCATCTGCACCGATGGAACATTAGCCTAAGGGAAGTTTACTTTTTTTTTTTTAAATTTACCAAAAGCCGATAGACATTTTTATTGCCAATCTATCATCTCAGTTTTTTAATAATCAGTTGCTTGCTTGTTTGTTTCAACTGACCTAATTGTTTTCAAACTCATTGTTTCGTTGTTTTTTTTTTCATTTATCAATTTGTCGGAAGGACTTTTTTTTAACTCAACTGCTATGAATATTTAGGTGCTACACTTTTAGAAAGCCATTAAAAGAAATGTGAACATTAGATAGGCCAATGATAGGCGATTTTTCAAAAAAAAAAAATAGCGCTGCTTCACTTTCTGTATAAAATATGTTCTGTGGTGTGATGCAACAAACAATAGCACTTGAAGTGTCTAAAAATAACTATGTTTTTTTTTTTTACCAAGGGGGCAAACCTAAATATAAATGGTGACGTGGTGTAAAATATTTAAAGTATAGTCATATTTATATTTCTGAAACCGTGGATTTATTTCATTGTAGAGATAATGAATGCTTTAGCCCCAAACAAAAAATTGTTTATAGCGTTTTTTACTGGGGATTACAAATAAGATTTGTATCTTCTTTCAAGGCATAATTTAATAGTGTTAAATTTGACGTGTCGTTTCATTTCATGATAAGACGATTTCCCCCAATTCTGTGCCGCTAACAAGGCTGCAGAGGTCGACACACAACACCATGTGGAGGCGACTAATAAATTAATTAAAACAATATAAAAATGTGTGTCAACAACGTACCGATACAATCAATACATGGCAGGTGAAGGAAAAACAAAACTGGTGACTGAAAGATGGGTCGCCTTGTCAATGACTTTGTATTTAAGTTAGCTGTCGTCCCATCTTTAGCCGCACTCCTTCCCCCACACCCTGTTTTTATAGACGTACTTATGTTGTTGTTTGTTTTTTTTAAATAGTGTTTTTATAAGTGACATATCAATGTTTTTAGAAGAAATCTATTTTGATTTTTTTTGTTTGGTCGAGTGACGCAACTATGATTTTTATAAATTTCTTATCTAGGTTGTTTTTTCTAAGTGAGTGATCTGTGTTTTTTTTACTTCCCCCCCCTCCAGGTACATCTCTATCGTGCTGAACGGGTTACAGGGCGTCTTCATTTTCGTCTCCTTCATGTGCAACAAGCGAGTCATGCACATGTACACCAGGGGTCTCACCTCAACCTCCTCGTCACAGTCTCAGAACGAGGCCACGGAGACGGCGACCATGGATGACGGAAGTAAATCTACGACTAAGTTCAGGTCAGCCTTGAGATTCGTTCACCTGGCGAGCGCCTGGAACCAACATGTGTAGAAGGTCAGCAGATGCGTGATACAGGGCCTATCACTCCATTCATCATGTACAGAGTACAGTCATGTCATTATACAGCTTCAAAAACAACAACAGGCCAAAAAGATGTGGGTTTTTTTTTAAATATGTGTCTATTAATATTTCTTCTATTGTCCTAGAATGCAGGTCTGCTAATCCTGACAGGGAGACCGATTATTAATCATTTTTAATAAAGTTTAATAGATTAAAGTTGTTTTTGTTTTTAAAAGCGTGGGTGACATCTACATTTACTGTTCGCATTGGTTTTTTTTGCAGTTTGTCAGTGAATGAAGTTAGAAGAAAGAATATTTTGATGCAATATATATATATGTATATATATATCTATACTTATAAGACGCATTTGTTGTCTGTCAGTCTGTTCATTTATAACTCAAGATCCAGACAACAAAATAACGTGAAATTTGGTACACGTACACATAATTACATGGGGAAGGTTATAGGACATGTTTCGTTACATCTCGATGGGTACTTTAATTGTAATTAATTATTATGATAAGAGATCGGTGGGAGACAGAAATATTTTACTGCATTTTTGTTTCTAAAGGAAAAGATGTGTAACTTCCGGAAACTCAAATTGTAAACATGGTCTGGTGAAATCAATAGTGGTAAAAACAATTCTCGGCTAAATTATTTTACTGCAAAAAACAAGAAACTCTTATTGTCGAAGTGGGAATGGCAAATTGCATATCTATTTACTTAGGACAGGTTTCGTTTCATCTCGATGGGTAGTTTAATTGTAATTATTTTTTTTTATTTTAGTATTTTACTATATTTAAGTAATCTCGACGGCGACATAAATAAAATTCCTCTGTGACGTCATTTCCCGATGTGCGCATAATCTATTAAAAATTGAGATTATCATTGCGTGGCCCACTAGCACAGTCGCTTACTCGCTTGGCCGTGACTCAAATTTGGCCGACTATGTGTGGGTTCAAATCCCGACAGTGAAATTTTTTATTTTTTTTTTCAATTTTTTTTTTTTCAGAATAATCTCTATACTTATAAGATGCATTTGTTGTTTGTCTGTCTGTTCCCAGACAGAGAGAGGGCGGGAGAGAAAGATAAAGAGACAGGGGGGCAGGTGGGGAGAGAGAGGAAAGGAGGGTAGGAGGGAGGGAGGGGGAAAGAGGGAGGGAGGGGGATGGACAGGGGGGAGAGAGGGAGATGGGAGAGGGAGGGAGAGAGAAAGGAACGGAGGGAGAGAGGGGGTAGGGAGGGAGATAGAGGGGAGAGAGGGAGGGAGAGATAAAGAGTGAGGGGGCAGGGAGAGAGAGAGAGGGAAGGAGGAAGGGGGAGAGAGGGAGGGAGGGGGATGGACAGGGGGAGAGAAGAAGGGGGAGAGAGGGAGATGGAAGAGGGAGGGAGGGAGAGAGAGGGAGGGAGAGGGAGGGAGGGAGAAAGGAAGGGAGGGAAGGAGAGAGGGGTAAAGAGGAGGGGGAGGGAGGGAGAGGGGGGGGAGGGAGAAAACAAAAGGTAAACAGAAAACCTTATTTTAAACCCGGGCAAAGCCGGGTACTTGCAACTAGTATATATATATATATATATACATATATTAAAGTCATTAATTACAACAGCTAATTAAATGCCAGTCAACCTTTTGAGACGGAAGAGCCAAAATTTGACATCGAAAGAGCCGCAGGTTGCCGACCCCTGCCGAAGGGTGATATTTTTCTATAAGGTCAATCGATGCAATACAAAGTTGAACACTGTGTGTCCTTCGCAGATAAATAAAGAAACGGAGTAAAAATACACGTACATGTATGAAAATGATATTTTCAGCATTTACAGAGCAGTGGCGTAGCGAACTTAAATCGCGCCCAAGGCGCAATACTTTTATAGCGCCCCCCCCCCCACATTCGAAAACCATTTAATATTATATGTATAATATACCCTTTGGTGCCCCTTTGTGAGTAGAGCCCGGGGCATGATATCCAACCCCCTTACCAAACCCTTGCTACGCCACTGTTACAGAGGCCTTTCCAGGGTCAAAGTGTGAGCAATGGAATAGAGGCAACAGCGCCCTTTACTACTAAAGGAGGGAGCGAACTCTTTCTTTTTACATCTGAGGTCATTAGGGCCCCAACAGATGTGTGTTGCTGGGGGGGGGCCACTATACCTATCTATGAGAAAGGCACTGCGATAAGGTCAAAGTACTGACTGATCAACCAATAACTGATCAACCGATAACTGATCAACCAATAAATGTTCAATCATTAACTGATCAACCAATAACTGATCAACAGATAACTGATCAACCATTAACTGGTCAACCAATAACTGATCCACCAATAACTGATCAACCGATAACTGATCAACCATGATGAATATTTTTGGCGTGCTTTTAATAGCAAGTAATGTCACAGTAACATATATGTTGCTTGCTAAGCGAGTAATGTCACGGTAATATATGTTATGGGTAATATGCGTACGTCACCGTAAGAATATAAAGAAGTGTTTAATAGCTGAGTAATGTCACGGTAGATAGATGATGCGTTGAATATGGAGCTGAGTATGTCACGGTAAATACTGTACGTTTAATAGCGAGTATGTTTAATATGTATAGTACGTCACGGTAAATATGTATGTTTAGGTTAGCAAGTAAATGTACACGGTAATATATGTATGCTTAGTTAGTTAGTAATTGTCACTAGTAGTCATGTGTATGTTTATACAGCAAGTAATGTCACGGTAAATATGTATGTTTTAATAGAAAGTAATGTCACGGTAAATATGTATGTTTAATAGCAAGTAATGTCACGGTAAATATGTATGTTTAATAGCAAGTAATGTCACGGTAAATATGTATGTTTTAATAGCAAGTAATGTCACACTAAATATGTATGTTTAATAGCGAGTAATGTCACGGTAAATATGTATGTTTTAATAGAAAGTAATGTCACGGTAAATATGTATGTTTAATAGCGAGTAATGTCACGGCAAATATGTATGTTTAACGTCTAAAAAAGAAGTTCCCTAAGCCCAAACGGACCATCGGGGTGATGAAGTGTACAATTCATCTGTTTCTATAGCCTCGGCATATGCAGGGATTGTGTGGTTAGCACAACGCCCTGCCCCGCCTTTAATTCCCCAACTAAAATCGAGTACCCTTGATGGTCTTATGAGACGATTTTTCACCAAATTTCACCGAGGAACAAATCCGTGACTCTCAGGTCGACATTCGAGTATCTACACCACTCGGCCATACGTCCTACCATTAAGTACAAAGAGATTAGGTTATTTTGGGCAAAACTGTTTGTTTGGTACTCACGATCACAATGTTTACACTTTTGCTTGTTCATCAAACTGACCTCTTTAGATGTCGCAGTGTGTTTATATGATGCCTTACGTACATTTTGAGTGAAGTAGTCGGTTTTTAATGTATTAGCCCAGGATTTTTGCTTTATGTTCAAAGGTGTAAGCAGTGAAATTTGATTTTAAAAAAATATCAAGGACGAGTAAAACTACCGATATATGACGGGGGCGGGTGGTCGGGTGGTAAAGCACTTGGCTGTTGACCTGAGAGTCTCTGGTTCGATCTCCGGTGAGGACCAATGGATATTTCAGGTCATGGCTTAAGTCCCCGTCACATCTCTCGTAATGCGTCCATACAAGGACCACACACACACAAACACGCACATACACACACGCACACACGTACGCACACGCGCACACGCGCGCACGCACACGCACGCGCACACACGCACACACACACACAATCACACACACACACACAGATATATGAAGAATTATATAATAAATCAACTATCAATATTCTCTCACCACAGGCTGTCGCAAGTGAACCTGGTAAAATTTTCGTCAAGGGAATTGTAAACGATCATGGTGTCTACATTCATCTGCAGTTGTAAAAGCTCATTTTGATTGTTCACTCCGTAGAACGGTTCAAAGTTATCAGCTTTAATCCACATCGGTGGATAGGAAAACTGTAAAAAAAACAAGCAATTAAGCCTGTTCCATTCTGGACACAGGACGTGTTAGCGCATTTTCAGTACGTTTGTTATCTTTCAGTAAATATTTGTAAATTTTGGAAATGTTTATAAATTCAATTGTGTAATACATATATCTGAAAAAAGATATTAAAAGGACAAGTAAGTCATGTTGAATAACTGTTACAAAAATAAATAATGATTACGCCCCTTTGATTAGCTCTTATTATTTATATTTAAAATATAAGCAAAACGGTACATAACAATCTCTTATATTTTGGCCCTGAGAGGTCAAATCGCGAAATGGACTTTTGATGTACACTTGGAAGGCCAAGACCTACACAATGATATATACATCATGGGTCTAGGACTTATGGTTGCTGAGATATAGGGCGTTCCATTATTAATATAGCTTATATAGTAAAAAACGGTACTTTATAAGGCCCCTTTTACGGCCCTGAGAGGTCAGATCGCGAAATGGAAAAAGCTATTTCTTGGCAGGCCAAGACCTACAAAATGATATATACATCATGGGTCTAGGACTTATGGTTATTGAGATCTAGGGTGATGACAGACAGACAGACAGACAAAACGGGGACAATAGAGCATTTTTTTTCGAAAATGCTCTAAAAACACAACATAAAGAAATGAAACTATCACATTGTATTTAGATACGACACCACCAGCAGCATGACTCAATTTCAATTATTATTTCGTTTCTTATATTAAAAAAAAATTGTTCACAGCACTATATCATACGCTAAGATCTGGAACACATGTTTATCCTCAGCGGCCAGATTTTTTTTAGGAAGGGGGGGGGATGGGGGGGGGATGGTTTTATCAAGGATTTTTTTTTTTTAATTAATAAATAATTTAAAAAAATATAGAAACCTATATAAACAAACATGTTTTTGGCATAATTTAAGTAAGTAACTGAAATATTTTTATTCAATGTCAATAATATTCTAATTCGTCAAATTCGTCCATGACTGCCCCTTGACCTAACTTGCTAATGTTGCCAGATGTTGTTTTTTTAACGAAAAACGCCGAAACTCATTTAGAGTAGGGATGTGACGAAGTTCAAATTCGAATCCGACGACATTCGAACTTCGACGTTTTTTGAGCAAATTCGAATCCGACGGATTTTTTTTTTGTTTAAATCATGTTGAAAAATTACCGTTTTCAGATCAACCACGGCCGTAGAAATCGTAACTTAAATTAAAAAACCTAGAGACTTTCCAAAACTCGAAATAAAGAAAACAGATAAAACTAAACTCCTGGACCCTTACTCAGCTGTCCATAGATTAGACGTCGTATTAGGTCATGAACGTATTTTAGATACACCCCTCTCGCCAAACATTGTTTTTATCCGAGCTTTCTAAACCTCGGAATGGATATGCGGATTGGAATGGCGGAGTGGATGTGTGGATTGAAATGGCGAAAAGCTGGTTATGTGTGACTAATTGGAATGAGTTGGAATGACATTTGGAATAATTTGGAATGAGTTGGAATGACATTTGGAATAATTTGGAATGAGTTGGAGGAATGACTTTTGGGATGAGTTAAAATGACATTTTGGAATGACTTTGGAATAACGTTTGGAATGATTTTAAACGAGTTGGAATGACGTTTGAAATTATATGAAAGATTTGGAATTATATACAGATTTAGGTATATTATACATGTGTTGAAAATCCTCGATGTCATGGTGGGGGGGGGGGGGGCACGGGACTGACACCTTGGTATACCCCCTTTTAGCCAAGTGTTGACCAAATACGCATCCGCATTCGAATCCGACGGATTTATATTTGCCAAATCCGAATCCGACGGATGCGGATTTTCATAAGCTCCGCCACATCCCTAATTAAGAGACCCACTGAAAACCTGCCAGATAAGTCAATCTGTTTGCGATACATTTAATCCTAATTTAATATTTTTCCACACCCGAAAAATTTCGCAAATGATCTCTACTATAATGTTCACATCGTTACTTTGACAACTGCCGGTCGAACCATGTCGATGTTCACATTGGCTAGTCAACGTCTGTGTTGGTCGATTTTGTGTGAAGTCCCTGTAAGGATGAGATGAAATCGCTTAGATCCTGTAAACCACTAATGGGACGGTTTTTGCAATGCCCTTCTTTCATCCCCACCGTAGCCGATAGTGCAATGACCATGGAGGCACGACGGGAGACATGGCGGGGGACTTCAGCCATGACCTGAAATATCCATTGGTCCTCACCGGAGATCGAACCAGGTACCTTCAGGTCGACAGTCGTACGCTTTACCACACGACCATTCGTATTGGTCGATATCGCTGGGCACTGTCTGATATTGACCAGTCAGCTAACATGTTCGGTAACATATGCACAATAATTAACTGCCTAATATACAAATAAAATAAACACTTTTTATTGCTGAAATTCTATTCTAAGTTTCTTTTTATTTAATTTTCATTATTACTTAAGCATTCTATAATCATTTATTTTATTGCGGATAAATATTGTTTACTCTGCCGGATATAACTACCGTCGGGGCCTTTTTTAAGGGGACATTTCTAGATCCTAACCATTGCAGAGAACGCTATGTCCTTGAGGAATCTCAAGGGACACTGATAAATAAATCAAGTAGCTTCTGCTCGGATAAATGACCGCGCAAGCTCGTTGCATTCAATGTGTGCTCTTTAAATGTGCAACAGTCTGATGCAGTCTCGCCTTTTGTGGTGCCTTCATGGCAATTTTCAGCCACTCCTATGGTAAACCTTAAGAAAGTCACGGCGAGGAAGAGCGCGACAAAGACAATGGGAGGCAGAGTGAAGCGAGGCTACGTAAAGCGAGGCAATGTGAGGTAAAGGGAAGAGAGGCTACGCATAACGAGGCAAAGCGAAGTGAGGTAATGCTAAAGCGATGTAAAGCGAGGCAATGTGAGGCAAAGGGAAGAGAGGCTATGCATAACGAGGCAAAGCGAAGTGAGGTAATGCTAAAGTGATGTAAAGGGAGGCAATGTGAGGCAAGGTAAGGCAAGACGAGGCAATAAAAAACAAGCTCTTCTAATAGTACGTATAAGATGAAGAGATACAAACGATGTTGACTTACCTGTTCCACCCTGTTACACAGGGCACAAAACATATTTTTGTACACAACTTGTGTATTCACGTCCACTACATTCCCCACTCCACCAATGGTCATTGGCTTTATGTCAAAGTAACATCTATCTATTACAGTTTGATTTTCTGTGTAATCAGCCAAGCATGAACTGATAAATAGATAGTTTCCATCTTCTTTATCTGAAACAGCACATTTAACAGACGGGGTTCTTTTAGGCAATACGTTGCTCACTCCTGAGGCATTTCTTTCCTTTAATACGACAGTCAGATTCGCAGTATCGCGCAGGTAAGGTACTGCTATATCTGGACAACAGGTACCATAAATCTCACAGGCAGGTCTTTTACAGAAACATTTCATATATTCCAGATTCCAGCAATCGGAATGAGGCAGTTCTACCATAGTTTCACCGTCACACCTCCTGTAGCAATATCCCAGTTGATATCCCATTGGAGACAGTAGAGATTTGTCCCATGGATAAGTCCGTATAGCTCTTTCGGGAGTTTCGCAAGGGATAAGAAACTTTTGTGTGGTCACTGAACTTACCAACGAGAGAACAAGCAAAATTATCATCTTAATTTCATCAATATTACTCAGCCTTCATGATAAATTTACCACCAGTCAGATGAATAATAAAAAATTTCTAGAGTAATGTTCGTTATTTTTATCACTAATAAACATTTCTAACCTTTTCTATTTTTTTTTTTTACGATCTGTTAAAGATTTGAAGAAAAAAAAATATATGTAATAGTTTTAGCATGAGTATTTCAAAGGTGAAATAAAGTATGGAATTACCACATTGTCTAGTCTGGATTCAATGTCAGGAATTCTTGTTCATGTCAAATGATGTTAAATGACATAAGAAAGTCGTGTTCATGTCACATGATGTTAATTGACTTGAGAAATTCGTGTTCATGTCACATGATGTTAATTGACTTGAGAAATTCGTGTTCATGTCACATGATGCTAATTGACTTGAGAAATTCGTGTTCATGTCACATGATGTTAAATGACATGAGAATGATTTTCAAGCTAAATCATTCTGATTCATAGCACACATTTTAGTTCACCGGTTGTTTTGTTATTCTTGAGTGTTTATTTTAAAAGTTATGCTTCATATTACAAAAGGTAAACCTATTTTTACGCTTGTGTACATTTCAGAAATCCTAGTACTAATTTGGGGGGAAGGGGGGTTGCAATTTTATTGTTCAGGGAGGAAATAAAAAAAAATACGTTTAATCCGTTAAAAGAATTTTCTGTTGCTTTTATTTTTTCTTTAAAATTTTCCGTTGATTTCTAAATTCCATTCCGTCTTAAAACCTTCCTCTCGTTAAAATATCTCAGTGATAACTGAGGGCTGAGACTTGGTCTCTTGGTGACCGTGAAAATAAACTTGGCGTCTTCCTCAACATCTGGAGACTGCCAGAAAGGTCAACGGAAAGCAAGTTACCCGTCTGGTCCACCCTGTGGTATACCCTGTTTCCACTAGTCTGGAGCACTCGATTATCGAATGTTCCTCGGTTTCCTCAACTTCTCTACAGTGTCGGCAAAGGGAATCGACATTTGGTCTCAATCTCACAAATAACGCACCAATAGGACGATGCCCAGTACGGGACTAGGCAGTTAGTACCTGCACAACTCTCCTACGCCGCCACCATATCCACCATATCATTGACACATCAAATGAAGTTTCATTGACACCTCATGGGACGTATCATGTACACCTCACAGGACGTATCATTGACACCTCATAGGACGTATCATTGACACCTCATAGGACGTATCATTGATTCCAATAAGACGTTTCACTGTTATATCATAATACTACCATAGACACCTCATAGGACGTATCATTGTCACATCATAGGACGTATCATTTACACCTCATAGGACGTATCATTGATTCCCATATGACGTATCATTGTTATATCATAGTACGTATCATAGACACCTTTTAGGGTATATCATTGATACGTCACAGGACCTATCATTTACACCTCATAGGACGAATCATTGACAACTCACAAGACGTATCATTGAGAACTCAGACCGTGAACAGTAAAATCCTATTTTCAATTTTTTTGTAACATGCAATTAGACAATCAAACAAAACTGATTTTTTTTTAAAAATATGAACCTAAAATTGTTTTCGTGTATATTGAACGAAATAAATCTATTATAATATATATATATATATATATATATATATATATATATATATATATATATATATATATATATATATATATATATATATATATATGTTTACAAGATACGTCTTAATTACCAAACATGATGGCTTGATATTCCGGGCCGGCTGATGACGAGTAAGGTAAATCGTTTTCACAATGGCGCTAAATTCACAACAGAATGTGGTAAAATGAAACGATGATTTATTAGTTTAGCGTGTATGCCAGTTTTTAAATGATGTGTGTGATATACATCAAAAGATTGATATTGTGAATTAATGCCTGTATATGAGACAGGTTTTGAGTTGTGCTCCATCATAAAACTGTGCGATTGTCTCATGGTAAACTCAGATAATATGTACCATCATAAAACTGTGCGACTGTCTCATGATAAACTTAGATACTATGTACCATCATAAAACTGTGAGATTGTCTCATGATAAGCTCAGATACTATGTACCATCATAAAACTGTGCGATTGTCTCATGATAAACTCAGATACTATGTACCATCATAAAACTGTGCGATTGTCTCATGATAAACTCAGAGAAATCGAAACAGTTGACAGAAAGGGGAAAAAAATCTCACAGGCTATAGAAAGTACACAATGCAAAGCGAATATACAAGGTTATAAATAAAACTGATCTTCTTTTTAACTTGATTACAGTGGCGATTCCCGTATTTCAAGAGTTTGGCGTCATCATAGACGAACAAAGCTAGTAAAATCGAAAAGCAAAGCGAAGATTGCAAAATATTCTATAGACGTTTTCGTTTTCGTCTTCAAAGATTTCTGTTCAGTGAGGAAGTAAGTGGCGAGGGAAACATATGTACCATTAGCTGATTCATCGGACCTCAAATAGATAATTGGCCAATACATTTTTTTAAAAATATTTTTTCTAAAATGTTTGATGATAGTAAAAAGTATCTGAAAAGATTAATCTGCTAGCACACAATGAACTGTTTGCAAATTGTACACATGTCAATGTTTTTTTGAATAATTTACTTATTAGACTTTAAAGATTAAAATAAAAAGCATGACAAATAGAAGAACAGTTTTCGAAAAATTGGACGGAAATTACCAAAGACTGTCCTTCCTAAATGAGGACGATCTGCCGACTTAACCTGTAGTATGATTTACCTTTGATATTTATTAATTCATCATTCAAACACTTGATAGCTCTTAAATGTAAACAGAATCGTTGGTTCGTGAATTTAGCTGGACTTTTGTTTTTGTTTTGACGATCAGCAGCGCAAGAGAAGACATCCATTCTCAATAAATGTCATATCACACTAAACCTTTCAGAGTTATGTTTCTTTGCTTTTTTCTTTTTATGAATCATATGAATGCAAAACTACAAGTTTTGAAGTTATTATAACAATGTGTGAGCGTACGTATGTGTGTGTGTGTGCAGAGGCGCCGAGAGCCAACACGGGCCCCAGGGCAGGACATCATTACGGGCCCCTTGTCAAAATACAGTCAATTCCGGATATAGTCATACAAAGAGTATACAGTGGATTCCGCTTAATTGGGACATCGCTTAGTTGGGACAGCCGCTTATTTGGGACAAATCTCAAAGAAACCAAATCAAGAAGCCAATAGTAAATTTGTATGTTTAATTGGGACAGCCGCTTAATCGGGACAAAAAGCCTCGGTCCCGATGTGTCCCAATTAAGCGGAATCGACTGTATACCAAAAGTTTTAAACTATATTTTACTTTGCCCCCGTTAATGCACTATCGCCGATAAAGCTACACAAGTTTTTCGTAACAATGTAATTTTGTGAAACTGAATTTTACGATCGGCACTAACATCAACAACATATTTATCCGCCAGGTTCTTGGCTGCGATGAGGACGTCTTCTGTATTCATATCATGATATTTTCACAGAACGCCGAACAATTCGTCCGAATTCTTCACCGCTTCGTATGGTGTTGTTAAATTCGCAATCAAGCAGTCAATTACGACGTAGAAAACGGAACGCTTGAAGTATTCGTGTCGATCCTGCTGATCTTCATTGTCGTCGAGAATTGTTCTGTCTGGCAATTGTCGTCGAGAATTGTTCTGTCTGGCAATTGTCGTCGAGAATTGTTCTGTCTGGCAATTGTCGTCTTCGTTTGCGTTTTGTCTCTGCCAAACACAGGGAGTGTTCAACACCGCAACTCTCAGCGACAAGTTGACTCTTAGACAATATCTCATCCCACTTGGATCGACGCAGTTTTTAGTGGCCAATGGGATCACGTGTATTAGCAACTTCGACATCAAGAGTTGCTTCTCTTGCCTGCAGCAGCGAATTTCTAAAATTGATAGCTTTTACAATTTTTAACCCCAGCGATGCCATCAGAATTGATTCGAACGAAGACAGGTATGAAATCATGCCTGCCAGAGGTTCAGGGGCGCCAAATGGTATATTTTGGTTGTCGAATGGGGGGGGGGCGCTAAAAAGGTATTAAAAAATAAAATGCCCCGGGGGCAAGTTGCCTTGCCCCCCCTCGCTACGCCTCTGATACCGGCTACATAAGAACGAGTCTCTGGTGTCAAATTCAGTTCCTGCACTTGGGTAAGCGCCGCCATTATACCTGGCCAATGCGCTGCGAAAGGCTTAACACTACCGACACGAGCTGACCAGCGCGTTTCTAACGGATTGAGAAGAGAGCATCCGATGCCACTAGTACAAATTTCCCATCTCTGCGAACTGCTGCTGAAGAGATTGTACAATTTCTGGACTGATGCGAAGAATGTCATCACTTGTGCACAGCACTCGGCCGAATGCACGCCACACAGGTTCAAACTATGGCAGTCTTACGTTGCCAAAGGATTGTTCTTCAGTATAATTGCTTGGGCGTCTTTGTACGAACCAATCATACTGCTTCCATTGTCATACCCTTGGCCGCGACAGTTCGTAAGCGGTATGCTATGTTTTTTCAACGCTGAGCTATATCTTCTCCCGTCTTCTTGTTGCAGTCCACAAATGCAAGGAATCTCTCATGTAGTTCGAAGGTATCCAAGTCAATGTTTAGAAGTATGTACCGCAAAATGAATAATAGGCTCTCTGCGTTGGCGGCTATGGCTTTGCTATGACACACATTTAATTAGACAATTTCAATAATTATAGTTGGATTGAGTTAATTTTAGATAATTAAAGATAATTATAGTTAGTTATGAATAGATTTCCTTAGAAATATTATAAAATTCTATTGATCTCTATGGCTTTTTCCACCGGGAGGAAACGAAGAGGTTTATCGATTGAGCGAATTCTGACTTGTGATTGGATTGAGTGCAAAATGCGCGCGTACAAGTTTCACCCAAGCTGATCCCGGTGGAAAAAGCCAAAGAGTCATCAATAGAATTTCACAATATTTCTATGGAAATCTATTCATTACTCAATGACTTTTTTTCCACCGGTACCGCTTCATCTTCATTTTATGACTAATTCTATGATGGCACACATCATACTCAAATTTCAGTAATGTCTAAAAATAGTTATACGCCAATTCACACTCTGATTGGTTTATGAGATCTAACGGGCCTCAGTAGTCGACTGAATTTTTATGTTTCGTACGGATTGGCTGCTACGTACCATCAATAAACAATGGGTCGTGAAAAAATCGACATGGTCGGGGCGGCCGGGCCCCCTTACAGATGCGGGCCCCCTGGCAATGACCCCCCTGACCCCCCTCTCGGCGTGCCTGTGTGTGTGTGTGTTATTGCAAAGCCCGATAAAACTTAGCGTTGGCCAAAAACTTGTTATGTAAGGCATAAGGCTTGTTATGTAAGGACTAAGGCTTGTTTTGTAAGGACTAAGGCTTGTTATGTAAGGACTAAGGCTTGTTTTGTAAGGACTAAGGCTTGTTATGTAAGGACTAAGGCTTGTTATGTAAGGCCTAAGGCTTGTTATGTAAGGACTAAGGCTTGTTATGTGAGGACTAAGGCTTGTTTTGTAAGGACTAAGGCTTGTTATGTAAGGACTAAGGCTTGTTATGTAAGGCCTAAGGCTTGTTATGTAAGGCCTAAGGCTTGTTATGTAAGGACTAAGGCTTGTTATGTAAGGACTAATTATGCGCACAAAAATGTCGTGACATAATTAATATTGTTGCAAAGTATATAGATACTATCGTCATTGTGCAGATTTCTTACAGTATAATTTAAATGGATAGTTCAGATAAAATTAGCCTGCGATATAGTTCTAAAAAAGTTCTTTTGAACACGACAGTAGCTAGTGAGTTTAGGGAGTTCTTTTTTTAATTCTGCTAATCATGAGCTTTTATTAGCCAGTAGCGTAGCGAGCTTAACTCGCGCCCGGGGCACAATACCTTTTTAGCGCCTCCCCCCATTCGAAAACCAAATAATGTTATATGTAAAATGTACTTTTTAGCGCCCTTCGTCTACCCCTTGCTACGCCACTGTTATGGGCCAACTCGTATAAGAAAGACATCTCTTTTCTAACTACTGTACCGATAAAAAAAAAATGCTGACTAAATAATATGCCTACTTAGCGACTTTTTCAGAAAATTCAGTCAAGTTATGTCAATACACCAATTAACACACAAGTTGTATTTGACGTTCCACTGGATTGCAGCCGTGTGTTAAATTAAGGGAGATAATTCTGCACAGTCTTATTCCTGTGTTATATATATATATATATATATATATATATATATATATATATATATATATATATATATATATATATATATATCTTCTACACATTAATCTGTCACGCTTTACAATCCGGCGTCATGTTGGGAAAAGGGCAAATGAACTAGACGCCGTATAGATTGGACAGTATCTGTGTGTAATGCATCTCTCGAAGATAACATTTTAATTTGATATTTTAATAGAATATCACTGGCGACGATTCTGTCTTCATGTTCATATAATGAACATTTATTTCTAATAAATTTATCCTTCGACGCCATCATGACATTTTTGGCTGGGAACTGATTAGAATTAATGTATGACGATCAACTTCGCAGTGACAGTCAAAAACCTGCTGCAATGTTGAATGACATTCAACAATTTACAGATGAAAATAATTATATACTACATGTAGTTGTACCCTGCAAAACCTTTGCATAGAGTTATATCCCCTTTGGCTTGATTGGTAGGCTACGTTATTTTTTGGTTTCGGGCAGATCCGATTTTTCATGATTGTATTTTAAACTGGAATACTGTTGAATTAATTCTCTACTTTCGATTTAACGCAGAACCCCCAAACGCTATTCTTTTATTGCGATATTTCAATAAATCGGTACCATTACGTCAATGTCGTATTTCGCTGGTATTTAGCATTGCACGTGTACGAGAAGTAAATGTAAGTCTCTTAAATCCTATAAGCAACTAAAGTGGCTGTCGTAAGGTGCCCTTCTCTCATCCCCACCATAGCCGATAGTGCAATGGCCTTGGAGGCACTACGGGAAATACAGCTGCGACTTTAACCATGATCTGAAATAACCATCGGCCCTCACCGGAAATCGATCCAGGGGACCTTCGGGGACGACCGTCTGTCCTCTCCAGCATTGCACGTGAGTGATGTCCCCTATAAGGATGAGATGAGATCTCTTAGATCCTATAAACCACTGATGGGACGGTTTTTATGGTGCCCTACTTTCATCCCCACCATAGACGTTAGTGTAATGGTCATGAGGCAGCACGAGAGACTTAAGCCAAGATCTAAAAAACATTTCTTATTCCTCACCGGGGATCTAACCAGGTACCTTCAGGTCGACAGTCGAGCGCGTTACCGCACGACCATCCATTGCAGGTAGCGACATCAAATTACCTCCTGCTGCAATATCTAGTCACACTTAACCTTGCCAGTTGAATGTATTGTTGGTCAGTCGTATGACATTATCACATTCACAACCTTTATCCCTATGCCAGGTGTCACATAATCAAAGGTTGCATGGACGGGTGGCCGAGCGGTGTAGAGAGAGAGAGAGAGCGACTGACGTGATGGGTTCGATGCACTGTGCGAGCCAAGGGAATTATTCTTGGTCCTATTGATTGCCCACCGAACTTTGAATGGGTACTTGACTTAAATTGGAGAAGTAAAGACGGCTGGGGAGATGCGCTAAGTACACAACCCCTTTATGTAGCGTGATTGTAAAAAAAAAACATAACTTCTACACTTCATCTGCCCCGATGACCCTTTCGGTTCTTAAAGGAACTTAACTATTTTTTTAAGCAAAGGCAGCATTTATGGGCCCTAAAGCTACTCCTTATTGTAACATTTTAGCATGTTGCCTATATTGTATGGAGCCCACTGAACTCCCGAAAATGACTTTTCCTTAAGGCGGGCGTGATTGTTTCCAGTGTTGTCCTGCCAGAAACTGACCCATATCATTTATTTATAAACTAATGAAGAGCGCACCAGTTGAAACACAGTTTTAAAAAACAACAAAAGCTATCCCCCAAAACTTCAAGAGAAATGTACATCTCAGACCAATTCATAACAAAACTGGGATCATTTAAATAAAATTGCTCTATATTTGATCTCTTACAATCTTACAAGATTATGAATAATCTCACTATTTTCGAAATATAAATATAAAACATGGTAATTAAACCAATTATTAGCTATAGGTTTTCTCTAAAACCATCAAAAATCAAATGAAAGGCAAACGTTTTATTATTATTAGAGCATCAGTTTACATCAATTCAATATTTGATGACAATTTAAGAAAATATTTTTTGAAAAACTCTGAAATCAAATGTACGTTAAAGTGAAGAATCGATTATAGGATAGGTTATTGAAGAATTTGATTGATCGATGACCGTGCGACGCATAGAGCCACTGTCGACCTAATTGTCCAGGGCTCGAACCTCAAAGCTGGACTCTGGATTTTTCAGGTCCTGGTGAAAGTTTCCAAGTCCAACCATCTTAAAACAAGTGGCCTACTTGACGTTAGTTGGTGATGGTGGGCGTTATGAAATAAAAAGACATTTTAGGCAATATGTCTTCTTTCACAATGTGTGGATAGAAATTAGCAGTCCTTTTTTATGGTATTTCAACTAAGTCTTTACTTAAAAAATGTCTGTGAACCAGAAGCAGTTAGAGCTCCGAAACCTGAATAAACTGTCTCTGACCCCTCTAAAAAAAATTGTGACATGTTGAAAACAATCACAAGCGTCAACTTGACTTTAGCCGGGCACTTTAAGTTCCAGAGGGAGGGCTCCTAAAAGTTAGGTTCAGAGGGAGGGCTCTTAAAAAGCTGGGGTCCTGAGGGAGGGCTCTTAAAAAGCTGGGGTCCTGAGGGAGGGCTCTTAAAAAGCTGGGGTCCTGAGGGAGGGCTCTTAAAGTTGGGGCCCGATGGAGGGCTCTTAAAAAGTTAGGTCCAGAGGGAGGGCTCTTAACATTTGGGTCCCAGATGGAGGGCTCTTAAAAGTTGGGTCCAAGAAGGGTCCCGTTAAAGTAGAGCTATGTAGGCCATGAAATATAAAGCTAACAAATGAATATTAACAAAGTAAAAATGTGTAGAAGTGTGAGAGATTGGAAGAAGAAGACCATGGATAGGGAAAAGTGGAGAAGAGTAGTATGGCAGACCAGTGCCTTAAATGGGCTGTAGAGTCAAAGGAGGAGGAAGAAGAAGAAAATGTGTACATTTTATTAGAGGATTAGAGTGGAAAAAAACAGGGGGGGGGGGGTGGTCTGGTATCTATTTAAATGGATATTGTCCCTGAGTGTTGTTATCTACTATTACATAAAATAGGGAGAGGGAGCGGTCAATCAAAATTTTAGATAATTTTTTGACATATTATATTATGTGACCTTTTGGCATTTCAAATTTTAACATTTACCTTCTTGATTCCTCAACATAGGACAAGAAATTCCATAATTTTGTCTTTATGGGAGCGAGACGGACCTGGATGCCACCCTGCAGTTTATCATAGCTATAGGCCTGGTCGTTTGAAATCCTCCATGATCATATAATCGAGAACAAAGAAGAAGAAGAAGAAGTCTTTTTTTTTTTTGGTTTCTACTTTATTATCTTTTGAACCTAAAGTAAATGTAACATGTAGCTCGGTCACGAACATTTTTTTAATTCATGGATTTGACTTTAAAGTAACTTTCTATTGTTCACTTTTCCGGTTACTCGATGAAATAGGTGCCATTGTGAGGTACATTCTTGAGGTGATGAATGATTTATTTTTCTATAATAAACCCGACAAATGACAACAAGTTTGACATTAAATGAATATAACCAACAATGTCATTTATATGACGAATCTCCATTTCTATTTTCTATCTCTCACTATTTCTCTCTCTCTCTCCCTCTCTCTCTCTCTCTCTCTCTCTCTCTCTCTCTGCAAGAGGAGGCCTTAGCAGTTCGCGGGACCAACGTCTAGTGACATTTGAGGGGCGTAGGTCGAGTTTCATTTGCGTGACGACGTCTCTCTCTCACGCTCTCTCTCCCCCCTCTCTCTCTCGTACGCTCTCTCTCTCACGCTCACTCTCTTTATCCTCTCTCACACTCACTCTCTCCCCCCCCCCGTTCTCTCTCTCTCTCAAGCTCTCTATCCCTCTCTCTCCCTCCCTCTCACGATCGATCGATCTCTCTCACTCTCGCTCTCTCACTCTATTCCTCACTCTCACACTCACTCTCCCCCTTCTCTCTCACGCTCGCTATCTCCCTCTCTCTATCACGTTCGCTCTCACTCCTCTCTCCCTCTCTCTCTCTCTTACGCTCGATCTCTCTCTAACGCTCCCTCTCACGCTCGACCTCTCTCACGCTCACTCTCACTCTATCCCCTCTCACACTCGATCTCTACCCCCTTCTTTCTCTCTCTCACGCTCGCTCTCCCTTTCTCTCACGTTCTCCCTCTCTCTATCACGCTCGCTCTTCTCCCTATCTCTCCCTCTCTGCCTCCCTCTCTCTCACGCTCGCTCTCTCTCCATCTCTATCTCTCCATCTCTCTCTCACACTCACTCTCTCCAACAGTATATGTCTCTTACGCTCTCCCACCCTCCCTCTCACGCTCGATCTCTCTCACGCTCACTCTCCCCTACATATTTTTCTGGGAGCATATGGGAATATGTGGGAGTTAATGGGAATATGTAGGAGCTTATGGGAATATTAGGAGCTTATGGGAATATGTAGGAGCTTATGGAAATATGTGGGAGCATATGGGAATATTAAGTCATATGGGAATATATTGGAGGTTATGGGGATATTGGGAGCTTATTGGAATATGTGGGAGCTTATGGGAATATGTAGGAGATTAAGGGAATATGTGGGAGATTATGGAAATATGTAAGAGCTTATGGGAATGTGTAGGAGCTTGTGGGAATATGTGGGAGCTTATGGGAATATGTGGGAGCTTATGGGAATATTGGGAGCTTATGGGAATATGTAGGAGCTTATGGGAATATGTGGGAGCTTTTGGGAATATTAGGAGCTTATGGGAATATTGGGAGCTTATGGGAATATGTGGGAGCTGATGGGAATATGTGGGAGCTGATGGGAATATGTGGGAGCTGATTGGAATATGTGGAAGCTGATGGGAATATGTAGGAGCTTATGGGAATATGTGGGAGCTTATTAGAATATGTGGGAGCTTATGGGAATATGTAGGAGCTTATGAGAATATGTAGGAGCTTATGGAATTATGTAGGAGCTTATGGAATTATGTAGGAGCTTATGGGAATATTAGGAGCTTATGGGAAAATTAGGAGCTTATGGGAATATCAGGAGCTTATGGGAATATGTATGATATCATGGAAATATGTGGGAGCTTATTTGAATATGTGGGAGCTTATGGGAATATGTGGGAGTTTAATGGAATATGTAGCAGCTTATGGTAATATTAGAAGCTTATGGGAATATTTTGGAGCTTATGGGAATATTAGGAATTTATGGGAATATGTAGGAGCTTATGGGAATATGTGGGAGCTTATGGCAATATTAAGAGTTTATAGAAATATGTAGGAGCTTAAGGCAAATTATTTGTTTAGTACTCACGATCTTATAGTGGACACTGACTCATGTTCTCATAGTGGACACTGAGTTTTTTAAAGATATAGTTTCCTAAAGATATAGTTACGCAGAGAAGAATGTTATACAGTAATGTAACTGATGACTAAGATAACGCTATGTATTGTTGTAACTCTCCAGAAAGCATGGTCGTTCTTTCTATTGAACCACGTCTCTGCGCCATATTCACCTGGACAGGTGCGGTGCCTGACAGCAAGGGAAGAGACAGGAGCGTAAAGTGAGGTGGCGTGAAACAAGTGTTTTACCCCCCCCCCCCACTCAACTGGCGCTAGCATCAATAAGTAATATTCATTGAGAGAAAATAGTCACGTGACCCTGTTTGAAGAAAAAAAGGGGGGGGGGCGGGGATCTACTTCGGACTCTAGTTTGTTAGTAATAATGTTAGTGACCAGAGAGAAAGGACAGTTAGTTATTTCTTTAGCACGGCGAGTTTGTTACCTTAAGAGACGTAACACGTTGGACTCGCATTTGGTTATTTCATATTGCAGTTATAGCTTTAGTTTTTGTTGTTGTTTAGATGTTCAGTGTATTTGTAGTGAGTAAAAAAATAGAATTATTTCAATAATTGAACACATGTGTCTTGTGTAATTCTTGTAAAAGTTACAACAGTATTAGGGAATGAATAAAAAACAAGCAATTAAGCCTGTTCCATTCTGGACACAGGACGTGTTAGCGCATTTTCAGTACGTTTGTTATATTTCAGTAAATATTTGTAAATTTTGGAAATGTTTATAAATTCAATTGTGTAATGCATATATCTGAAAAAAGATATTAAAAGGACAAGTAAGTCATGTTGAATAACTGTTACAAAAATAAATAATGATTACGCCCCTTTGATTAGCTTTTATTATTTATATTTAAAATATAAGCAAAACGGTACATAACAATCTCTTATATTTTGGCCCTGAGAGGTCAAATCGCAAAATGGACTTTTGATGTACACTTGGAAGGCCAAGACCTACACAATGATATATACATCATGGGTCTAGGACTTATGGTTGCTGAGATATAGGGCGGTCCATTATTAATATAGCTTATATAGTAAAAAACGGTACTTTATAAGGCCCCTTTTACGGCCCTGAGAGGTCAGATCGCGAAATGGAAAAAAAGTCATTTCTTGGTAGGCCAAGACCTACAAAATGATATATACATCATGGGTCTAGGACTTATGGTTGCTGAGATATAGGGCGTGCCATTATTAATATAGCTTATATAGTAAAAAACGGTACTTTATAAGGCCCCTTTTACGGCCCTGAGAGGTCAGATCGCGAAATGGAAAAAAGTTATTTCTTGGCAGGCCAAGACCTACAAAATGATATATACATCATGGGTCTAGGACTTATGGTTATTGAGATCTAGGGTGATGACAGACAGACAGACAGACAGACATACAGACAGACAGACAGACAGACAGTCAAAACGGGGACAATAGAGCATTTTTTTCGAAAATGCTCTAAAAACTAGCACGCAAAGATATGAACTAATTACCACTGAACTATGAAGTGTGACACATCCGTCGTTCTCTATTGTCATCAATACAAGTTAACTTCTTTTTTTCACTCAATGAGACTTACGTCCGGGGATGACCATTCAAGGACTGGAAACGAGAGCCGGGGGGGGGGGGGGGTCGGATTTCTGTAGCTACTCTGACAGTCGATTCAATTTTGGTTTTCTGTCAGATCTAAGAGCAGTGAAAAGGGTTATCTAGGCGGAAGTAAGGGAGCTAAGTATGCAATGGAGTTAACTCTCTTTGGATATTACATCTGAAGAATAGATCAAAACATTCCTTTCAGTTTTCATCTATCTAATATATCTGTATGTCTCACATCTATCTGTCTATCTATACAAATATATATGCACCTTTATATATATATGTATCCGGATGACCGGATGGGATAGATACTCGATTGGCGACCTGAAAGTTCTGTGTTCGATTCTCTGTGAGAACCATGGGAATTTTATAATATATATATATTATTAAAAATCCCATTTTTAGTATTTACATTTTAAAAAAAATCAAAATGTCCACCCGTCCTCCATTATATCTTTTTTTTTCCTAATATTGTTAATTTTAATTTTTTTCATGTGTAAAATGTATGCAGATAGTGGAACAAATAATTAAAAATGTATGCAGATAGTGGAACAAATAATTAAAGAGGATAAAAGAAAAATATCTACATCCTACCTGGTAACAAATTTTACAAAAATTATTCTTGAACACCCTCAGTTCAGATGTGTCGTAGATCAATAGATTATTTCCTGAGAAGCCCCCCCCCCCCCCCCACAAGCTCAACTACATCTGAATTGTAGGTTACAGGACGTTTGCTCACTTGAAAATTTAAAATATGAAAAACAGACGAAATCTGGAGCGTTTCCTTTATAGTGCAGTGAATATTATGATAAAAGACCATAACTGTATGTCACCGGCGGCAGAACGAAATATTTTAAGGGGGGGAGGGGGGGCAAGCCAAAATCTGACCGAAAGACATATTTTACCCCCTTAATTCAATAATATAATATAGTAATTCTGTATCAAGTATTTAATCCATATTATTAAAAAATAATATATTAGAAAAAAAATATAAATGAACTATGAGCACTTCTGTCGTCAATTGATTCGTAATGTCAGTTTGTTTACAAATTTAATAGTGAAATTATATCAGAAAATTACTGATAATTATCATGAATGATGATGAACATGAAACTGAAACCGGAAACGGGAAAAGGGAAACTCAATAAACAAAAAGTAATTTATGAAAAGATAATAAATAATTGTATTTTCTTTAAAAATGACATTTGCCGTCATTCGGTAGATGGCAATACTTCTCTATACTTATAAGACGCATTTGCTGCCTGTCTGTCTGTTCCCTTAAAACTCAAGATCCAGACAACCAAAAAAACGTGAAATTTGGTACACGTACACAAAATTACATGGGGAAGGTTCTTAAACAGGTTTCGTTCCATCTCGATGCGTACTTTAATTGTTATTAATTATTATGGATATCAAAGACATGAACATTGGCAAACTTTTACCCCGATTTTAGGTTTACGAGCTTCTCTCCCACATAGCTAACTTACTATAAATATGATCGGTAATGGAAACCAAATATCACATTACTTACTACATTATTACATTCCATTCCTTCATACTTAGGAATTGTCATCTTTTGCTACAGTCATGCCTTAGAGAGATAGAGAGAGAGGGAGGAAGGGAGGGATGGAGGGAGAGAGGGAGGGTAAGAGGGAGGGAGAGAGAGAGGGGGAGTGGGGAAGGAGGGAGGGAGGGTGAGAGAGAGGGGGAGTGGGGAAGGAGGGAGGGAGAGAGAGAGGGAGGGAGGAAGGTAGAAAGAGAGAGTGAGAGGGAGAGAGAGAGAGAAACTGCCAAAAATGTTGTGTAGCACATTGCTTTAAGATAAACGTACCCTTTTAATGCATGCAAAAAAACACTTTTTTACGCGTCTTATTTTAAATCTTAATTAAACGTACAATTACGTTTCTTAAATAAACAGAAAACCTTATTTTAAACCCGGGCGAAGCCGGGTAGTTGCAACTAGTTTTAAAATATGCAGCAACAGCCCTCAATAATGTGATTACATGTACTGTAACATGTAAATTAATTAGAATTTCTTTCAAATATTAAATTTAAAAAATAAATCAAATGAATTATGACAATGAAAATGATACATATAAACTAAAATAAATTACAAAGTTAAAAAAGCTAAACAAAGTTAAAATTTTAGGAAGGGGGGCAGACTGGAATGTCACATAAGCTCCAACATATTACCATAAGCTCCTACATATTCCCATAAGCTCCTAATATTCCCACAACCTCCTACATATTCCCATAAGTTCCCAGATATTCCCACAAGCTCCCCTATGTTCCCATAAGCTCACACATATTCCCATAAGCTCCGACATATTCCCATAAGCTCCTACATATATCCATAAGCTCCACATATTTTCCTTAAGCTTCTAATATACCCATAAGCTCCGACATATTCCCATAAGCTCCCAGATATTCCCATAAGCTCCCACATATTCCCATAAGCTCCTACATATTCCCATAAGCTCCCAGATATTCGCATAAGCTCCGACATATTCCCATTAGCTCCTACATATTCCCATAAGATCCTAATATTCCCATAAGCTCCTACATATTCCCATAAGCTCCCATATTTCCCATAAAATACTAAATATTCCCATAAGCTAAAATAATATTCTCATAAGATCCTACATATTCCCATAAGCGTCCATATATTCCAATATGCTCCCACATATTCCCATAAGTTCCTACATATTCCCATAAGCTCCCAAAAATTCCCATAAGCTCCTAATATTCTCATAAGATCCTACATATTCCCATAAGCGTCCACATATTCCAATACGCTCCTACTTATTCCCATACGCTCCTACATATTCCCATAAGCTCCTACATATTCCCATAAGCTCTTACATATTCCCATAAGCCCCTACATATTCCCTTAAGCTCTTCCATATTCCCACAAGCTCGTACAAATTCCCATAAGCTCCCACATATTGCCATAAGCTCCTAATATTCCCATAAGCTCCCAAATATTCCCATAAGCTCCCACAAATTCCCATAAGCTCCTACTAATTCCCATAAGCTAAAATAATTCCCATAAGCTATTAATATTCCCATAAGCTCCTAATATTCCCATAAGCTCCCACATATTCCCTTAAGCTCCTACATATTGCCATAAGCTCCTAATATTCCCATTCTTTCTCTCTCTCTCTCTCTTTCTCCTTATTTCGCTCTCTCTCTCCTTCTCTGTCTCTCTCTCTCTCTCTCTTTCTCTGTCTCTCTGTTTATATTTATACTTATTTATATCTCAAATATTCCCATAAGCTCCCGCATTATCCCATATGCTCCCGCATATACCCATATACTCCGGCATATTCCCATATGTTCCAATATATTCCCATTATCTCTCTCTTTCTATCTCTCTCTCTCTCTCTCTCTCTCTCTCTGAATCTACTTATGCATGGCAGTTGAACATTGTATAGCAGAAAATTTAAACGAAGCTTATATTACGTTGAAAAACAGGAGTAGAATTTACAGATGCGTAAAAATTTGACCTTACATTGTTGAAAATAAGCACAAAGCCTATAGTCCAACTCGCCAAATACTAAACAGGAGTAGAATCAATTGGCACGTATTCCCATAAGCTCGAACTTATTCCCATTAGCTCCAAATATTATCATAAGCTCCCAAAAATTCCCATGAGCTCCCACATATTCCCATAAGCTCCTACAAATTCCCAAAAGCTAAAATAATTCCCATAAGCTCTTAATATTCCCATAAGCTCCTAACATTCCCATAAGCTCCTAATATTCCCATAAGCTCCTAATATTCTCATAATCTCCAACATATTTCCATAAGCTCCCACATATTCCCATAATCTCCTACAAATTCCCATAAGCTAAAAAAATTCCCATAAGCTCCTACATGTTCCCATAAGCTCCTAATATTCCCTTAAGCGCCTACATATTCCTATAAGCTCCCACATATTCCCATAAGCTCCTAGTATTCCCATTCTCTCTATCTATTTCTCCTTATTTCGCTCTCTCTCTCTCTCATTCACTGTCTCTCTCTCTCTCTCTTTCTCTGTCTCTCTCTTTTTATATATATACTTATTTATATCTCAAATATTCCCATAAGCTCCCACATCATCCCATATGCTCCCGCATGTACCCATATACTCCCGCATATTCCGATATGTTCCAATATATTCCCATTCTCTCTCTCTCTCTCTCTCTCTCTCTCTCTCTCTCTCTCTCTGAATCAACTCATGCGTGGCAGTTGATCATGGTATAGCAAAAAATTGAAACGAAGCTTATTGTAAGTTGAAAAACAGGAGTAGAATTTACTGATGCGTAAAAATTTGATCTTACGTGGTTGAAAATAAGCACAAAGCCTATAGCCCCACTCGCCAAATACTAAACATGAGTAGAATCAATTGGCACGTATCCCCATAAGCTCGAACTTATTACCATAAGCTCCAAATATTCCCATAAGCTCCTACATATTCCCATTAGCTCCCACATATTCCCATAAGCTCTCAAAATTCCCCATAAGCTCCCACATAATCACAAAAGCACTTAATATTCCCATAATCTCCTACGTATTCCCATAAGCTCTCACATATTCCCATAAGCTCCTTATATTCCCATAAGCTCCTACATATTCCCATAATCTCCGACATATTTCCATATTCTCTCACACATTCCCATAAGCTCCTTATAGTCCCATAAGCTCCTACATATTCCCATCATATTCCCATTAAATCCGACATATTCCCATAAACTTCCTTATATTCCTATTAGCTCCCACATATTCTCATAAACTCCCACATATTCCGATAAGCTCCTACATATTCCCATAAGCTCCTAATATTCTTATAAGCTCCTACATATTCCCATAACCTCCTACATATTCCCATAAGCTTCCACATATTCCCATAAGCTCCCACATGTTCCCATAAGCTCCTAATATTTCCATAAGCTCCTACATATTCCCATAAGCTCCCAAATATTCCCATTCTCTCTCTCTCTCTCTTTCTCCTTATTTCGCTCTCTCTCTTTCCTTCTCTGTCTCTCTCTCTTTCTCTCTCTGTATATATATATATATATATATATATATATATATATATTAGGGCTGTACCGTAATTCGGCTTCGGCTCCGGCCGAAATCCGGCCATTTTACAAATCCGGCTCCGGCCAAATTTTCCGCTTTTGGCCGGATTTTCAGCCGGATTTCTGTATTACTTACTGTTTACCTTGCTTCCCTATTATCGCCCAGTGAACACTAAACACATTTCTATGGCTGTTAACTGTTTATCTTGTTCTCCAGTTATCACCCAGTGAACACAAAATACAAGTCTGTAGCAGTTCCATTCTATGTTATCTCGCCAGTATCAGCGAGGTGGAGAAGATATGTATAACATACCTTCTCCACCTCAGTGGCCGGTCTTATAAAGTTGTTTAATTTGTTTTTCAATGAGAGAGTTAAAAACGTTTTTTTGTTTGACTAACTTTTTTTTTGAAACAATCAAAATTTTATTTGTTTTTGCGTTAATGCCGGTTAACCGTGAACACCCCTAGTTTAGTGTTCACTGGGTGATAATAGGAGAAAAGATAACCAGTTTCATTCTGTTGAATTTTTTCAAACTATCTACAAACATTGATTGAATGTTCTTCCGGTAATGTGGTATACCGGTCTTTTTAGAACGCAATGAAGGAATTGAAAAAAAAAATTCAAAATCGATTTTTTGTTTATTTCATATTCAAGTGCTATTAACAATTTAGATTATGATGTACTTAATGATTTTGCTTCCGGAACACTATAAATTACTTTAAAATGTATTTGAAAATCGGTAGTTCATTAAAAAAATCATTAAAGTACCATTAATATGCCCATAGCAACGATTTTTCTACAGATGTAACTATACATTTTCTTCCGACCCATTACATATCATTGTATGCGGTCCAATTACTTCGTTACGAATGATACAGTTTCATAAGCTAAATATAGCGTCAGCTTTTGGAATCCCACGTTACAAACAGTGATGTTTGACCTCATTCTAATAGATCCAATTATTTCATTGTCTTGCAATCCGCTTGCCACTGGAGCACTGGGGAGCGGGCGAGAGAGTGAGGTCGACGGTGCGCAACTCTTCTTCACTTTAATCAAAATCACAGCGCAAGTCATCTAGTCATCCTTCCATAAGCTCCTAATATTCTTATAAACAACTACATATTTCCATAACCTCCTACATATTCCCTTAAGCTCCCAATTATTCACATAAGCTCCCACATATTCCAATAAGCTCCTACATATTCCCATAAGCTCCTAATATTACCATAAGCTCCAAAATATTCCCATAAGCTCCTACATATTCCCATAAGCTTCTAATATTCCCATAAGCTCCTAATATTCCAACAAGCTCCTACATATTCACATAAGCTCCTACATATTACAATAAGTTCCAAAATATTCCCAATTTCTCTCTCTTTCTCCTTATTTTCTCTCTCTCTCTCTCTCTCTCTCCTTCTCTCTCTCTCTCTCTCTCTGTCTCTTTCTCTCTCTTCTTCTCTCTCTCTCTCTCTCTCTTTCTCTTTTCTTATCTCTCTTTTTCGATAATTGACATAGAGTTGAATCTACTTCTGCATGGCAGTTGACCATTTTATAGCAGAAAATTGAAACAAAGCTTATAGTCCGTTTCAAAAATTGAAAAACAGGAGTAGAATTTACTGATTTACATATTCCCATAAGCTCCTAAATATTCACATAAGCTCCTAATATTCCCATAAGCTCCTACATATTCCCCTAAGCTCCGAATATTCCCATAAGCTCCTACATATTTCAATAAGCTCTTACATATTCCCATCATATTCCCATAACCTCCGACATATTCCCATAAGCTCCCTTATATTCCTCTTAGCTCCCACATATTCCCATAAGCTCCCAAATATTCCCAAAAGCTCCTAAATTTTCCCATAAGCTCCTAATATTCTTATAAATAACTACATATTCCCATAACCTCCTACATATTTCCATAAGCGCCCAAATATTCACATAAGCTCCCACATATTCCCATAAGCTCCTACATATTCCCATAAGCTCCTACATATTCCCATAAGCTCCCACTTATTCCCATAAGATCCCACATATTCCCATAAGCTCCTAAATATTCCCATAAGCTCCTAATATTCCCATAAAATCCTAAATAGTCCCATAAGCTCCTACATATTTTCATTAGCTCCTACATATTCCCATAAGCTCCCACATATTCACATAAGCTCCTAATATTCCCATAAGCTCCTACATATTTTCATTAGCCCCTACATATTTCCATAGGCTGCCACATATTCCCATAAGCTCCCACTTATTCCCATAAGCTCCTACATATTCCCAAAAGATCCTACATATTCCCAAAAGCTCCTAATATTCCTAAAGCTCCTTCATATTCCCAAAAGCTCCTACATATTTCCAAAAGCTCCTAATATTCCCATCAGCTTCTACATATTCTCAAATTCTTCTACATATTCCCATAAGCTCCCACATATTCCCATAAGATCCCACATATTCCCATAAGCTCCCAAATTTACTATAAGCTCCTACATATTCCCATAAGCTTTTAATATTCCCATAAGCTTCTCATATTCCAATAAGCTCCCACATATTCCCATAAGCTTCCACATATTTCCATAAGCTCCTAGTGTATGTAGACATCAAGTGAGTTAGGGCAAATTATTTGTTTAGTACTCACGATTTCATGGTGGACACTGACTCACGATATCATGGTGGACACTGACTCACGATCTCATAGTGAACACTGACTCACGATCTTATGGTGGACACTGACTGACTCTATCATAGTGTACTCTGACTTACGATCTCATAAATTCAAGAATGGAATTTCCGCACTGTCTTGTATGAATTCACTGTCAGGAATTCACTTTCATGGCACATGATGTTAAATGCCAAGATTTTGAAGCTAAATTATTGTTATTTATAGCACATATCTATTTTAGCGCTCTAGATTTTTTTTCTTTTTAATTTTGAAAACTATCCTTAATGTCACAATAGATAAACATTTTTTTTTACGCTTGAGTAAAAACAAAAGTGAAGTTCCCTAAAGCACCTAAGGGCTCATCAGGGGGCAGATGAAGTGTAGAATTCATACAAAATGTTTGAATCAATTTCTTGTGCATCTAGATTCCCAGAGGTCGGACCATGCAATTAAACAAATGAATAAAAAACGGATTTTTTTTTTTAAAGGGAGATTAAAACTTAGTGCGTGTTTATTAAACGAAACAAAAAAAATGTCAAAGGTTTGTTTATAAGATTTAGCTTAATACCACACATGATGATTGATAAACCTGTGCCGGCAGATGGCGATGTTAGAATAGATCAATTTGGCAGAAAATTTACAGCAGAATGAGTGAAAGTGGTACCGATTATTCTAATTTTGTTAAGCATCGCGTGATTTACAGTACTAAACAAAACGTTAGCAAATTTCACTTATTTTAACGTGGTGTAAACGGTGTCTGCGTATGTAAATTTACTCTTTGTTTCGGAGAGTATCACAAAATTTTTTTTTTTTTTTTTGGTATTTTGTGATCTCTCCTTCCTGGTCTGAGAGACATACCATGATTCACGGGGGATGGATCATAGGGGTTCTCTAGTCAGGAAAAAAAACCCATTACTTGCGAGGGTGGTGGTACTGTGGTCAATGAGGACTATCCGAGACCGCAGTATTCACAGCTGGCGGTGGTGACGGATGTGGTCGGCACACAACACCCCTCCACTCCGTCCCACTCAAGCACACCTGCGCAGCTTGCCATTTCCGGCTGAGGGTACAGGCACACTACACCCTCCCCTCTGTCCGGGGAGTGGCAGGAAAAACCCCTTTCCTTGCCATTCTGGCCGACCGGCAGTACACACACCCTGCTGGTCTGGCCGGTTTGGCAAGGATTAAAACCCATCTTTCTGCCATCCCTGCAGATGATAGCGGGCACACTCACCCCGCCGCTCTGTAGGCATGGCAGACGTGCATCAACGCCGCCAACAATGTTGGTGTGGTAGGCACACTACACCCTACCATGCTGGCAATGGCGGCGTTAAAAAAAAAAAAAAAAAAAAAAAAAAAAAATTTACTCTTTGAGTATATAATACATGAAATCTAATAAATACGACCTATTTTTGATAACAATGTATATGTTAACAATTTTTTCACTAATATATGCATTGATAACAGAGTCAATGTTAACATTTCTTCTTCCTTTGGCTCTACAGCCCATTTAGGGCCCTGGCCTGCCATAATTGTTAACAAACGTAATTGTAATTTTATGAAAAAGTTTATGAAAGTAAAATAAAGGCGGCTCTGAGAGCTGCATTATAAAAAAAAAGGTGGACATGTTGGCGCTTTGTTTGTGAGCCCAGTCTGCATGCTGTAGACTACGGGTTCAAATCCCAGCTAGTCCAGCCACCTCTCGAGCATCTATCTATCCACCGGGGTGCAACCATGCAATACTCATACTATTGTGGGAGGAGTGTAAAATAAAATGATTGGGGGGGGGGATTACAATAAAATAGGGTCAATACTCCAGCGATGCACAAACAGGTCATTCTTAAAATGACCATGAATTATTACATTAGCATGTGCAGATTTAAGTTTATCATGACTGCAGGTAACAAGACACTTTAAAGCAATAATTTACCCTTCACAATTATTAATTGGAAAAAAAAAATGAGTTTTATCCTACATCTATTGCAGTGGCTTTTGAAAGTCAAAGGGACATAACTCACATGTGTGAAATTCATCTCTACAAGTTGACATTTTGATCATTATGTCTAAATAGAATGTCGTCAGCAACGATTCTTTGCTATTATTAATATGATAAATCTATCTCGCGGCGGCGTTCTGACATCTTTGGCTTGAAACCTTATTAGAATTAATTGTTTGCATTGACAACCAACGACCTGCTAAGATGTCGGATCACATTCAACCTTAGAATATATATATATATATATATATATATATATATATATATATATATATATATTATCAATAAATCACTGATATGACGTCAATGTCACATTTCGCTGATAGATTTAGTAGTGGTGTAGTGTAGATTGTTTATGTCCTTCAGCACTGCACGTTGTGACAATCAATTTACCTGCCACAATATTCGGTCACACTCAACCTTTTCTGATTTAAAAAAAAAAAAATTACTCAAAAAAAAATATTTGTTGATCTATATTCGGCCAGTTGTAAGACATTATCATATTCAGGGCCGTTCTCACAAGGTTAAGGGCTGGGGGGGTCTCAGGCCCGTAGCGTGGGAGGACTGGGGGGCGCCCCCCCCTGCATTTTGTCCGGCCCCCTCTGCTTGTTTGCTCTACTTAGTAACATTTATTTCCTGCCTCCTCTGCTATTGGTCTGGCCCCTGCTGTAAAATGCCTGGCCACTGCTGTAGAATTTTCATGCTACGGGGCTGGGGGGGGGGGGTCACGTGTTTGAGCTATGTAAAGCGCTCGACTGTCGACTTAAGAGTCCCGGGTTCGATCTTTAGTGACAGCGAAGGAAAATGTTCAAGTTCTTTGTGAAAGTTGATTAATGTCCCACAAGTCCACCGAGCTTACAACGGGCACCTGACTTTAAGTAGTTGAAGTAAAGGCGGCTGGGGCGTTGTGATAGCCGCACAACCAGCCCCCCCCCCCCATCATATGCCGTAGTTACAGAAACAGATGAACTCTACACAACCCCCTAACCCCGATGACCCTAAAGGGCTATGTGAACTTTACTTTTTTTTTTAAGCAAAAGCTACGTTAGGGAATGGGGGTGTAAGAAGGGGGGGGGGCTTCTGGGTGTACACTTGTTTAACATTTTAGCATATTGTCTTTATACGTCTATATATTGCATGTGGTGCCAACTGTGCGCCCAAATAGCCGGTCCTTGGGGCGGGCAATGGTTGCGGGTGTCATGCCAGAACGTGTAGCTGGCCCCATTCTGTTCGATTTAAAAAAAAAAACTAACAAACAGCGGAACTGGTGAAACACTGTTGTAAAAAGACATGTTATACGTTAAAACATCCAAAGAAAGAAATGTACATTACAGACATAATTCAATCGATGTCGTAATGTACATTCTGGGCCGGATGTACAATTTTAGGGGCTCTAGGCCAACTAAAATTTGCGGCCCCATTTTAAAAAAAAAAAATTAAAAAATATTGCTAACTTGTTTTTTATTTTATTTGTGTATACTACTCAACATTTTTTGAGGCTTCTTATTTCACGGGGGCCCCTAGGCCCTGTGTATATTCAATAAAAGTGCATTTTAAAAAAAAATAGCCCTATTATTGATTTCTTGAGATCAGTTCATAAATTCACCTATTTTTTTAAAATATTATTGTAGAAAATGTACAGTCAACTAATCCATCGATCATAATCTCTATATTACATCTACAACCATTTCTGAATTGATAAAACAGATACACTGAAACGAACGGCAAACATTTCGGCTTTATTTGATCATCGGATTACAAAGAATATTTTAAACCGTTCAATGCAATATTTGAAATCAAATGTATATTAAAAGGAAGAAATGATTATCGATACATTAATCTTCCCCCCCACCTCTTTTTCCTGAATATAACATTAGATAATAAAAAAAAATTCTTCTATTGAAAGGACTACTGTAAACAAATTTAAAGTTCAGGGTGTGATGTGCCACTTGAAAGTTGAGCGCGCGCTTTATTTCGCCCTGCCATTAGATCCAGTATGATGTCATTGCGTATAATAAATAAACTCAATCCACTTTATTGAAAGTTACAGGTTGTCCAGCGACGATGGCGACTGTTTGAATAATACCTAATTCATGAGGGTCGGAGCAGACATACGATTATACATAAGGGGGCTATTTGAATAGTATGTAACTCGTGAGGTCGGAGAGGACATACGATTCGTTTAATTGTTTATTTGTTATAATCCTTTATGCAGGTGGTGGTTGATGTGGAAATAAACAGAACGTGTATCTAATTACTTTAAAACAATGAATGTAAATAAAGTAAAATATGTTATCAGAGGGAAAAGGCGAATGGTTCGGTCTGGTTTGTTTTTTAAATGGGAGGTTCCATAAATTTCGTTAAGCAATGTCGGATGTAATGAGGAGAGGGTAAAGGTAAATAAAACATTATAATATGTGAGCCATTGACATTTCGAATTTGTAAAAAAATCTAAGATTATTCATTGGTTTCTTAAAATGAACCCAGATATTCCATATGTTTGTCTTATGTTTGATTCTACGATATTATGTTTTTAAACCAAATGCCAATGTAAAAAAGATTTGTCGGTCACGTGTCTTTAAAACAATTTTGTTTTTAAAATATTCTAATTAATAATAATGTTGATTTTTTTTAAAGTAACCTTCTATTTGTGACTCTGAAGGGTTTCCGGTTACTCGATAAAATAGGTGACATTGTGGGGTAGCATCTTCTCGAGGGGGGGGGGGAGAGATGATTTATACCTCAACAATAGACCCAACAACTGGCACCGTGTTTTGAAATTATGTGTATATAATCCATAATGTTATTTAAATGATGAATCTCTCTCTCTCTCTCTCTCTCTCTCTCTTTCTATCTGTATCTTACCTCCACCTCTCTCTCTCTCTCTCTCTCTCTCTCTCGATGCTGAGAAGGTCTACGCCAACTGCCATGTGCAGGGCGTAAGTTGAGTTTCATTTTAATAATACTCATATCTATAATATACCAACTCACCTAGCTATATAAACTGTATCTTCAGTCAGAACCGTCAACGAATGTGCACGAGAAAAGGTTCAAGGCTTTTAGGTATCCACAAACCAAAGCGAATTTCGCATATCTAGGTAACTCGCGAAATTCGCCCCTCATTCGCGGCAATGTATTTATATGGAGATGCTCAAACCGCGGAGAATTTACGCGGCGATGCAGAGAAATTTTCGTGGCATCGCTTCTTGCAGAGTTTTTCCGCGTTTCGAGAGTGTAAACAATCCAAAATGGCTGCTTAGAAACATCGACTCAAATGAAAATCAAGGTTAAAATTGATGTAAATGTCTTAAAATTAACAAATAAGACTTATATATATAGAAACATGAATTATATCAGATAATACCAAAAGTAAGTTGTTTTTTTTTGTTCACTTTTTACTTGTAAAAATACAATAACTGTAGAAAATGTATAATAAGAAGAAAATGTCTGCCGAAGCCTTCAAACAAAAAAAAAAAATTTTTTTAAATCATTATATCCGGTCGGCTGACGCCCACTTTCGCTTCGCCTAGGTGTAGCCAGGGTTTTTCGCGCTTAGAAAAATGTCACGTGAGAAATAGCGCAGCGGAAAGTTTTGCTTTGGTTTGTGGATACCTTTTAGTTCATACTTGTCTTTGTATGCAATTCAGCTGGTCGGTGTGTGTGGGGGGAGGGGGTGAAGGGGGTGGGGGTGTGAGACACAATGTTTATTTGGACTTGTGTGTCGACGATTGTTAAAATAATCCTTAGAATTTAGTGCGGAAAGAAAGAAAGGATCCTTTTATTACAGGGTCCACACAATTCTTTTTTTTTACCGGCACCACAACTTTATTTAACCTGGACCACAGCTTTATGTAACCTGGACCACAGCTTTATTTAACCTGAACCACAGCTTTATTTAGCCTGGACCACATCTTTATTTAGTCTGAACCACATCTTTATTTAACCTGGACCACAACTTTATTTTATTGAAGCCATATCGTTAACTTACCTAGACTACACAACTTTATTTAGCCTGGACCACAACTTTATTTAACCTGGACCACATCTTTATTTAACCTGAACCACAACTTTATTTAACCAGAACCACAGCTTTATTTAGCCTGAACCACATCTTTATTTAGCCTGAACCACAGCTTTATTTAGCCTGAACCACATCTTTATTTAACCTGAACCACAGCTTTATTTAGCCTGAACCACATCTTTATTTAGCCTGAACCACATCTTTATTTAACCTGGACAACAGCTTTAATTAACTGGGGGGGGGGGGTCCACACAGCTTTAACTTGACGAGTCCCAAGACGCTTGTTTTTGGCTGCGTGCAGCAGCGAGTATTTGGCTGTGTGTGTCAACTAGTGTTGGCTGTGTGTGTCAACTAGTTTTGGCTGTGTGTGTCAACTAGTATTGGCTGTGTGTGTCAACTAGTATTGGCTGTGTGTGTCAACTAGTGTTGGCTGTGTGTGTCAACTAGTATTGGCTGTGTGTGTCAACTAGTATTGGCTGTGTGTGTCAACTAGTATTTGGCTGTGTGTGTCAACTAGTATTTGGCTGTGTGTGTCAACTAGTATTGGCTGCGTGTGGAAGCGGGTGTTGGCTGTGGGCGATCTAACTGTAAACAGACCTGATAAATGAGACGCCCGTGCGTTCTGATGTAATGAGTATGGACAACAAACATGTGTAACTGTACACTGTAATTCACCTTTTGAAAATTACCCAGAGTTCATGGCAAAGCCGTCATTCATTGACAAGTTTGGTTTTCTTTTAAAATTATCTTCATATTATAAATAGACGTTGGACAACCAGATAATTTGTATCCGACTGAACCAGTATATCGGCTACATCTATTGGTTTAATTTAAAGAGTTTATTTCAGCCATTGTCTAGGACTTGTTCAATGAATCAGATTGATTCCAAAGAGAAATAAATCGATGCCAACTGTTAGTTAAATATGACAATGTTTATCCGGTTATTTTCTCTTCTCTCTGTGTTATACAGTGTGGCGTCTCAAGACGGACTTATTCCTTGCATCAGTGAAGACAGATCAATACAGACCTACCCGTGGGACGAATCTTTGCTTTCTCCACTGGAATATCAACTCGGATATTGCTACAGAAGATGCGACGGCCAAAAGTTGGTAGAACTGCCTCATTCCAGGTGTTGGAGTCTGGAGTGTATCCAATGTTTCTGTCTGAGACCTGCCTGTGAGATTTTCGACACCTGTTGTCCAGATATAACAGTGCCCTACCTGCGTGATACTGCGAATATTTCCATGGCCGACCTGAATGGGACTATTCAGAAAGGAAGAAGAGAATTTCCCGTCAGAGAGGCTATTGACACACCAAAGTTTCTTTGTGAGTCTTCGCCAGTTAATGAAGAGGAATTTCTTCATATATCCTCGTGCCTACCAAATTACACAGACAATCAAACCGTGGTTGACAATTGTAGAAATAGTGCATATCACACAAAAGTTGAGATCGTGATGAAGGTTTATGACCCGATAACGTACATTGTGTACAAGAACATGTTCTGTGCTATGTGCAACAATGTGAAGAATGTAAGTGAATAGGTTAGAGGGGGAGGTGGGGGGGAGCGGTTATTTTATGTTTATAATTTGATAGCACGTAGATTGGATGAACGATTATTTATTTCATAATTTGATAGCACGTAGATTGGATGAACGATTATTTATTTCATAATTTGATAGCACGTAGATTGGATGAACGATTATTTATTTCATAATTTGATAGCACGTAGATTGGATGAACGATTATTTATTTCATAATTTGATAGCACGTAGATTGGATGAACGATTATTTATTTCATAATTTGATAGCACGTAGATTGGATGAACGATTATTTATTTCATAATTTGATAGCACGTAGATTGGATGAACGATTATTTATTTCATAATTTGATAGCACGTAGATTGGATGAACGATTATTTATTTCATAATTTGATAGCACGTAGATTGGATGAACGATTATTTATTTCATAATTTGATAGCACGTAGATTAGATGAACGATTATTTATTTTATAATTTGATAGCACGTAGATTGGATGAACGATTATTTATTTCATAATTTGATAGCACGTAGATTGGATGAACGATTATTTATTTCATAATTTGATAGCACGTAGATTAGATGAACGATTATTTATTTTATAATTTGATAGCACGTAGATTAGATGAACGATTATTTATTTTATAATTTGATAGCACGTAGATTAGATGAACGATTATTTATTTCATAATTTGATAGCACGTAGATTGGATGAACGATTATTTATTTCATAATTTGATAGCACGTAGATTGGATGAACGATTATTTATTTCATAATTTGATAGCACGTAGATTGGATGAACGATTATTTATTTCATAATTTGATAGCACGTAGATTAGATGAACGATTATTTATTTTATAATTTGATAGCACGTAGATTAGATGAACGATTATTTATTTTATAATTTGATAGCACGTAGATTAGATGAACGATTATTTATTTCATAATTTGATAGCACGTAGATTGGATGAACGATTATTTATTTCATAATTTGATAGCACGTAGATTGGATGAACGATTATTTATTTCATAATTTGATAGCACGTAGATTGGATGAACGATTATTTATTTCATAATTTGATAGCACGTAGATTAGATGAACGATTATTTATTTCATAATTTGATAGCACGTAGATTGGATGAACGATTATTTATTTCATAATTTGATAGCACGTAGATTGGATGAACGATTATTTATTTCATAATTTGATAGCACGTAGATTGGATGAACGATTATTTATTTCATAATTTGATAACACGTAGATTAGATGAACGATTATTTATTTTATAATTTGATAGCACGTAGATTGGATGAACGATTATTTATTTCATAATTTGATAGCACGTAGATTGGATGAACGATTATTTATTTCATAATTTGATAGCACGTAGATTAGATGAACGATTATTTATTTTATAATTTGATAGCACGTAAGATTAGATGAACGATTATTTATTTTATAATTTGATAGCACGTAGATTAGATGAACGATTATTTATTTCATAATTTGATAGCACGTAGATTGGATGAACGATTATTTATTTCATAATTTGATAGCACGTAGATTGGATGAACGATTATTTATTTCATAATTTGATAGCACGTAGATTGGATGAACGATTATTTATTTCATAATTTGATAGCACGTAGATTAGATGAACGATTATTTATTTCATAATTTGATAGCACGTAGATTGGATGAACGATTATTTATTTCATAATTTGATAGCACGTAGATTGGATGAACGATTATTTATTTCATAATTTGATAGCACGTAGATTGGATGAACGATTATTTATTTTATAATTTGATAGCACGTAGATTGGATGAACGATTATTTATTTCATAATTTGATAGCACGTAGATTAGATGAACGATTATTTATTTTATAATTTGATAGCACGTAGATTGGATGAACGATTATTTATTTCATAATTTGATAGCACGTAGATTGGATGAACGATTATTTATTTCATAATTTGATAGCACGTAGATTAGATGAACGATTATTTATTTTATAATTTGATAGCACGTAGATTAGATGAACGATTATTTATTTTATAATTTGATAGCACGTAGATTAGATGAACGATTATTTATTTCATAATTTGATAGCACGTAGATTGGATGAACGATTATTTATTTCATAATTTGATAGCACGTAGATTGGATGAACGATTATTTATTTCATAATTTGATAGCACGTAGATTGGATGAACGATTATTTATTTCATAATTTGATAGCACGTAGATTAGATGAACGATTATTTATTTCATAATTTGATAGCACGTAGATTGGATGAACGATTATTTATTTCATAATTTGATAGCACGTAGATTGGATGAACGATTATTTATTTCATAATTTGATAGCACGTAGATTGGATGAACGATTATTTATTTCATAATTTGATAGCACGTAGATTGGATGAACGATTATTTATTTCATAATTTGATAGCACGTAGATTGGATGAACGATTATTTATTTCATAATTTGATAGCACGTAGATTGGATGAACGATTATTTATTTCATAATTTGATAGCACGTAGATTGGATGAACGATTATTTATTTCATTATTTGATAGCACGTAGATTAGATGAACGATTATTTATTTCATAATTTGATAGCACGTAGATTAGATGAACGATTATTTATTTCATAATTTGATAGCACGTAGATTAGATGAACGATTATTTATTTCATAATTTGATAGCACGTAGATTAGATGAACGATTATTTATTTTATAATTTGATAGCACGTAGATTAGATAAACGATTATTTATTTCATAATTTGATAGCACGTAGATTAGATGAACGATTATTTATTTCATAATTTGATAGCACGTAGATTGGATGAACGATTATTTATTTCATAATTTGATAGCACGTAGATTGGATGAACGATTATTTATTTCATAATTTGATAGCACGTAAATTAGATGAACGATTATTTATTTCATAATTTGATAGCACGTAGATTAGATGAACGATTATTTATTTCATAATTTGATAGCACGTAGATTGGATGAACGATTATTTATTTCATAATTTGATAGCACGTAGATTGGATGAACGATTATTTATTTCATAATTTGATAGCACGTAGATTAGATGAACGATTATTTATTTCATAATTTGATAGCACGTAGATTGGATGAACGATTATTTATTTCATAATTTGATAGCACGTAGATTGGATGAACGATTATTTATTTCATAATTTGATAGCACGTAGATTGGATGAACGATTATTTATTTCATAATTTGATAGCACGTAGATTGGATGAACGATTATTTATTTCATAATTTGATAGCACGTAGATTGGATGAACGATTATTTATTTCATAATTTGATAGCACGTAGATTGGATGAACGATTATTTATTTCATAATTTGATAGCACGTAGATTGGATGAACGATTATTTATTTCATAATTTGATAGCACGTAGATTAGATGAACGATTATTTATTTCATAATTTGATACCACAGTAGATTGGATGAACGATTATTTATTTCATAATTTGATAGCACGTAGATTGGATGAACGATTATTTATTTCATAATTTGATAGCACGTAGATTGGATGAACGATTATTTATTTCATAATTTGATAGCACGTAGATTGGATGAACGATTATTTATTTCATAATTTGATAGCACGTAGATTGGATGAACGATTATTTATTTCATAATTTGATAGCACGTAGATTGGATGAACGATTATTTATTTCATAATTTGATAGCACGTAGATTGGATGAACGATTATTTATTTCATAATTTGATAGCACGTAGATTGGATGAACGATTATTTATTTCATAATTTGATAGCACGTAGATTGGATGAACGATTATTTATTTCATAATTTGATAGCACGTAGATTGGATGAACGATTATTTATTTCATTATTTGATAGCACGTAGATTGGATGAACGATTATTTATTTCATAATTTGATAGCACGTAGATTGGATGAACGATTATTTATTTCATAATTTGATAGCACGTAGATTGGATGAACGATTATTTATTTCATAATTTGATAGCACGTAGATTGGATGAACGATTATTTATTTCATAATTTGATAGCACGTAGATTGGATGAACGATTATTTATTTCATAATTTGATAGCACGTAGATTGGATGAACGATTATTTATTTCATAATTTGATAGCACGTAGATTGGATGAACGATTATTTATTTCATAATTTGATAGCACGTAGATTGGATGAACGATTATTTATTTCATTATTTGATAGCACGTAGATTGGATGAACGATTATTTATTTCATAATTTGATAGCACGTAGATTGGATGAACGATTATTTATTTCATAATTTGATAGCACGTAGATTGGATGAACGATTATTTATTTCATAATTTGATAGCACGTAGATTGGATGAACGATTATTTATTTCATAATTTGATAGCACGTAGATTGGATGAACGATTATTTATTTCATTATTTGATAGCACGTAGATTGGATGAACGATTATTTATTTCATAATTTGATAGCACGTAGATTGGATGAACGATTATTTATTTCATAATTTGATAGCACGTAGATTGGATGAACGATTATTTATTTCATAATTTGATAGCACGTAGATTGGATGAACGATTATTTATTTCATAATTTGATAGCACGTAGATTGGATGAACGATTATTTATTTCATAATTTGATAGCACAGTAGATTGGATGAACGATTATTTATTTCATAATTTGATAACACGTAGATTGGATGAACGATTATTTATTTCATAATTTGATAGCACGTAGATTGGATGAACGATTATTTATTTCATAATTTGATCGCACAGTAGATTGGATGAACGATTATTTATTTCATAATTTGATAGCACGTAGATTGGATGAACGATTATTTATTTCATAATTTGATACCACAGTAGATTGGATGAACGATTATTTATTTCATAATTTGATAGCACAGTAGATTGGATGAACGATTATTTATTTTATAATTTGATAGCACGTAGATTGGATGAACGATTATTTATTTCATAATTTGATAGCACAGTAGATTGGATGAACGATTATTTATTTCATAATTTGATAGCACGTAGATTGCATGAACGATTATTTATTTCAAAATTTGATAGCACGTAGATTGGATGAACGATGATTTATTTCATAATTTGATAGCACGTAGATTGGATGAACGATTATTTATTTCATAATTTGATAGCACGTAGATTGGATGAACGATTATTTATTTCATAATTTGATAGCACGTAGATTGGATGAACGATTATTTATTTCATAATTTGATAGCACGTAGATTGGATGAATGATTATTTATTTCATAATTTGATAGCACGTAGATTGGATGAACGATTATTTATTTCATAATTTGATAGGACGTAGATTGGATGAACGATTATTTATTTCATAATTTGATAGCACGTAGATTGGATGAACGATTATTTATTTCATAATTTGATCGCACAGTAGATTGGATGAACGATTATTTATTTCATAATTTGATAGCACGTAGATTGGATGAACGATTATTTATTTCATAATTTGATAGCACAGTAGATTGGATGAACGATTATTTATTTCATAATTTGATAACACGTAGATTGGATGAACGATTATTTATTTCATAATTTGATAGCACGTAGATTGGATGAACGATTATTTATTTCATAATTTGATCGCACAGTAGATTGGATGAACGATTATTTATTTCATAATTTGATAGCACGTAGATTGGATGAACGATTATTTATTTCATAATTTGATACCACAGTAGATTGGATGAACGATTATTTATTTCATAATTTGATAGCACAGTAGATTGGATGAACGATTATTTATTTCATAATTTGATAGCACGTAGATTAGATGAACGATTATTTATTTTATAATTTGATAGCACGTAGATTAGATAAACGATTATTTATTTCATAATTTGATAGCACGTAGATTAGATGAACGATTATTTATTTCATAATTTGATAGCACGTAGATTGGATGAACGATTATTTATTTCATAATTTGATAGCACGTAGATTGGATGAACGATTATTTATTTCATAATTTGATAGCACGTAAATTAGATGAACGATTATTTATTTCATAATTTGATAGCACGTAGATTAGATGAACGATTATTTATTTCATAATTTGATAGCACGTAGATTGGATGAACGATTATTTATTTCATAATTTGATAGCACGTAGATTGGATGAACGATTATTTATTTCATAATTTGATAGCACGTAGATTAGATGAACGATTATTTATTTCATAATTTGATAGCACGTAGATTGGATGAACGATTATTTATTTCATAATTTGATAGCACGTAGATTGGATGAACGATTATTTATTTCATAATTTGATAGCACGTAGATTGGATGAACGATTATTTATTTCATAATTTGATAGCACGTAGATTGGATGAACGATTATTTATTTCATAATTTGATAGCACGTAGATTGGATGAACGATTATTTATTTCATAATTTGATAGCACGTAGATTGGATGAACGATTATTTATTTCATAATTTGATAGCACGTAGATTGGATGAACGATTATTTATTTCATAATTTGATAGCACGTAGATTGGATGAACGATTATTTATTTCATAATTTGATAGCACGTAGATTGGATGAACGATTATTTATTTCATTATTTGATAGCACGTAGATTGGATGAACGATTATTTATTTCATAATTTGATAGCACGTAGATTGGATGAACGATTATTTATTTCATAATTTGATAGCACGTAGATTGGATGAACGATTATTTATTTCATAATTTGATAGCACGTAGATTGGATGAACGATTATTTATTTCATAATTTGATAGCACAGTAGATTGGATGAACGATTATTTATTTCATAATTTGATAGCACGTAGATTGCATGAACGATTATTTATTTCAAAATTTGATAGCACGTAGATTGGATGAACGATGATTTATTTCATAATTTGATAGCACGTAGATTGGATGAACGATTATTTATTTCATAATTTGATAGCACGTAGATTGGATGAACGATTATTTATTTCATAATTTGATAGCACGTAGATTGGATGAACGATTATTTATTTCATAATTTGATAGCACAGTAGATTGGATGAACGATTATTTATTTCATAATTTGATAACACGTAGATTGGATGAACGATTATTTATTTCATAATTTGATAGCACGTAGATTGGATGAACGATTATTTATTTCATAATTTGATCGCACAGTAGATTGGATGAACGATTATTTATTTCATAATTTGATAGCACGTAGATTGATGAACGATTATTTATTTCATAATTTGATACCACAGTAGATTGGATGAACGATTATTTATTTCATAATTTGATAGCACAGTAGATTGGATGAACGATTATTTATTTTATAATTTGATAGCACGTAGATTGGATGAACGATTATTTATTTCATAATTTGATAGCACAGTAGATTGGATGAACGATTATTTATTTCATAATTTGATAGCACGTAGATTGCATGAACGATTATTTATTTCAAAATTTGATAGCACGTAGATTGGATGAACGATGATTTATTTCATAATTTGATAGCACGTAGATTGGATGAACGATTATTTATTTCATAATTTGATAGCACGTAGATTGGATGAACGATTATTTATTTCATAATTTGATAGCACGTAGATTGGATGAACGATTATTTATTTCATAATTTGATAGCACGTAGATTGGATGAATGATTATTTATTTCATAATTTGATAGCACGTAGATTGGATGAACGATTATTTATTTCATAATTTGATAGGACGTAGATTGGATGAACGATTATTTATTTCATAATTTGATAGCACGTAGATTGGATGAACGATTATTTATTTCATAATTTGATCGCACAGTAGATTGGATGAACGATTATTTATTTCATAATTTGATAGCACGTAGATTGGATGAACGATTATTTATTTCATAATTTGATAGCACGTAGATTGGATGAACGATTATTTATTTCATAATTTGATAGCACGTAGATTGGATGAACGATTATTTATTTCATAATTTGATAGCACAGTAGATTGGATGAACGAATATTTATTTCATAATTTGATAACACGTAGATTGGATGAACGATTATTTATTTCATAATTTGATAGCACGTAGATTGGATGAACGATTATTTATTTCATAATTTGATCGCACAGTAGATTGGATGAACGATTATTTATTTCATAATTTGATAGCACGTAGATTGGATGAACGATTATTTATTTCATAATTTGATACCACAGTAGATTGGATGAACGATTATTTATTTCATAATTTGATAGCACAGTAGATTGGATGAACGATTATTTATTTTATAATTTGATAGCACGTAGATTGGATGAACGATTATTTATTTCATAATTTGATAGCACAGTAGATTGGATGAACGATTATTTATTTCATAATTTGATAGCACGTAGATTGCATGAACGATTATTTATTTCAAAATTTGATAGCACGTAGATTGGATGAACGATGATTTATTTCATAATTTGATAGCACGTAGATTGGATGAACGATTATTTATTTCATAATTTGATAGCACGTAGATTGGATGAACGATTATTTATTTCATAATTTGATAGCACGTAGATTGGATGAACGATTATTTATTTCATAATTTGATAGCACGTAGATTGGATGAACGATTATTTATTTCATAATTTGATAGCACGTAGATTGGATGAACGATTATTTATTTCATAATTTGATAGCACGTAGATTGGATGAACGATTATTTATTTCATAATTTGATAGCACGTAGATTGGATGAACGATTATTTATTTCATAATTTGATAGCACGTAGATTGGATGAACGATTATTTATTTCATAATTTGATAGCACGTAGATTGGATGAACGATTATTTATTTCATAATTTGATAGCACGTAGATTGGATGAACGATTATTTATTTCATAATTTGATAGCACGTAGATTGGATGAACGATTATTTATTTCATAATTTGATAGCACGTAGATTGGATGAACGATTATTTATTTCATATTTTGATAGCACGTAGATTGGATGAACGATTATTTATTTCATAATTTGATAGCACGTAGATTGGATGAACGATTATTTATTTCATATTTTGATAGCACGTAGATTGGATGAACGATTATTTATTTCATAATTTGATAGCACAAAGATTGGATGAACGATTATTTATTTCATAATTTGATAGCACGTAGATTGGATGAACGATTATTTATTTCATAATTTGATAGCACGTAGATTGGATGAACGATTATTTATTTCATAATTTGATAGCACGTAGATTGGATGAACGATTATTTATTTCATAATTTGATAGCACGTAGATTGGATGAACGATTATTTATTTCATTATTTGATAGCACGTAGATTGGATGAACGATTATTTATTTCATAATTTGATAGCACGTAGATTGGATGAACGATTATTTATTTCATAATTTGATAGCACGTAGATTGGATGAACGATTATTTATTTCATAATTTGATAGCACGTAGATTGGATGAACGATTATTTATTTCATAATTTGATAGCACGTAGATTGGATGAACGATTATTTATTTCATAATTTGATAGCACGTAGATTGGATGAACGATTATTTATTTCATAATTTGATAGCACGTAGATTGGATGAACGATTATTTATTTCATAATTTGATAGCACGTAGATTGGATGAACGATTATTTATTTCATAATTTGATAGCACGTAGATTGGATGAACGATTATTTATTTCATAATTTGATAGCACGTAGATTGGATGAACGATTATTTATTTCATAATTTGATAGCACGTAGATTGGATGAACGATTATTTATTTCATAATTTGATAGCACGTAGATTGGATGAACGATTATTTATTTCATAATTTGATAGCACGTAGATTGGATGAACGATTATTTATTTCATAATTTGATAGCACAGTAGATTGGATGAACGATTATTTATTTCATAATTTGATAGCACAGTAGATTAGATGAACGATTATTTATTTCATAATTTGATAGCACAGTAGATTGGATGAACGATTATTTATTTCATAATTTGATAGCACAGTAGATTGGATGAACGATTATTTATTTCATAATTTGATAGCACAGTAGATTGGATGAACGATTATTTATTTCATAATTTGATAGCACAGTAGATTGGATGAACGATTATTTATTTCATAATTTGATAGCACGTAGATTGGATGAACGATTATTTATTTCATAATTTGATAGCACGTAGAATGGATGAACGATTATTTATTTCATAATTTGATAGCACGTAGATTGGATGAACGATTATTTATTTCATAATTTGATAGCACGTAGATTGGATGAACGATTATTTATTTCATAATTTGATAGCACGATTAGATTGGATGAACGATTATTTATTTCATAATTTGATAGCACGTAGATTGGATGAACGATTATTTATTTCATAATTTGATAGCACGTAGATTGGATGAACGATTATTTATTTCATAATTTGATAGCACGTAGATTGGATGAACGATTATTTATTTCATAATTTGATAGCACGTAGATTGGATGAACGATTATTTATTTCATAATTTGATAGCACGTAGATTGGATGAACGATTATTTATTTCATAATTTGATAGCACGTAGATTGGATGAACGATTATTTATTTCATAATTTGATAGCACGTAGATTGGATGAACGATTATTTATTTCATAATTTGATAGCACGTAGATTGGATGAACGATTATTTATTTCATAATTTGATAGCACGTAGATTGGATGAACGATTATTTATTTCATAATTTGATAGCACGTAGATTGGATGAACGATTATTTATTTCATAATTTGATAGCACGTAGATTGGATGAACGATTATTTATTTCATAATTTGATAGCACAGTAGATTGGATGAACGATTATTTATTTCATAATTTGATAGCACAGTATATTGGATGAACGATTATTTATTTCATAATTTGATAGCACGTAGATTGGATGAACGATTATTTATTTCATAATTTGATAGCACGTAGATTGGATGAACGATTATTTATTTCATAATTTGATAGCACAGTAGATTGGATGAACGATTATTTATTTCATAATTTGATAGCACGTAGATTGGATGAACGATTATTTATTTCATAATTTGATAGCACGTAGATTGGATGAACGATTATTTATTTCATAATTTGATAGCACGTAGATTGGATGAACGATTATTTATTTCATAATTTGATAGCACGTAGATTGGATGAACGATTATTTATTTCATAATTTGATAGCACGTAGATTGGATGAACGATTATTTATTTCATAATTTGATAGCACGTAGATTGGATGAACGATTATTTATTTCATAATTTGATAGCACGTAGATTGGATGAACGATTATTTATTTCATAATTTGATAGCACGTAGATTGGATGAACGATTATTTATTTCATAATTTGATAGCACGTAGATTGGATGAACGATTATTTATTTCATAATTTGATAGCACGTAGATTGGATGAACGATTATTTATTTCATAATTTGATAGCACGTAGATTGGATGAACGATTATTTATTTCATAATTTGATAGCACGTAGATTGGATGAACGATTATTTATTTCATAATTTGATAGCACGTAGATTGGATGAACGATTATTTATTTCATAATTTGATAGCACGTAGATTGGATGAACGATTATTTATTTCATAGATTGGATGAACGATTATTTGATTACAATTTGAGGAAAATGTAGATTGGATGAACGATTATTTATTTAATTGATAGCACGTAGATTGGATGATTATTTATTTTACAATTTTGAGGCATTTGATTAGCGAAGATTTATTTCATAATTTGATAGCACGTAGATTGGATGAACGATTATTTATTTCATAATTTGATAGCACGTAGATTGGATGAACGATTATTTATTTCATAATTTGATAGCACGTAGATTGGATGAACGATTATTTATTTCATAATTTGATAGCACGTAGATTGGATGAACGATTATTTATTTCATAATTTGATAGCACGTAGATTGGATGAACGATTATTTATTTCATAATTTGATAGCACGTAGATTGGATGAACGATTATTTATTTCATAATTTGATAGCACGTAGATTGGATGAACGATTATTTATTTCTTATAATTTGATAGCACGTGTAGATTGGATGAACGATTATTTATTTCATAATTTGATAGCACGTAGATTGGATGAACGATTATTTATTTTATTTATTTCATAATTTGATAGCACGTAGATTGGATGAACGATTATTTATTTCATAATTTGATAGCACATAATTTGATAAATGATTGGATGAACGATTATTTATTTCATAATTTGATAGCACGTAGATTGGATGAACGATTATTTATTTCAAAATTTGATAGCACATAGATTATTGGATGAACGATTATTTATTTCATAATTTGATAGCACGTAGATTGGATGAACGATTATTTATTTCAAAATTTGATAGCACGTAGATTGGATGAACGATTATTTATTTCATAATTTGATAGCACGTAGATTGGATGAACGATTATTTATTTCATAATTTGATAGCACATAGATTGGATGAACGATTATTTATTTCATAATTTGATAAGCACGTAGATTGGATGAACGATTATTTATTTCAAAATTTGATAGCACATAGATTGGATGAACGATTATTTATTTCATAATTTGATAGCACGTAGATTGGATGAACGATTATTTATTTCATAATTTGATAGCACGTAGATTGGATGAACGATTATTTATTTCATAATTTGATAGCACGTAGATTGGATGAACGATTATTTATTTCATAATTTGATAGCACATAGATTGGATGAACGATTATTTATTTCATAATTTGATAGCACGTAGATTGGATGAACGATTATTTATTTCATAATTTGATGGCACGTAGATTGGATGAACGATTATTTATTTCATAATTTGATAGCACGTAGATTGGATGAACGATTATTTATTTCATAATTTGATAGCACATAGATTGGATGAACAGTATTTATTTTCAAATGAAGCGTAGATTGGATGAACAAATTATTTATTTCATAATTTGATAGCACGTAGATTGGATGAACGATTATTTATTTCATAATTTGATAGCACGTAGATTGGATGAGAACGATTATTTATTTCATAATTTGATAGCACGTAGATTGGATGAACGATTATTTATTTCATAATTTGATAGCACTGGTAGATTGGATGAACGATTATTTATTTCATAATTTGATAGCACGTAGATTGGATGAACGATTATTTATTTCATAATTTGATAGCACGTAGATTGGATGAACGAGTATTTATTTCATAATTTGATAGCACGTAGATTGGATGAACGATTATTTATTTCATAATTTGATAGCACGTAGATTGGATGAACGATTATTTATTTCATAATTTGATAGCACGTAGATTGGATGAACGATTATTTATTTCATAATTTGATAGCACGTAGATTGGATGAACGATTATTTATTTCATAATTTGATAGCACGTAGATTGGATGAACGATTATTTATTTCATAATTTGATAGCACGTAGATTGGATGAACGATTTGATAGCACGTAGATTGGATGAACGATTATTTATTTCATAATTTGATAGCACGTAGATTGGATGAACGATTATTTATTTCATAATTTGATAGCACGTAGATTGGATGAACGATTATTTATTTCATAATTTGATAGCACAGTAGATTGGATGAACATTATTTATTTCCATAATTTGGATAGCACAGTGATTGGATGAACGATTATTATTTCACAATTTGATAGCACAGTAGATTGGATGAACGATTATTTATTTCATAATTTGATAGCACAGTGATTGGATGAACGATTATTTATTTCATAATTTGATAGCACAGTAGATTGGATGAACGATTATTTATTTCATAATTTGATAGCACGTAGATTGGATGAACGATTATTTATTTCATGAATTTGATAGCACGTAGATTGGATGAACGATTATTTATTTCATAATTTGATAGCACGTAGATTGGATGAACGATTATTTATTTCATAATTTGATAGCACGTAGATTGGATGAACGATTATTTATTTCATAATTTGATAGCACGTAGATTGGATGAACGATTATTTATTTCATAATTTGATAGCACGTAGATTGGATGAACGATTATTTATTTCATAATTTGATAGGACGTAGATTGGATGAACGATTATTTATTTCATAATTTGATAGCACGTAGATTGGATGAACGATTATTTATTTCATAATTTGATAGCACGTAGATTGGATGAACGATTATTTATTTCATAATTTGATAGCACGTAGATTGGATGAACGATTATTTATTTCATAATTTGATAGCACGTAGATTGGATGAACGATTATTTATTTCATAATTTGATAGCACGTAGATTGGATGAACGATTATTTATTTCATAATTTGATAGCACGTAGATTGGATGATTATTTATTTCATAATTTGATAGCACGTAGATTGGATGAACGATTATTTATTTCATAATTTGATAGCACGTAGATTGGATGAACGATTATTTATTTCATAATTTGATAGCACGTAGATTGGATGATTATTTATTTCATAATTTGATAGCACGTAGATTGGATGAAGGATTATTTATTTCATAATTTGATAGCACGTAGATTGGATGAACGATTATTTATTTCATAATTTGATAGCACGTAGATTGGATGAACGATTATTTATTTCATAATTTGATAGCACGTAGATTGGATGAACGATTATTTATTTCATAATTTGATAGCACGTAGATTGGATGAACGATTATTTATTTCATAATTTGATAGCACGTAGATTGGATGAACGATTATTTATTTCATAATTTGATAGCACGTAGATTGGATAAACGATTATTTATTTCATAATTTGATAGCACGTAGATTGGATGAACGATTATTTATTTCATAATTTGATAGCACGTAGATTGGATGAACGATTATTTATTTCATAATTTGATAGCACGTAGATTGGATGAACGATTATTTATTTCATAATTTGATAGCACGTAGATTGGATGAACGATTATTTATTTCATAATTTGATAGCACAGTAGGTTGGATGAACGATTATTTATTTCATAATTTGATAGCACAGTAGATTGGATAAACGATTATTTCCCAAAAAAAGGGGGGGTTTCTTATATTTCATAATTTGATAGCACATGTAGATTGGATGAACGATTATTTATTTCATAGATTTGATAGCACGTAGATTGGATGAACGATTATTTATTTCATAATTTGATAGCACGTAAATTGGATGGTTCGATTATTTATTTCATAATTTGATAGCACATGGATTGGATGAACAAATTATTTATTTCATAATTTGATAGCACGTAGATTGGATGAACGATTATTTATTTCATAATTTGATAGCATTTTGTAGATTGGATGAACGATTATTTATTTCAACAATTTGATAGCACGTAGATTGGATGAACGATTATTTATTTCATAATTTGATGAGGGACGCTAGATTGGATGAACGATTATTTATTTCATAATTCGATAGCACGTAGATTGGATGAACGATTATTTATTTCGCAATTTGATAGCACGTAGATTGGATGAACGATTATTTATTTCATAATTTGATAGCACGTAGATTGGATGGACGATTATTTATTTCATAATTTGATATCACGTAGATTGGATGAACGATTATTTATTTCATAATTTGATAGCACGTAGATTGGATGAACGATTATTTATTTCATAATTTGATAGCACGTAGATTGGATGAACGATTATTTATTTCATAATTTGATAGCACGTAGATTGGATGAACGATTATTTATTCCATAATTTGATAGCACGTAGATTGGATGAACGATCATTTATTTCATAATTTGATAGCACGTAGATTGGATGACGTTTATTTATTTCATAATTTGATAGCACGTAGATTGGATGAAGGATTATTTATTTCATAATTTGATAGCACGTAGATTGGATGAACGATTATTTATTTCATAATTTGATAGCACGTAGATTGGATGAACGATTATTTATTTCATAATTTGATAGCACGTAGATTGGATGAACGATTATTTATTTCATAATTTGATAGCACGTAGATTGGATGAACGATTATTTATTTCATAATTTGATAGCACGTAGATTGGATGAACGATTATTTCATTTCATAATTTGATAGCACGTAGATTGGATAAACGATTATTTATTTCATAATTTGATAGCACGTAGATTGGATGAACGATTATTTATTTCATAATTTGATAGCACGTAGATTGGATGAACGATTATTTATTTCATAATTTGATAGCACGTAGATTGGATGAACGATTATTTATTTCATAATTTGATAGCACGTAGATTGGATGAACGATTATTTATTTCATAATTTGTTAGCACGTAGATTGGATGAACGATTATTTATTTCATAATTTGATAGCACGTAGATTGGATGAACGATTATTTATTTCAAAATTTGATAGCACGTAGATTGGATGAACGATTATTTATTTCAAAATTTGATAGCACATAGATTGGATGAACGGGCTATTATTTCATAATTTGATAGCGTAGATTGGATGAACGATTATTTATTTCATAATTTGATCGCACGTAGATTGGATGAACGATTATTTATTTCATAATTTGATAGCACGTAGGAAGATTGGATGAACGATTATTTATTTCATAAATTTGATAGCCACATCGATTGGATGAACGATTATTTATTTCATAATTTGATAGCACGTAGATTGGATGAACGATTATTTATTTCATAATTTGATTGCACGTCAGATTGGATGAACGATTATTTATTTCATAATTTGATAGCACGTAGATTGGATGAACGATTATTTTATTTCATAATTTGATAGCACGTAGATTGGATGAACGATTATTTATTTCATAATTTGATAGCACGTAGATTGGATGAACGATTATTTATTTCATAATTTGATAGCACGTAGATTGGATGAACGATTATTTATTTCATAATTTGATAGCACGTAGATTGGATGAACGATTATTTATTTCATAATTTGATAGCACGTAGATTGGATGAACGATTATTTATTTCATAATTTGATAGCACGTAGATTGGATGAACGATTATTTATTTCATAATTTGATAGCACGTAGATTGGATGAACGATTATTTATTTCATAATTTGATAGCACGTAGATTGGATGAACGATTATTTATTTCATGAATTTGATAGCACGTAGATTGGATGAACGATTATTTATTTCATAATTTGATAGCACGTAGATTGGATGAACGATTATTTATTTCATAATTTGATAGCACGTAGATTGGATGAACGATTATTTATTTCATAATTTGATAGCACGTAGATTGGATGAACGATTATTTATTTCATAATTTGATAGCACGTAGATTGGATGAACGATTATTTATTTCACCGTAATTTGATAGCACGTAGATTGGATGAACGATTATTTATTTCATGATTTACGATAGCACAGTAGATTGGATGAACGATTATTTATTTCATAATTTGATAGCACAGTAGATTGGATGAACGATTATTTATTTCATAATTTGATAGCACAGTAGATTGGATGAACGATTATTTATTTCATAATTTGATAGCACAGTAGATTGGATGAACGATTATTTATTTCATAATTTGATAGCACAGTAGATTGGATGAACGATTATTTATTTCATAATTTGATAGCACAGTAGATTGGATGAACGATTATTTATTTCATAATTTGATAGCACAGTAGATTGGATGAACGATTATTTATTTCGTAATTTGATAGCACGTAGATTGGATGAACGATTATTTATTTCATAATTTGATAGCACGTAGATTGGATGAACGATTATTTATTTATTTCATAATTTGATAGCACGTAGATTGGATGAACGATTATTTATTTCATAATTTGATAGCACGTAGATTGGATGAACGATTATTTATTTCATAATTTGATAGCACGTAGATTGGATGAACGATTATTTATTTCATAATTTGATAGCACGTAGATTGGATGAACGATTATTTATTTCATAATTTGATAGCACGTAGATTGGATGAACGATTATTTATTTCATAATTTGATAGCACGTAGATTGGATGAACGATTATTTATTTCATAATTTGATAGCACGTAGATTGGATGAACGATTATTTATTTCATAATTTGATAGCACGTAGATTGGATGAACGATTATTTATTTCATAATTTGATAGCACGTAGATTGGATGAACGATTATTTATTTCATAATTTGATAGCACGTAGATTGGATGAACGATTATTTATTTCATAATTTGATAGCACGTAGATTGGATGAACGATTCATTTATTTCATAATTTGATAACACGTAGATTGGATGAACGATTATTTATTTCATAATTTGATAGCACAGTAGATTGGATGAACAATTAATTTATTTCATAATTTGATAGCACAGTAGATTGGATGAACGATTATTTATTTCATAATTTGATAGCACAGTAGATTGGATGAACGATTATTTATTTCATAATTTGATAGCACAGTAGATTGGATGAACGATTATTTATTTCATAATTTGATAGCACAGTAGATTGGATGAACATTGTTGATTATTTATTTCATAATTTGATAGCACAGTAGATTGGATGAACGATTATTTATTTCATAGTTGATAGCACGTAGATTGGATGAACGATTATTTATTTCATAATTTGATAGCACGTAGATTGGATGAACGATTATTTATATTCATAATTTGATAGCACGTAGATTGGATGAACGATTATTTATTTCATAATTTGATAGCACGTAGATTGGATGAACGATTATTTATTTCATAATTTGATAGCACGTAGATTGGATGAACGATTATTTATTTCATAATTTGATGCTGCACGTAGATTGGATGAACGATTATTTATTTCATAATTTGATATGCACGTAGATTGGATGAACGATTATTTATTTCATAATTTGATAGCACGTAGATTGGATGAACGATTATTTATTTCATAATTTGATAGCACGTAGATTGGATGAACGATTATTTATTTCATAATTTGATAGCACGTAGATTGGATGAACGATTATTTATTTCATAATTTGATAGCACGTAGATTGGATGAACGATTATTTATTTCATAATTTGATAGCACGTAGATTGGATGAACGATTATTTATTTCATAATTTGATAGCACGTAGATTGGATGAACGATCATTTATTTCATAATTTGATAGCACGTAGATTGGATGAACGATTATTTATTTCATAATTTGATAGCACGTAGATTGGATGAACGATTATTTATTTCATAATTTGATAGCACGTAGATTGGATGAACGATTATTTATTTCATAATTTGATAGCACGTAGATTGGATGAACGATTATTTATTTCATAATTTTGATAGCACAGTAGATTGGATGAACGATTATTTATTTCATAATTTGATAGCACAGTAGATTGGATGAACGATTATTTATTTCATAATTTGATAGCACGTAGATTGGATGAACGATTATTTATTTCTTAATTTGATAGCACGTAGATTGGATGAACGATTATTTATTTCATAATTTGATAGCACGTAGATTGGATGAACGATTATTTATTTCATAATTTGATAGCACGTAGATTGGATGAACGATTATTTATTTCATAATTTGATAGCACGTAGATTGGATGAACGATTATTTATTTCATAATTTGATCGCACGTAGATTGGATGAACGATTATTTATTTCATAATTTGATAGCACGTAGATTGGATGAACGATTATTTATTTCATAATTTGATAGCACGTAGATTGGATGAACGATTATTTATTTCATAATTTGATAGCACGTAGATTGGATGAACGATTATTTATTTCATAATTTGATAGCACGTAGATTGGATGAACGATTATTTATTTCATAATTTGATAGCACGTAGATTGGATGAACGATTATTTATTTCATAATTTGATAGCACGTAGATTGGATGAACGATTATTTATTTCATAATTTGATAGCACGTAGATTGGATGAACGATTATTTATTTCATAAATTTGATAGCACGTAGATTGGATGAACGATTATTTATTTCATAATTTGATAGCACGTAGATTGGATGAACGATTATTTATTTCCCCATAGAATTGATAGCACAGTAGATTGGATGAACGATTATTTATTTTATAATTTGATAGCACAGTAGATTGGATGAACGATTATTTATTTCATAATTTGATAGCACGTAGATTGGATGAACGATTATTTATTTCATAATTTGATAGCACGTAGATTGGATGAACGATTATTTATTTCATAATTTGAGAGCACGTAGATTGGATGAACGATTATTTATTTCATAATTTGATAGCTTACGTAGATTGGATGAACGATTATTTATTTCATAATTTGATAGCACGTAGATTGGATGAACGATTATTTATATTTCATAATTTGATAGCACGTAGATTGGATGAAGGATTATTTATTTCATAATTTGATAGCACGTAGATTGATGAACGATTATTTATTTATAATTGATATACGAAGATTGATGAACGATTATTTATTTCATAATTTTATTAGCACGTAGATTGATGAACGATTATTTATTTTACAATTTGATAGCACATAGATGGATGAACGATTATTTATTTCATAATTTGATAGCACGTAGATTGGATGAACGATTATTTATTTCACGAATTTGATAGCACAGTAGATTGGATGAACGATTATTTATTTCATAATTTGATAGCACGTAGATTGGATGAACGATTATTTATTTCCATAATTTGATAGCACAGTAGATTGGATGAACGATTATTTATTTCATAATTTGATAGCAATGCAGATTGGATGAACGATTATTTATTCGTTAATTGATAGTACGTAGATTGGATGAATGATTATTTATTTCATAATTTGATAGCACGTAGATTGGATGAACGATTATTTATTTCATAATTTGATAGCACGTAGATTGGATGAACGATTATTTATTTCATAATTTGATAGCACGTAGATTGGATGAACGATTATTTATTTCATAATTTGATAGCACGTAGATTGGATGAACGATTATTTATTTCACAATTTGATAGCACGTAGATTGATGAACGATTATTTATTTCATAATTTGATAGCACGTAGATTGGATGAACGATTATTTATTTCATAATTTGATAGTACGTAGATTGATGAACGATTATTATTTACAATTTGATAGCATTTGTGGATTGATGAACGATTATTTGTCATAATTGATGATAGCACGCAGATGATTTGAACGATTATTTATTTCATAATTTGATAGCACAGTAGACGGATGAACGATTATTTATTTTATAATTTGATAGCACGTAGATTGGATGAACGATTATTTATTTCATAATTTGATAGTACCAGTAGATTGGATGAACGATTATTTATTTTACAATTTGATAGCACGTAGATTGGATGAACGATTATTTATTTCATAATTTGGATAGCACGTAGATTGGATGAACGATTATTTATTTCATAATTTGATAGCACGTAGATTGGATGAACGATTATTTATTTCATAATTTGATAGCACGTAGATTGGATGAACGATTATTTTTTTCATAATTTGATAGCACGTAGATTGGATGAACGATTATTTATTTCATAATTTGATAGCACGTAGATTGGATGAACGATTATTTATTTCTATAATTTGATAGCACTTGGGATTGGATGAACGATTATTTATTTCATAATTTGATAGCACGTAGATTAGACGAATGATTATTTATTTCATAATTTGATAGCACGTAGATGGATGAACGATTATTTATTTCATAATTTGATAGATGTAGATGGATGAACGATTATTTATTTCATAATTTGATAGCAGGTGGATAGGAACGTTATTTCATAATTTGATGGCGTAGATTGGATGAACGATTATTTATTTCATAATTTGATAGCACGTAGATTGGATGAACGATTATTTATTTCATAATTTGATAGCACGTAGATTGGGATGAACGATTATTTATTTCTTAATTTGATAGCACGTAGATTGGATGAAGGATTATTTATTTCATAATTTGATAGCACGTAGATTGGATGAACGATTATTTATTTCATAATTTGATAGCACGTAGATTGGATGAACGATTATTTATTTCATAATTTGATAGCACGTAGATTGGATGAACGATTATTTATTTCATAATTTGATAGCACGTAGATTGGATGAACGATTATTTATTTCATAATTTGATAGCACGTAGATTGGATGAAGGATTATTTATTTCATAATTTGATAAATAATGTGGATTGGATGAACGATTATTTATTTCATAATTTGATAGCACGTAGATTGGATGAACGATTATTTATTTCATAATTTGATAGCACGTAGATTGGATGAACGATTATTTATTTCATAATTTGATAGCACGTAGATTGGATGAACGATTATTTATTTCATAATTTGATAGCACGTAGATTGGATGAACGATTATTTATTTCATAATTTGATAGCACGAGATTGGATGAACGATTATTTATTTCATAATTTGATAGCACGTAGATTGGATGAACGATTATTTATTTCATAATTTGATAGCACGTAGATTGATGAACGATTATTTATTTCATGAATTTGATAGCACGTAGATTGGATGAACGATTATTTATTTCAAATTTGATAGCACGTAGATTGGATGAACGATTATTTATTTCAAAATTTGATAGCACGTAGATTGGATGAACATTATTTATTTCATAATTATTGATAGCACGTAGATTGATGAACGATTATTTATTTCATAATTTGATAGCACGTAGATTGGATGAACGATTATTTATTTCATAATTTGATAGCACGTAGATTGGATGAACGATTATTTATTTCATAATTTGATAGCACGTAGATTGGATGAACGATTATTTATTTCATAATTTGATAGCACGTAGATTGGATGAACGATTATTTATTTCATAATTTGATAGCACTATAGATTTCGATAGGAACGATTATTTATTTCCATAATTTGATAGCACATGTAGATTTGATGAACGATTATTTATTTCATAATTTGATAGCACGTAGATTGGATGAACGATTATTTATTTCATAATTTGATAGCACGTAGATTGGATGAACGATTATTTATTTCATAATTTGATAGCACGTAGATTGGATGAACGATTATTTATTTCATAATTTGATAGCACGTAGATTGGATGAACGATTATTTATTTCATAATTTGATAGCACGTAGATTGGATAAACGATTATTTATTTCATAATTTGATAGCACGTAGATTGGATGAACGAGTATTTATTTCATAATTTGATAGCACGTAGATTGGATGAACGATTATTTATTTCATAATTTGATAGCACGTAGATTGGATGAACGATTATTTATTTCATAATTTGATAGCACGTAGATTGGATGAACGATTATTTATTTCATAATTTGATAGCACGTAGATTGGATGAACGATTATTTATTTCATAATTTGATAGCACGTAGATTGGATGAACGATTATTTATTTCATAATTTGATAGCACGTAGATTGGATGAACGATTATTTATTTCATAATTTGATAGCACGTAGATTGGATGAACGATTATTTATTTCATAATTTGATAGCACGTAGATTGGATGAACGATTATTTATTTCATAATTTGATAGCACGTAGATTGGATGAACGATTATTTATTTCATAATTTGATAGCACGTAGATTGGATGAACGATTATTTATTTCATAATTTGATAGCACAGTAGATTGGATGAACGATTATTTATTTCATAATTTGATAGCACAGTAGATTGGATGAACGATTATTTATTTCATAATTTGATAGCACAGTAGATTGGATGAACGATTATTTATTTCATAATTTGATAGCACAGTAGATTGGATGAACGATTATTTATTTCATAATTTGATAGCACGTAGATTGGATGAACGATTATTTATTTCACAATTTGATAGCACGTAGATTGGATGAACGATTATTTATTTCATAATTTGATAGCACGTAGATTGGATGAACGATTATTTATTTCATAATTTGATAGCACGTAGATTGGATGAACGATTATTTATTTCATAATTTGATAGCACGTAGATTGGATGAACGATTATTTATTTCATAATTTGATAGCACGTAGATTGGATGAACGATTATTTATTTCATAATTTGATAGGACGTAGATTGGATGAACGATTATTTATTTTATAATTTGATAGCACGTAGATTGGATGAACGATTATTTATTTCGCAATTTGATAGCACGTAGATTGGATTGAACGATTATTTATTTCATAATTTGATAGCACGTAGATTGGATGAACGATTATTTATTTCATAATTTGATAGCACGTAGATTGGATGAACGATTATTTATTTCATAATTTGATAGCACGTAGATTGGATGAACGATTATTTATTTCATAATTTGATAGCACGTAGATTGGATGATTATTTATTTCATAATTTGATAGCACGTAGATTGGATGAACGATTATTTATTTCATAATTTGATAGCACGTAGATTGGATGAACGATTATTTATTTCATAATTTGATAGCACGTAGATTGGATGATTATTTATTTCATAATTTGATAGCACGTAGATTGGATGAAGGATTATTTATTTCATAATTTGATAGCACGTAGATTGGATGAACGATTATTTATTTCATAATTTGATAGCACGTAGATTGGATGAACGATTATTTATTTCATAATTTGATAGCACGTAGATTGGATGAACGATTATTTATTTCATAATTTGATAGCACGTAGGATTGGATGAACGATTATTTATTTCATAATTTGATAGCACGTAGATTGGATGAACGATTATTTATTTCATAATTTGATAGCACGTAGATTGGATAAACGATTATTTATTTCATAATTTGATAGCACGTAGATTGGATGAACGATTATTTATTTCATAATTTGATAGCACGTAGATTGGATGAACGATTATTTATTTCATAATTTGATAGCACGTAGATTGGATGAACGATTATTTATTTCATAATTTGATAGCACGTAGATTGGATGAACGATTATTTATTTCATAATTTTTTGATAGCACAGTAGATTGGATGAACGATTATTTATTTCATAATTTGATAGCACAGTAGATTGGATGAACGATTATTTATTTCATAATTTGATAGCACAGTAGATTGGATGAACGATTATTTATTTCATAATTTGATAGCACAGTAGATTGGATGAACGATTATTTATTTCATAATTTGATAGCACGTAGATTGGATGAACGATTATTTATTTCATAATTTGATAGCACGTAGATTGGATGAACGATTATTTATTTCATAATTTGATAGCACGTAGATTGGATGAACGATTATTTATTTCATAATTTGATAGCACGTAGATTGGATGAACGATTATTTATTTCATAATTTGATAGCACGTAGATTGGATGAACGATTATTTATTTCATAATTTGATAGGACGTAGATTGGATGAACGATTATTTATTTCGCATAATTTGATAGCACGTAGATTGGATGAACGATTATTTATTTCATAATTTGATAGCACGTAGATTGGATGAACGATTATTTATTTCATAATTTGATAGCACGTAGATTGGATGAACGATTATTTATTTCATAATTTGATAGCACGTAGATTGGATGAACGATTATTTATTTCATAATTTGATAGCACGTAGATTGGATGAACGATTATTTATTTCATAATTTGATAGCACGTAGATTGGATGAACGATTATTTATTTCATAATTTGATAGCACGTAGATTGGATGAACGATTATTTATTTCATAATTTGATAGCACGTAGATTGGATGAACGATTATTTATTTCATAATTTGATAGCACGTAGATTGGATGATTATTTATTTCATAATTTGATAGCACGTAGATTGGATGAAGGATTATTTATTTCATAATTTGATAGCACGTAGATTGGATGAACGATTATTTATTTCATAATTTGATAGCACGTAGATTGGATGAACGATTATTTATTTCATAATTTGATAGCACGTAGATTGGATGAACGATTATTTATTTCATAATTTGATAGCACGTAGATTGGATGAACGATTATTTATTTCATAATTTGATAGCACGTAGATTGGATGAACGATTATTTATTTCATAATTTGATAGCACGTAGATTGGATAAACGATTATTTATTTCATAATTTGATAGCACGTAGATTGGATGAACGATTATTTATTTCATAATTTGATAGCACGTAGATTGGATGAACGATTATTTATTTCATAATTTGATAGCACGTAGATTGGATGAACGATTATTTATTTCATAATTTGATAGCACGTAGATTGGATGAACGATTATTTATTTCATAATTTGTTAGCACGTAGATTGGATGAACGATTATTTATTTCATAATTTGATAGCACGTAGATTGGATGAACGATTATTTATTTCAAAATTTGATAGCACGTAGATTGGATGAACGATTATTTATTTCAAAATTTGATAGCACATAGATTGGATGAACGATTATTTATTTCATAATTTGATAGCACGTAGATTGGATGAACGATTATTTATTTCATAATTTGATAGCACGTAGATTGGATGAACGATTATTTATTTCATAATTTGATAGCACGTAGATTGGATGAACGATTATTTATTTCATAATTTGATAGCACATAGATTGGATGAACGATTATTTATTTCATAATTTGATAGCACGTAGATTGGATGAACGATTATTTATTTCATAATTTGATAGCACGTAGATTGGATGAACGATTATTTATTTCATAATTTGATAGCACGTAGATTGGATGAACGATTATTTATTTCATAATTTGATAGCACGTAGATTGGATGAACGATTATTTATTTCATAATTTGATAGCACGTAGATTGGATGAACGATTATTTATTTCATAATTTGATAGCACGTAGATTGGATGAACGATTATTTATTTCATAATTTGATAGCACGTAGATTGGATGAACGATTATTTATTTCATAATTTGATAGCACGTAGATTGGATGAACGAGTATTTATTTCATAATTTGATAGCACGTAGATTGGATGAACGATTATTTATTTCATAATTTGATAGCACGTAGATTGGATGAACGATTATTTATTTCATAATTTGATAGCACGTAGATTGGATGAACGATTATTTATTTCATAATTTGATAGCACGTAGATTGGATGAACGATTATTTATTTCATAATTTGATAGCACGTAGATTGGATGAACGATTATTTATTTCATAATTTGATAGCACGTAGATTTGATGAACGATTATTTATTTCATAATTTGATAGCACGTAGATTGGATGAACGATTATTTATTTCATAATTTGATAGCACGTAGATTGGATGAACGATTATTTATTTCATAATTTGATAGCACGTAGATTGGATGAACGATTATTTATTTCATAATTTGATAGCACGTAGATTGGATGAACGATTATTTATTTCATAATTTGATAGCACAGTAGATTGGATGAACGATTATTTATTTCATAATTTGATAGCACAGTAGATTGGATGAACGATTATTTATTTCATAATTTGATAGCACAGTAGATTGGATGAACGATTATTTATTTCATAATTTGATAGCACAGTAGATTGGATGAACGATTATTTATTTCATAATTTGATAGCACAGTAGATTGGATGAACGATTATTTATTTCATAATTTGATAGCACAGTAGATTGGATGAACGATTATTTATTTCATAATTTGATAGCACGTAGATTGGATGAACGATTATTTATTTCATAATTTGATAGCACGTAGAATGGATGAACGATTATTTATTTCATAATTTGATAGCACGTAGATTGGATGAACGATTATTTATTTCATAATTTGATAGCACGTAGATTGGATGAACGATTATTTATTTCATAATTTGATAGCACGTAGATTGGATGAACGATTATTTATTTCATAATTTGATAGCACGTAGATTGGATGAACGATTATTTATTTCATAATTTGATAGCACGTAGATTGGATGAACGATTATTTATTTCATAATTTGATAGCACGTAGATTGGATGAACGATTATTTATTTCATAATTTGATAGCACGTAGATTGGATGAACGATTATTTATTTCATAATTTGATAGCACGTAGATTGGATGAACGATTATTTATTTCATAATTTGATAGCACGTAGATTGGATGAACGATTATTTATTTCATAATTTGATAGCACGTAGATTGGATGAACGATTATTTATTTCATAATTTGATAGCATGTAGATTGGATGAACGATTATTTATTTCATGATTTGATAGCACGTAGATTGGATGAACGATTATTTATTTCATAATTTGATAGCACAGTAGATTGGATGAACGATTATTTATTTCATAATTTGATAGCACAGTAGATTGGATGAACGATTATTTATTTCATAATTTGATAGCACAGTAGATTGGATGAACGATTATTTATTTCATAATTTGATAGCACAGTAGATTGGATGAACGATTATTTATTTCATAATTTGATAGCACAGTAGATTGGATGAACGATTATTTATTTCATAATTTGATAGCACAGTAGATTGGATGAACGATTATTTATTTCATAATTTGATAGCACGTAGATTGGATGAACGATTATTTATTTCATAATTTGATAGCACGTAGAATGGATGAACGATTATTTATTTCATAATTTGATAGCACGTAGATTGGATGAACGATTATTTATTTCATAATTTGATAGCACGTAGATTGGATGAACGATTATTTATTTCATAATTTGATAGCACGTAGATTGGATGAACGATTATTTATTTCATAATTTGATAGCACGTAGATTGGATGAACGATTATTTATTTCATAATTTGATAGCACGTAGATTGGATGAACGATTATTTATTTCATAATTTGATAGCACGTAGATTGGATGAACGATTATTTATTTCATAATTTGATAGCACGTAGATTGGATGAACGATTATTTATTTCATAATTTGATAGGACGTAGATTGGATGAACGATTATTTATTTCATAATTTGATAGCACGTAGATTGGATGAACGATTATTTATTTCATAATTTGATAGCACGTAGATTGGATGAACGATTATTTATTTCATAATTTGATAGCACGTAGATTGGATGAACGATTATTTATTTCATAATTTGATAGCACGTAGATTGGATGAACGATTATTTATTTCATAATTTGATAGCACGTAGATTGGATGAACGATTATTTATTTCATAATTTGATAGCACGTAGATTGGATGAACGATTATTTATTTCATAATTTGATAGCACGTAGATTGGATGAACGATTATTTATTTCATAATTTGATACCACAGTAGATTGGATGAACGATTATTTATTTCATAATTTGATAGCACAGTAGATTGGATGAACGATTATTTATTTTATAATTTGATAGCACAGTAGATTGGATGAACGATTATTTATTTCATAATTTGATAGCACGTAGATTGGATGAACGATTATTTATTTCATAATTTGATAGCACGTAGATTGGATGAACGATTATTTATTTCATAATTTGATAGCACGTAGATTGGATGAACGATTATTTATTTCATAATTTGATAGCACGTAGATTGGATGAACGATTATTTATTTCATAATTTGATAGCACGTAGATTGGATGATTATTTATTTCATAATTTGATAGCACGTAGATTGGATGAAGGATTATTTATTTCATAATTTGATAGCACGTAGATTGGATGAACGATTATTTATTTCATAATTTGATAGCACGTAGATTGGATGAACGATTATTTATTTCATAATTTGATAGCACGTAGATTGGATGAACGATTATTTATTTCATAATTTGATAGCACATAGATTGGATGAACGATTATTTATTTCATAATTTGATAGCACGTAGATTGGATGAACGATTATTTATTTCATAATTTGATAGCACGTAGATTGGATGAACGATTATTTATTTCATAATTTGATAGCACGTAGATTGGATGAACGATTATTTATTTCATAATTTGATAGCACGTAGATTGGATGAACGATTATTTATTTCATAATTTGATAGCACGTAGATTGGATGAACGATTATTTATTTCATAATTTGATAGCACGTAGATTGGATGAATGATTATTTATTTCATAATTTGATAGCACGTAGATTGGATGAACGATTATTTATTTCATAATTTGATAGCACGTAGATTGGATGAACGATTATTTATTTCATAATTTGATAGCACGTAGATTGGATGAACGATTATTTATTTCATAATTTGATAGCACGTAGATTGGATGAACGATTATTTATTTCATAATTTGATAGCACGTAGATTGGATGAACGATTATTTATTTCATAATTTGATAGCACGTAGATTGGATGAACGATTATTTATTTCATAATTTGATAGCACGTAGATTGGATGAACGATTATTTATTTCATAATTTGATAGCACGTAGATTGGATGAACGATTATTTATTTCATAATTTGATAGCACGTAGATTGGATGAACGATTATTTATTTCATAATTTGATAGCACGTAGATTGGATGAACGATTATTTATTTTATAATTTGATAGCACGTAGATTGGATGAACGATTATTTATTTCATAATTTGATAGCACGTAGATTGGATGAACGATTATTTATTTCATAATTTGATAGCACGTAGATTGGATGAACGATTATTTATTTCATAATTTGATAGCACGTAGATTGGATGAACGATTATTTATTTCATAATTTGATAGCACGTAGATTGGATGAACGATTATTTATTTCATAATTTGATAGCACAGTAAATACAATTAGTAGGCATTGTAAAACCGTATATGAACAGTTCAGTGGCGTAGTGTGTGTGTGGAGGGGGAGGGGGGGACAAGTGGGGGCATCATGCCCCGGGCGCTAATCCCAAAGGGGCGCCAAATGGTATATTTTGCATATTATATTATATGGTTTTAGAATGGGGGGGGGCGATAAAAAGGTATTGTACCCCGGGCGCGAGTTACGTTCTCTACGATACTGGAACAGTTATTAGACATAGCCCTTGCTAATATTTAGATTAAGGGGCCAGCTGTTAAACACAAGTGATTGCTGTGTTTTTTTTTTTAGTTTTAAATGATTTTATTACACACAAACGTATTTTTTAATGTAGGTCTGGTCTATCATTGTAAACTTTGTGTTTCATGTATTGCAACTGATCCCTACTGCAACTGATCCCTATTGCAACTGACCCCTACTGCAACTGATCCCTACTGCAACTGACCCCTACTGCAACTGACCCCTACTGCAACTGACCCCTACTGCAACTGACCCCTACTGCAACTGATTCCTACTGCAACAGATCCCTACTGCAATTGAACCTTATTGCTATTGAACCCTACGCAACATATTCATTTCACAACAGATCACTATTACAACGGATCCCTAGTGCTATTTAATACCTCACCTATCCTTTAATTAATTCCTCCTGTAATCCATTTGCTCTCCCCACCAAAAAAAAAATGTTCGCAGTTGAAAGACACGAATCGTGATCAAACAACCAATACTCACCACATTTTTTCCCCAAAAATAAAATAAAATTATTTTAAACATTTTTAAAAAGAGAAATTTAAAAAAAAATAAAATGCATTTGATGTACTAAAGAAATTTAGGTCCATGAGTACATTTAAAAAAATGTTTATTTTGAAAGAAAATTTTCATAGTGGGAAAAACGAGAATGTTGACGTGATTTTGACGATGCTAATTAGTTTATTTAGTTGATATATTGTTCAATACAGGTATTATTGGTTCTCTTTTAATCGAATAGCATTACTTTTTGTAACTCTCCAGTATTCCTACCTGCCGGTACAGATTGAGGCAGCAGGCTTGCGTGACTTTTTCCATTTCAAAAATAATTTTCAGCTGATGCAGATGGAAAATAATCTGCATATAAACGTGTACAGTTTCCTTCCTGTCAACTTCACGAGATTTCAATGCGACAGATTACAGTAAGAGTGTTTCATCTATTGCTACCATTGTAAGGTTCGTTAGTCTAAATAATAGGATATAAAATAGTTCACCATAGACCAGTGGTTCCCCCCCCTCCACCCCCGGGCCGTGGGCCGTTTCTCTCGTGATTGTGGCGACTTTCTGTGGACGATAAATAATCAACGCCCCTCCCTCCCCCCCCCTTTCCGGTGGGGGCCGCGGTGAAATTTTCAAACGCTGACCGGTCCGTGGCGAGAAAAAAGGTTGGGGACCACTGCCATAGACAACTGCACTGCACGCTTAGGGGCTTACCTATCCACATAGCCTGTCAGCACCCTAATCCTAAACAGCATATTATAGATAGATAGATAGATAGATAGATAGATAGATAGATAGATAGATAGATAGATAGATAGATAGATAGATAGATAGATAGATAGATAGATAGATAGATAGATAGATAGATAGATAGATAGATAGATAGATAGATAGATAGATAGATAGATAGATAGATAGATAGATAGATAGATAGATAGATAGATAGATAGATAGATAGATAGATAGATAGATAGATAGATAGATAGATAGATAGATAGATAGATAGATAGATAGATAGATAGATAGATAGATAGATAGATAGATAGATAGATAGATAGATAGATAGATAGATAGATAGATAGATAGATAGATAGATAGATAGATAGATAGATAGATAGATAGATAGATAGATAGATAGATAGATAGATAGATAGTACTTCGAAGTCCCCTCTAATAAGTACATCATATAACTCCTAAATAGTACAACCGACGTCCATTAAGTAGTACTTACAAATATTACCCTTTTATTAAAATGTAATAACACTTACGGTGATAAATATCTTTATAGAAATTTGGATGAGTACAAAACCCTCAGTGTGGGTTGCCATTTGGGAATTGCAATATATGACATGACAAGGTTAAAACTTCAAAATATTACAAAATACTCAATGAAAATTTGAACTAAGTGCTTGGATACTCAAAGTAATATTCCGTCAATTATCATTGATTTATGAATTTTAAAATAAATTCATTCAGGATTCGCACACACTCTTTAAATCTTTAGTCATCCCTAATCTCTTCAATACTTTTATTAAGTACATTTTAATGAAAGCGTGTTCTTAATATTTTTTCTTCCTTTTTTTTAAAAAAATATATAGGTACAGTATTGTAGTGGACACGTGTCCTACAGCAAACGAGACAGGTCCGGTGGAAGAGAGGATTGTCAGGGCCTGTGAGACCCTATCTGGCAACAACCGCTTCCTGGTGTACGACACGTTTAGGTTACAGCTGTACAGAAACATATTTTGCGCGATTTGCAACGACGTAAGATTGGATATGTTTGCATCATTCATTGTTGTTGTTTTTTTTCCATTTCTCACATAAACAAACGTTGTTTTTGTTTGTTTGTTTTTTTTTTGTTTTGTTTTTTTTGAAAAGTCGAAAATCAGATATTTACTATGGCAATAATTGACTGAGATGGGTATTTATTTGAAACGAAAGTTATCTTTCATGACGGCAATACACAAGTGGGTGGTGCATTTAAAAAAATCAATGAGACCTGGGTTGTTTTTTTTTTTTGGTCGATTCTCTAGAAATTCGTCCGTATTAAATTGTTCAAAGTGCGAACTTGTCAACAAAGAAAGTTATTTAGATTCTGAATTTACTTTCAAACACGAACTATCTTCACTGTCTCTCTCTCTCTCTCTCTCTCTCTCTCTCTCTCTTATATATATATATATATATATATATATATATATATATATATATATATATATCTTGTCTCTCTCTCTCTCAATCTTATTCTCTCTTACTCTCTCTTACTCTCTCTTCTCTCTCTCTCTCTCTCTCTCTCTCACACACACTTCTCTCCTTCTAGATTTCTTCTTTTAGCCTATAATTGTCTACAAATATGTTGACTTTAATCTGTAATTATTATTTACATTAGACTGTTCTATTCATTTTATATCATATTAATGTGTTACTGTGTGTAGCATCATTCTATTTACCGTATTTAGATTTGCGTTTTGGATTATCCTTAACGAGTTAATTGAATATTACATTGATCTATATGGAAATAGTTTGCTCACGTTAATTTTATTTTACTTTTTATTTCGCTGATTTTTTTTTAATAAAAGAATAAATAAATGTTGTTTAGTAAATATAAAAGCCTTCAAAATCTGTTTGATATTTATTACAATCTGTAAGAAAAAAGCACATATCGCTAGACTGAAAGTATTTATAAACATTATTTGACATAGAGTTACATTCAAAGTAACATTTTAGATAGCCAAATTGTTTGATATACTTAGTGAAAACATTTCCAACTCACACACATTACTCCGCAACATACTATCTCTCTCTCTCTCTCTCTCTATTTCCCTCCCCTTCTATCCCCTTCTCTCTCACTCCCTCTCTTGATTGATCCCTGTCCCTCCCTCCCTCTCTCGTTCCATCCATCCCTATCTCTCTCTCTCGCTCCATCCCTCCCTCTCTCTCCCTCCGTCCCCTCTCTCTCTCTCTCTCTCTGTCTATCTACCTGCCCTTCTCTCTCACTCCTTCTCTAGCTTCATCCCTCCCCCTCTCTCGCTCCATCACTCCCTATCTCTCTCACTTCATCCCTCCCTCCTCTCTCTCCCTCCGTCCCCTTCTCTCTCTCTCTCCCTCTATCTCCCTTCCCTTCTCTCTCGCTTCATCCCTCTCCCTCCCTACCCCCCCCCCAGTCAGTGAAGATAACATGAGCCCAAGATTAGCAAAGTTGGTGAATGGTTTTTGGACCTTTAAAGATATGGATCTGAGGGCGCCCAAAACAAAAATTAAATCGCTGCCACTGAAAGCTGGCACTGCTCGAGTACAGCCCCTGATGACACGCCCCCAAGTGTTTGCCCATTAGACCGGTTGGGTGAGACGGCTATGATAGTACTACTAGTCTGAGATATAGTACTTCACAGAACTGTCTAAATTCCGTTTTCCCTTTATTTTTCCACAGCTTTCATACCCAACTAGAGTTCATCTTATACGATCACAAATTTCACAGAAACTTCCTCAGAGGCCATTCTCGCTGCTGTTGGATCTGACAGAGATGATGAGGTCAGAATCTGTTGAATCGGACACAGGGTCTCCACATTCAGGTTCTCGTTGTTCTGTCAACCAATGGATGTCACCAGACGTAAGTCTTGATTACACAAGGTCAAAGGTTAAATATCGAGGAGACGAAAACGGAAACCCAAATTATCGATTTAACTACACTGCTTGTAGTGTACATAGATTAAAAAAAGTGAATTGCTATCAGTGGCGTAGCGAGCTTAGCTCCCGCTCCGGGCACAATATCTTTTTAATGGCCTCCCCCCCATTCGAGAATCATATAATATTCTATGTAAAATATGCCATTTGCCGCCCCTTTGTGAGTAGCGCCCGGGGCATGAAGCCTTCCCTTCCCCACCCCTCGATACGCCACTGATTGTTATGTAATCTAATTTATTTTTAACCTTCAGATCTCCTTCCTTCCTTGTAGCCTCTGAGCTCCTGGTGGTTTTGCTGAAAAAAAAAGAGAGAGCTGAAAGTAAATTCTTTAACATTAAGAATGCATACATAAACTATACATACATCAGAAGATGACATTAAAATTAGGGAGCAACCGATATGCCTTTTTACCGATATTTTTCCCCAGCATTTTGCCAATACCGATACCGATATTTTGCTATTAATGAAAGGGTGTCTTGCAGATGAAGAAGATTAGAAGAACAAAAGATTTGAAAACACGGACCGGAAGACCGAAGTCAGAAACACAAACCATGACTGCATAATCTCAGAAATCTGCATGTTTATTGTTTAAAATTAGACTTATAACAAACAATTTGTTGTTTTTACTTTTTACTTGTACACAAACAGAAAAGTAAGATAAAGTTGTAAATAATTAATGTCAAACTAAAAAAGTAAAAATGTATTCATTTTTAATTATAACTTCACTAACTTGTGAATGTTGTGATGAAATTAAAATATTTTTTCTCGTTAATCTTTGTAATTTTTACTGAATTTACTTGTAGCAGATTTTTTTTAAAGTTTGAAAAATTAAAAACACTTAATTATATCAGTAAATTACTTCACTCAGGAGAACAGTTAACTGGAAGTCTGTAAGTAAACTTTAACTCTGTAAATCAAAAGCAGTTTAGAGTTACTAGATTTGTGAAAAAAAAACAATGTATCGGCAGCCAAATAACGGCCGGTGCGATAGTTAACCCATAGTGCCAATATCGGTTCGACTATCGGTCGCTCCCTACAAAAATCGGCCGATCCGATATTAACCTAACCGATAGTGTCAATATCGGTCCGATACCGATACCGATCCGATTATCGGTCGCTCTCTAATTAAAATGATAATGACATAAATATAAATTAACTCTCCTAGACTATCACATAGCGCGAAAGTAAAGAAACTCTCCCCCCCCCCTCCCCTGACATGTCTAAACTAGCGCTGTGTTAGCTAGCTGTAGAAAAACATAGGCCTTCAACTTCTTCTTAACTCTCCTAAGTTCTGCTATCCAAAGAATGTTCTTACAACACATGTTTTAAATGTCGTTGACCACAGTGTTAAACTGTTTATTTGAAGCTAATTTAGAAAATTATGGGATGTATACATTAGTATAATTCACAAGTAAAGTACAGTTAAGTATGGGATTTTTTTTTGGCAGCATATTTGTGCCTTGTCGCGCATCTGAGGGAACATTTAACCTGGTAGGTAGGCTCTGAGGTCTTATAACCCGTAAATAAATGGAGCAAACTATTGTTTGTTTATTAGGGTCACTGTCTGGAGTTGACCTGCACGCAGGGTAAGAAACTTTTCAACGACCAATGCATGGAGTTTAGAGGAGAGGTCAAGGGTCTCTTTTACTGCCTTAACCTTTGGTTGGAGCCAATCAACGGAGAGATTTACAACACGACCGACACCAACATGTCTTCTGTATATGTCAGTGATGTATCGGAGAAATTAATCGCTCAGGTAACGTGTACATTTCATGCAGGCATAACGTGTACATTTCATGCAGGCATGATGATATTTAATGAAAATGTATATATTTTATTAAAAAAAGCATTTTATATTACTTTGAATTGAACAAAAATAAGGGTCGGATAAAACACATAATGAACAATATAACATAGTACAACTTAAATAGGCTCAAATGTTCCTTTTGTTGTTTTTTTTTTCATACAAAAAAATAAATAAATATTCAACAACTGATTGTCATATTCCCATTGTCAGCTACTTAACGTATTAATAGGTGAAGCGAACTGGGGTGGGGTATTGACGGTTTCTTTAGTTTATTTATCTCTACTTTCGATTTAACGCAGAACCCACGCCACTATTATCTATATAGATGCTTTATTTTTTTTTCTTTCAGATGAAATCTATTTTGAACGGTTTAAGCCTTCAGTATATCATTCAAACCCAAACTTTTCAGGACGGAACTAACGATATACTTAAAACTTCTCCAATGTACATGATAAGCAGTAAAATAGCATCTAACGAAGATCTCTCGAGAACTGTTTTTGAAACCGAGATTTTAAGCAAATTTAAAGAAAAACATTTCATGTTAAAATACTTAAATGAAATTCCTCTGAATTTTAAAATGTTTAACATGTTTCACATCACACGAAGGCAGAAAGAAATTATTCAGAGCTACTTGAATAGCAGCGTCTTGATAGTTACGTCTAGGAATTATAAACAACCTTTTTGGGCTACATTGGACGATCGAGAATTACTGAACTTGACCCAAACGTTAGTGTGCCCATGCGTGCGATTCAACTCATCCAGTTACCAGATGATTGTGGACTACACAGATTTACCACCAAACGTTGTCATAACAATCAATTTAAATGTGATCGAGATAAACATTACAGAGAACAATGCCCTCAACATGGTGGATATTGATAGTGATGGAGGACTAGTCGTTTGTAGACATTTATTGGACAGCAAACTGAAGGAGTTCACAGAACAGAGACTGAAAGACGTAACGAAACTTGAAGGTTTACATCTGGCTGAATATATTGTATCTGTCGTCTGCTGTTTAGTGTCACTGATTTGTATTGTATTGACCCAGCTGACGTACTTCCTGTTCCCTGTATTGAGAAATGATGCGGGTATAAACAACATGTTTCTCAGCGGTAGTCTACTCTTGGCGCAAATCTCTTTACTTGTCATTTCACACATGTAAGTTTATGTCAGCTAATTTTTGTTTTTAATTTATACGTATGATAACATTTTTATCATGTTCATCAAAATATCAAATTTGTTTGATGTCTATGTGGTATACGTGTTTTCTTCTAGGTACAGTTTTGTTACGAGTTACAATGTATGGAACAAATTATTTAAACATAGCGTTTTTGGTGTCATAAATCTATAATAATAATGATGCAGTGAACTTAATTTTTTTATGGCCCTTAATTTTACAACTGCATTGGGCCCACCCAAACCGTAATAAAGGCTCTGGACAGGTAAATGGTTATCACCAGGATACATTGTCACCATGAAATGAGTTCGATCTATTTATTTTTTTTCACATTCTCTCTCTCTCTCTCTCTCTCTCTCTCTCTCTCTCTCTCCCTAACTCCCTCCATCCCTACCTCCCTCCCTCCCTCTCTCTCTCCCTCTCCCCCCTCTCCCTCCCTCCCTCCCTCTCTCCCTCTCCATCTCCCTCCCTCCTTCCCTCCCTCCCTCTCTCCCCTCCCCCT